>OY757909.1:130902374-130907374 GCA_963585895.1 Sepioteuthis lessoniana | reverse complement strand
ATGCCACTCAATCACATGCTAGGGAAATACAGCTACAAACTTTGAAAATTTAGACAGGTACCTTCTTTGGAGATGCAATATCACCATAACTATTTATAATAGCAATGATGCCACTCAATCACATGCGAGGGAAATACAGCTACAAACTTTGAAAATTTAGACAGGTACCTTCTTTGGAGATGCAATATCACCATAACTATTTATAATAGCAATGATGCCACTCAATCACATGCGAGGGAAATACAGCTACAAACTTTGAAAATCGCAAAAGATAAATCACCTTATTTACTTGGACGATATCAAACTCTTTTCTCAGAATGAAAAAGAACTGGAATTACTTGAACAAGTAGTGAGAATATATGTAAGGACAACGGGATGGAATTTCCTATAGAAAAATGTGCCCTGCTAATTATGAGAAGTGGAAAATGACGAATGATTGAAAGAATAAACTATTAAACCAAAAAAAGATCAGAAGGTTCGAAGAAATAAAACCTACAACTACTTGGGAATATTTTAAGCGGACACCATTAAACAAGTGGAGATGAAAGAAAAGTTTTAAAAAGAATAATTCAGGAGAACGAAAAAACTACTCGAAACCAAATTATATTGCAGAAATCTCATCAAAGTGATAAACATCTTGGCTCTCTCGAGATCATTCTTAAAGTGTACAAGGTAAAAAAACAAATGGACCTGGCAACAAGAAAACTAATGACGATGCATAAGGCCTTGCATCCCAGATATTACGTAGACTGACTATATGTGTCAAGAGAAAAGGAGGAAGAAAACTCGCCAGTGTTGAAGAGAGTGTCAATACATTGATATTACGACTCGAGAATTGCTTAAAAAGAGCAAAGAAAGAGTGTTTACAGCGATCAGAAACAAGAGAAACAACACAAGAATCAACAGAATTACAATAACTAGAAAACAGAATAGGGAAGAAAAACAACCGAGTTGATATTTCAAGCAACAAACAAGCAAAATCTCACATAAAAGGATATGAACATGTCTAAGAATGGGAAATCTTAAGAGAGAAACTGAATCTCTTCTGATAGCAGCACCAAACAATACCACAAGGACAAACTATGTTAAAACCAAAATAGATACGACTCAACAAAATAGGAAATGTTAGTTATGTGGTGACTGAGACGAAACGAGTGTGGAAAATGCTCCATTTCCTGAAATTTGACCTTATACCAAATGGTTAATGCACAACCCAGAATCTGCCATAGAGGATGAGACGCACAAAGTTCTCTGGAATTTTGAGATACAAATAGATTATGTAATCTCAGACAGACGACCAGACCTTGTGATTGTCAAACAAAAAAGAGAACCTGTTGACTTTGCAGTCTCAGCAGACTTCTGGATAAAACTGAAAGAAAGTGAAAAGAGATAGAAATACCTTGACCTAGCTAGAGAACTAAAAAAGGCTACATAATATGATGGTGACGGTGATATCAATTATAAATGGTGCACTCGGAACAATCCAAATGCTTAGTAAAAAGACCGGAAGAACTAGAAATAAGAGGAAAAGTGGAGACCATCCAGACTACAGCATTATTAAGGTCGGCCAGGAGAATTGCTGTCATTCAAACACCAGAGAGAAATCATCAGCTAACGCTGGTGTGAAAACTCTCAGAGGAGTAAAATGATAATTATAAAGATAAATATTATATCTGAAATCAATTGCGGACTTTCTCATTTTAATATATATATATATATATATATTTCATTCGATAGTTATTTGATGATTTCAGTTATAGAAAAGACAATAGGGTCATAGAGTGATTCAATGTTTTCCTTTTTGAATATCTGAAATGTGATAGTGTTCTGTGTGGACAAAATCCTTCCCTGATTTTAAACGTAAATTGAAATTATGAACATATACATTGTTTTAATTGTGGGTATTACAGTTATTACTAGTTGAGAAAGCAAATGTATTTACTGATTTTTATACTGCCCCAATATTCATGATTATATAGAGCAGATAATATTTAAACTGCTATTTTTCATAATCAGAAAAAAAACCCAAACTCTCCTTGTAGTTGTTTTTGGTTAATAATTTTTATATTTGTTGTTTTGATTTCAACATTTTTGCTGGATTATCATCCTTCCTTTTTCGACTATTAATCTTTACTGGAATTCACCGAAAATAATTTATTGATGAAACTATCCATTTAGTAAGCCAAGTATTTAAAAACTTTAGACGTTAATGAGGTTTTAAGTTATGAAAATTCAACGTCAGAGAATTCTGTAAAATACAACGTTGAAAATATTCATTCTTTTGTCAATTAAGGGTAAAAAAGATGCTATTTTTCAGGATCTGTGTGTATTTACCAAAATCTTCCACTTTGGACAAGGTCAACATTTCAGCGGAGCAAAGCTGGTTTGAATTTAGATTTTGTTCCTTCTTCTTTTAGAGTGGTTGTTTAATCAAGGCTTCTCAGTCTGCCTTATTATTCACTATGGGGAAACTGCATGTGTATTTAAGATTCACAGAAGGGTTTGTCAAGTAAAATGAACCTGCGTCACTAGTGGATTCTGTTCCACCGAAATATCATATAACCTACACTAGATATGATCATTTTAACATATGCATATATATATATATATACATATATATATATATATATTGTAGTGAATCATAAAACGCACCATTCAAATATATATAGATTTAACATTCACCTTCCAACTGTTTAACTATATTAGTGACCAATTCCAAATGTTTATGACTCTATTATGTGTTTTATTTTATGAACTGAATGCTTGCAAAATTGTAGACACTGACCGCCTTTAAAAACTGGAAAATGAGAAGCAATTAAACATACATTGTATTCTGGCCATCTCTATCTCCAACCATATTTTCAAAACTTGTGCTGTATCAGAAGCAGAAAAATATTTAGAGAGAAGTTCAGAAATTCCACGGAACAATGCACTAAAAATTAAAGGATGATATCGATATACATCCCCACACCGGAACGACAAAAATGTTCCCTTTAAAATACTACGAAGTTCTAAAGTGGCCTACATTCGATGGAGTTCGCATCACCAGGAAAAAAGCTGCAAAGATGAGACGGACAGACTTGCATGCGTATATGTGTATTATTATTATTATTATTATTATTATTATTATTATTATTATTATTATTATTATTCAAAGAAACTTCTTAAATTGAGAAGCGCTGTTAAAATAAAAGATCAGAAATTTGATCACTCCTCAAGGAGGAGTTCAACCTGCCTAATCTACCGTATATATGGCTTGCATTTCGATTTTCACCAGGGGTATTGCTGTACTGGCCATACTTGATCAACTGGTTAGTAAGGGTTTCTTTGGGAAAGCTACCACAACTAATCCAATAAGATCATTGTGCTACTCATTTGGAATCACGGTAATCCTTTTCCCACATTGGTTGCTATTATGTCTGTCCTTCTATTTTACTGATAGCTTGGGAAAAAGAGATAATCATGCATTTCCAATATATATATATATATATATATATATATATATATATATATATATATATATATTATTGCAAAGTTAACTCGAACAACCTCAGTCGTAATTTAAGCTTGATTTGTCATTTGTATTTTTTGATACTTCCTCAAAAATATTCGTAGACTTGTATGAACACAAAAAATTAGTAAAAAATATTCTTAAAAAAACATCGTCTGTGGTTTGGTTTATCAGGGAGATCGGTCCCAAAATATAGCTTATATATATATAATCTCTTTCTGATGAATGCGTAAAGCATGAAACCCAGGGTCACATATGCATAAACGCTCTATCCTTGATATTGAGCACTATTTAATAATACTGCAAAATTTGGTCCACCATTCGCTAACGATAACCATAAACCATTGCAATATAGCATTCCGCATCGATAACATTTACCCGCTCTGAATACCGTTTTAATTGATTTTAAATGGTAATGAATATATTTTTTTTCTTGTTGGCACTAACTATGATGATAATCTTGCGTTTCAGATGGGTCATAGTCATGTGTAAGTTCACATTGTTAAAGCAAAATGTAAAAGTACATATTTTTTGAAAAGCTGAAATAACGAACATGATGCGATGAGTCATTTGATTAACACTTTAACTTCAGTGAATGGAAAACATCACTAGAAAGTGATGGAAGTCTTAAAAAGTTTTTCACCAACAGAAATGCTTCAGGAAGAACATTAAGTTTGTGATGAGACGGCCATTTTCATTGTGTCAAATCAACTACCATTATTACAGGAGTTTCTGTAATGAGATTAGTTACCATCTAGTTTGATCCACGGCTTCTGACACCAGATTAGAATGAGCTAACCGGATAAGCACAACGTGGATTTATTTCCGGTGTAAACCCATCATTAGAGTTAAAGATTCGTCGGGTTTTAGGGTTACAATTCGGCAATATCGATACGCATTTCTTGTTTCCAAAACGGAAAATTTATTTGAAGTGTAGATGGTTTGAGGACACGGAAGACTGTGAAATGAATACGACAGTGGAGCTTATAAAATCAAAAGATGATTTTTAAAGGCGCTTCAGCGAATGGGAAACTCGTTGTAATATTATATTGGATAGCAAGTTGATTATTTTGAATAAAATTAACTTTTACTGCATTGTTCATTTCTATCTTGGTAAATACAGCTTCAGTTACACTGTTTTTTGAATACACGGATTTTACAAACCGTTGATATTACTTCAGAATGGATGATGATTTTTAAAACAAAGACATATTTACCAACATAGATATTTGAATTTGATTAATTATACAGAATAGCAAGTTATTGTAAAAAGTAATAAGGTAACCGATATAAATTACATAGGATTTATCAAACGATTGTGGAAAGAAGCACACAATAATCACAGATATTCATTCAAAAATAAATGCTAATCAAAATGTACGTTAAGGCCATGAACCTTAGAGTTGGGAGTTATTAATTTTAATTACTTTTATTTTATTTATTTTATTCCCTTTTTGTTTTAGTATAGCTGCTTTAGCAGAATCTCTGC
>OY757909.1:130807374-130897374 GCA_963585895.1 Sepioteuthis lessoniana | reverse complement strand
GAATCTGTGAATTCTTCTGTTTGTGAAGAAAACAAATATTTATACTGTATAGTTCTCAAGAATTGCAAAATGTAATATATGGATTTCTTTGGCGTAAAACAATAAACATAGAAAGGCCAGTATGGATCCACCTGAAGTCCATTATTACCCCAGTGATGGGTTAAATACTACTACCTTTCTTCTACAAAGATGACTTTGGCATTAGATAACCCACGAAGGTTGATATTCCATTAGAAGAAGAAAACAAACTCAAACATAGATCTAACTTTCTAATAAGTAATAAATGAACTGACAGAAAATAAAACTACAATATTCGGAATCTGAATTTACTCCATTTTAAACGTAAAAGTCATTTAATTGAATCAGAGTAAATGATCATATATACACATAAATAAATGCATCGGTTTTTGAATCAAGTCGGGTTGAACGGCTTCAATCTATTTCGCTGTCTTTTATATTCACTTCCATTCGTTAATAGTTATTCATACTTCGGTTGCCGAATCTGTCTGTCAATCAAACGCATACTGTTCATAGCTAAGTGTCGAGTTCAGTCTTATGCATAAATTTCTTTCTTTCTTTCTTTCTTTCAAAACACACACATACAGACACACACACCCACACACACATATATATGTATATGTTAGTATACAAATCCCTTTATATTTCATTTTTGTTTCTATTCATCTCAAAGGATAAAATTTAACTGCAACAAATGAGGTAAAATCAATTGATATGTAAAGAAACAGAATGACAAGGAAGAAGGAAAAGTCAGTGATATATTCTTTGCTTTCTACCATTTTCGATGGAAAGATTGCAAAACTTCTGGTGATTCTCCCCTGAATAATCATTTCTGTGACTCTTGCTGGAGGTGGTGACACACTCGAGGGACTTAAAACGTCCCATACATCAGTGCCAGTCAGAGAAACGGAGCTAATTTAGCTTCTCCATCCCGATAAGGGTTCCTGTACCAAGAAGGGTGGCCAGAAACAATACACCATTGCTAACTGTCACTGACGACCAATTTACAGCTAAAATGATCCTAACTGACAGGATTCGCGATTATTTCCGTTGTTTATTCCTTCTCTTTGGCCATCACTGTAAATATTCAGCTTGACACTTGCGTTTTTGGGCACCTGCTGGGTTATAACCACACACACACACACACACACACTCGCTCTCTCTCTCTCTCTCTCTCTCTCTCTCTATCTCTCTATCTATCTATCCTCTCTTTTGTTATATATATATATATATGATGCTGGTTTTCTATTTCTGAGTATATGTGCATATTACGTAGAATTATGACGTCAAAATAGCTGCCATTTATGCCAGTGAATTTGTAAAACAAAACAATCAAATGAAATTCTACTCCAGTTTTTGTTTCAAATGATTTATACAAATTATTTCCATATTCACTGACCATGAGGAAAAATTAAATTATTTTTGCCATTATGAAATTTAGTCTCCGACAACGACGTGAAATTCGACTAACATATATATATATATATTGACAGAGTACGTGTATCTGTGTGTGTGACTTCATCTTACGCAATGCTGTCAGATTAAAACAGTTGCCGTTTACGCCAACGAGAAATGGAAGTCAGACATTCATATATATAACTCCTGCTAAAATACGTTCGTAAACACACACACACACGCACACACACACACACTTAAATATACACGCACACCCAGAAATAAACACACACACACATACACATACACTCACACACACACTCACATGTGTGTGTGTGTGTGTCTATGTGTGTGTCTCTATGTGTGTGTGTGATGAATAGTGCAAAATTAATTTCTTAACTTGTTGCGCCCAAAATAATTTAGCCTATTGCCTATTTAGCTGTGTAGATTTGATTTAATATGTTAGAATGACTAAATGTAAAACGAAAATAAATCTATAAATTTGAATGCGTCAATGATTCTTTTGTGTATTTTTGAGGTAGTAACAATCATGAAGTATTTCGGATTAAAACCACTTTATATAAATTATTTTTCAAAAGTCATCGATTCCCTTCGATTACAAATACCACGAAGGCATAATACACTATCATCTTAAACAAAATTGCCAGTCTATTGGTAAAACTCACGGCATTATTTTACAGATGGTACGTTAGTTTTAAATGAATATATACACACACACACACACATATATATATATATGTATATATATATATATATGTGTGTGTGTGTGTGTGTGTGTGTGTGTGTGTGTGTGTGTGAGGGAGTATGTGAGTGCGTGTGTTTGTGTAATAATATAAATGCTTGCATACAACACTCGCACACACGCATATATATATATATAAGTATACGCACGCGCACGCGCCCACACACACACTCACACACACACACACACACACACACACATATATATATATATATATATATATCATCATCATCATCATCATGTCACGCTGCAAGCACGGATCTCCCCGACACTCTCTTGCCACCCATCTCTATCGTCCATCGCTCCCGGGAGTACTTCCAGGCTACATCCTGTATCGGCGCAGACTTATTGTATATAGGTTCTAACTGACCGTTCAACCTTTGCTCGTCCATGTGAAGGGGTTCAAAGGAGTACATCGCTTATGAGTTCGTCCTTACTTCTCCAGCAGTGTCCTGTATGTCTGATTCGTCTAACTTAGATAGTTTTCGTGATGAGTGCTGCTGTTTTGTGAGATGTTGCCACCAGGTCTTGTTCAGTTCAGCTCGCAGCATTCTCGTGTAATTGCCGTCAAGCTTTTTCTCCATAAGTTTAGTTAGGGTTCATGTAGTGCATCCATATAGCAGTATCGACACGACCATTGCTTGGAAAAAAAAGCTGCGTTTTATTTTATCGGTCAGGTCTGATTTCTATATGACCAATAGCCTTTTGATAGCTGTGCAAGTCTTTGCTAATTACGTGTTGATGTCATTCTCGGTTGATAAGACGCTGCTTGAAGGCTATTCAGTAGATAAGGTTGATTTTACGTAAGGAGTTGAAAATGGTGATGAAACTTTTCATATCCCAGATGACTGTCAGTATTTGCTGACCGCTGCACTTGGAACATTTTCTTTACCGGAGAATGTATTTTCACTCCATGGGTGAAACTTTCAACTCAGGCTCGTCATTGCAAACTCGTGTTTAGCCCACTTGTAAATATGTTTTGGTAAAAAACATGATTCGCCAGACACATCACACATTCTACAGTAAACTTCATGTGGTTTTCACTTCTCTGCCACCAAAGAATGTTTGACAGACTTCTGCTCAAGCCTACAACGATGTAATTGTTGTAGCTATATTTTTAATAATTTTAAAACAAGAATCTTTGCGAGATAAAATAATTTTTGTTATAAACCAGTTTCATTGTACACTTAAAAAAATATTATGGTATTTTTATTGAATGATCTTCATATATATATATATATATATATATATATATATATATATATATATATATATATGTGTGTGTGTGTGTGTGTCTGTGTCTGTGTGTGTGTGTGTCTGTGTGTGTAAATATCTTAATGAAATCCGGAATGAAAAACGAAGAAGACTATACATTAATATATCTAACTATAGGGATATATATATATAGCCACTAAAAACGATAGTTAGCTTCATCATCATCATCATGTCGTGCCGCCAACACAGATATCCCTGATCCTCTTTCTCCCTATCGTTCATCTCCTTTCGCAGTTCTTCAGGGCTACATCCCGTATCCTCACATAGCTGCTGTATGTATGTTCGAGCTGGTCGTCCTGCTTTTGCTCGGCCATATGTGGGGGTCCATAGGAGTACATCACTTATGAGCTCGTCCCTGCTTCTCCAGCAGTGTCCTGCGTGCCTGGTTCGTCTAGCTTGGATAGTTTTCGTGATGGGAGGTTGGTGGCCGTATAGTTGGTGCTTTGTGGGGTGTTGCCTCCAGGACTTGTTCAGTATTGCTCGCAGTATTCTTGTGTAATTGCCGTCTAGCTTTTTCTCCAGCTGTTTTGTTAGCGTCCAAGTAGTGCATCCATACAGGAGTATCGACACGACCGCTGCTTTATCGGTCAGGTCTGACTTCCATATGATCGATAGCTTATCGATAGCTGTCTACATCTTTGTTAGCCGCGTGTCGATGTCTTTTTCAGTTGATGAGACACTGCTCCTTAAGGTGGTGAACTTGTCTACCAGTTTCAGAGAGGTTACGTCTAGTGTGGAAATGTTGCCCATTTGATTAAAGCTCATGTATTCAGTTTTGTGTGTATTGACATGGAGGCCGATGCCTGCGGCGGCTTGTTCCAAACTATGCAGTAGTGTTTCGGCTTGGTTGGGTGTATTTGCTAGAATCGCTATGTCATCGGCGTAGTCGGCGTCGGTAATTTTTTTTGCGGGGTACCTTCTGCTTCGAAGCCATTTTCTTTGATTTTATAAATCGATGTTCTAAGCACGTAATCTAGACAGATGATAAAGAGTGTCTCCTTGTAGTACTCCTGCTACAATATCGAAGTATTCTGTGTCTCCATCTGATGAACGTACTTTCAATTTGGTGTTTCTATAGAGAATCGTTATTGCTGCGACGGTCTCTTTTGGTATGCCGTATGCTAACAGGATTTGTTCAATCTTCCCTCTGTAAATGGAATCAAAGGCCTTGGTAAAGTCGACAAATAGTAATGTCGCCTGTTGGTTTTTTGCCCGTACGCCTTCAAGGATTCTACGGATGGTCAATATTTGTGAGGTCGTGGATCTATTTCTTCGGAAGCCATTTTGGTTTTTCCTAAGAATGTTGTCAGTTTTGGGTTCTATGCGGTTTCGAAGCAGGGCGTTGTAAATAGTTTGGTTAATCTTGCAAAAATATTTGTTTTGGGGTTATTGTAAATGATGACATATCAAACAGAATGCTGTTGGCTTGAACACAAATCTGTTTTCAGGTTTTAGTGGTTGATAAGTACAGAACATCTGAAATTTACAGAAGAATAGACAATGTGGCAGAGAATCACGTTTTAATGAAAAAAATGTTTACAAATGGCTAAATGGTTAATTGAGGTTCGAAATACTATTAAAGTTGAAGACAAGCCAGCCAGGGCCGTAATGACACGCACACCTGAAATGTTGGATTCATTTGATGCGCTCACTTTGGTTTATTGAAGAATTCAATGAAGGAGGACATTTCTAAATTTCTGTGGGTACAGCACACAAAATTGGGCATGATGTCGTTGCCTTCGACACGGTCAGTTGTCATTGGGTTTTACCAAGATAGTGCAATTCTTGTACTGAAGCAAGAACGGTAGAACCTATTAGTCAGCTTGGTTGCGAACAGGTGCCACATCTTCCTTACTGATCTGAACCTTTCTGGTTTCCACTTGTTTGGTTCTCTTTAATAATTTCTACGAGAAATAAAGTTTTCAAGCGATGATGAAATGAAGAGTACCGTGAGCAAATGACTAAAAAGATTTCTCTGATGAAGGAATACAAAAACTTTTTTTTCGATAGGAAAATGTGTTTAAAAAAATGAAGATTAAATTAAAAGATAATGCAAAAATTATATTCCTTCGTGAAATGTAAATTATTTATTTACATAATTCACGTTATTGAGTGAATAACCCTCGTATTTAGAATTTATAGACCGGCTAAACGAATCATATAAAATATAAAATATGTACAATAAATGAATGTAGTCTAAATTTCAAGCATAAAACAATGAAATCAATTTAGTTAATGTATGTTCATGATGCAAGAAAAACAGTACATGCCTATTTGACGGATATTTAACCCCAGTAAATATCAGTGGTGTCTATATTCTGTGCTCCTATATAACGAACCTTCTAATGTAGTTTTAGGTAAAGATTTTATCCGTCAAAATATGTGTCAGTGTCAACAAATTTTTCTTTTCTTATATTTTTACTTTGCAGTGAGTTATCCTCTCAAAGTCATTAGATAACTTCTCTACTTGATCAATAAAACTGCATATTTCATTGTGATCAATATTCAACATTTTGTCTAAATTTCTTTTGAACACATAAAAATTAGATGATCTTAGAGTAAGAAATAAAGAACTTTAAAAAACACACAATCCAAAAATTCGACAAGGGAATGAAAACATTAGACTTTTTTTTTAGCCTATAATGTTTCTTGTACAACAATTCTAAATCGCTATTTTTATTTTCCCATTATTTGCTGTTTTTTTAAAAATAAAGGTTGACTCAATATCAATTAGTTGATTCCGTTTCGAAAATAAAACTTGAACGTTTTACTTTATTTTACAGTTTTTTTATTATCTATCATTATTTGTCCTGTGACATAGGTCTTAAACAGACTAAGTTGGTTTGTACAATATAGAAGGATGAATTTCATTGGCAGGTATATGATAAAGTAACAATTTTATTTCATTTGGTATTAAACTTCCTGTTTTTAGTTCTTTTAATTTCAAACTCACAAGTGCAAAGAGTTATCAACAGGATGGTGACCTAAGCTGGATTTACCAAGACAGAAATTAGCAATGAAACGTTCATTTTTTTCAAAATTTTCCCCTGGCATTCAGCATATTCCAGTGAGTTATTTCTTGGGTGAAGTACTTGTAACAATACTCTTGCAATATAGAGTAAAGCTGTTCCGATGCATTTTTAAATGTCCTCTGCTCAATCGAACCGTTATCTTTCGCACAATTCTCAACAGGATAAGAATTATTGTGGATTTAATAAGTGTGAAAAGTGTCGAAATCAACGTCAAGGGATACCAATATTCATTTTTTTGAAACATCAAACCGGAAACTACTGTTTCACACATTCATACATGATATTATCAATACGTGTTGAACACACCTTTTAATTTCTTTGAAACATCAAAATTTTTAGTCATTCAGAAACAAAACTACAGACTTAGACCAACGATGGACGAACGTACATGGACTATAAAAAAAGGATTGTAATGTTTTACAGCCTTTCCTAACATATGCGACATCTTGCTTGCGAAAAAGAAAAACAATAAAAAAACTGTATAAAACATCCTTGCGGGACATATTCAATGAAGCATGGCTACAGGAGAATTTGCTGCCTAAATACACACACACACACACACACACACACACACACACACACACACACACACACACACACACACACACACACACACACACACACATATGGTTATAAAGAGAAATAAAATCGTCATATGCGTCTCTGCATCGTAAAATCTTCACAGTGCTCAGTACACTGTATGTTGAGCAATATAACATATAGCGAAATTCTAAGCATAACCATTATACACCCACCCCAACACGCACGCACACACGCATACACACACACATACACACACACGTGTGTGGGTGTGTGTGTGTATGTTTTTGTGTGTGCGTATCAAGTGCATATTGGTGTAGTCTTTACAATTAATAGATAATTGCTCCAAACAGAATGACTTCGAACTATTCTAATCTTTATTTCTCCCGATGTAGAATTAAAAGAAGAAAGTAGAAAAAAAAAAAAAGAAAAGAAAGAAAGCAAAAAACTTTCAGCCGATTGCAGAAAGTAGAAAAAGCATGGTGGAGAAAAGTTTTCCAATTTTTTTGAGGGTAGCAGAAGTCGAAATGATCGGTGGATGGGTGTATGTCAGGTGACGGGGAAGGAATGGTTGGCGGGCTGCAGTGATTGTGTCTGTGTGTTCCCTGTCAGGAGAAGACCACCCAACTTGAAAGCTTGCCATCAGAAATAGCTTCTAAGACAGTTCGAACAAATCAGTTTTCTTCTTGGTAACTGATTAGCTCTCTCTTCATAATCATTTTTCATTTGAGAAATGCAATCGTTTTCCTTTCTTTTAACTGCTTCTTTTCCTCATTTTCTTTCCCTCTATTCTTTCTTTTTTTCTTCCTTTTTTAAGTTCCTTTTTTCTTTTAATACTTTCATTCATTCCTTTCTTTACTCTTTTATGTCTTTCAATATCACTTCTTTCCCCTCCTCCCCTTCATTATTATTTCATTTCTTTTTCTTTCATCGGCTTTATTAAAATTTCTCTTTTTATGCTTTTTTTTCTTTACTTTTTTTCTTTACTTCTGTTCTCGACTTTGCTCGATTTTCTTCTATACTGATTCTATGTTTTAAAAAAATCTTTCATATCTTTCTTGTTTCCCCTCTTTCTATCCGTATTCGTCTTTTTTTTCTTACCTGCTTTTTTATTTCTTTAATCTTCTCTCTTTTCATTTCTTTCTTTCAATTCGTTTCTTTCTCTTTTTTTATCAGTTTTCTCCGTTGAATTTTTTGAGGCCTACTAGTCAAACACAGCCACACTCATACGTTTGTTCAAGGGTGATTTTAATCTTAGCAATTAATCATATATATATATATATATATATATATATATATATATATATATATGCATGTATGTATGCATATATATATTTATACATTTATCTATTCTTGTTTTTTTATTTTTTCAAATTTATATAAAATCTGTTTTCCAATTCAAATTTTGAATAAGTTTTCATAAAATTTATCAGCCACATGTTTTTAAAATTAATGTGCGAAGTGTATCACAATGATTTTAATTTATGTTAAATAAGCAACAATATGCACCTCAAAAGAATGAGAACTTAAATGAGACTTGGGGATTATTCAATTATTTTCTCAACTAAATAATGTCTCTCAGTCATATGGAATTTACATCTACATTAACTAATCTCTCTTATATTTAATAATGTGCACTTTTTGTAACAGTTAGTTTCTAAACGTATATATATATATATATATATATATATATATATATATATATGTATGTTGACACTCTTATTGATTATACCTTGACTTTATATGTAATGAATATTTACTTAATAAATCTAAATTCAGTTGAAACACACGAAAATATATCCAGTCTCTTTACAAAACATTTTATTACAAGAATACAGTAATTGTCATATTTTTAAGGAAAGCTATGGGTGGCCAATTCGCGGAGATTTAAACGAACATCACGATATAAAATTCCATTTTTATTGTGTACCGTGCAGTCACACAATTTAATAACAAAGGACAAAAACAAGACAAAGAACACAGTGAAGATGTCGGCCATTAAACATTTAAACTCGTTTTCAAGAGAATATCTTTTTAATTTCAATGTTGAATTATCTAATTGATGATATAGAAAATTGTAAAATCCTTTTTTCAGTGCTGTCTATTTTTAAAGTTATCATTAAGTGTATCATTTATACGAATTCACAGAATTGTCAGATTTATGTGACCACCCACTTGTGTATGTATGTATAATTTCATTAAGTGTCCAATCCTATTTGCATTTCCGTATTTTATTTTTAGGTGAATCTGACATCAGCAATTGACCCTAAACTTAAAACTTTAAGTTAAATCGGGAGATGTTGCTTGGTGATGTCAATGAAAATTGTTTTATTTGAGTTCAACGCCACGTACAAATCGGCAAAACATTAAAATTATCTTTGGTCTTTTATATTGGTGAGTTTCTGTTTATATTTAAAAATTATTTGTGACACATTTTTTTTTGTTTTTTAATACTAAAATGTTTTAATTGAAAACACATATGATAATTCTATCAAACACAGTTTTTGTCCTTTGTTGTCATGTCTGCTTGAATTTCGTAAAAAAATTAAAGCGTCCAACAAAGCATGACACAAATTTCAAATATTCATCTTTTCTGTTCTTCGCTCGAAATTTTTGATAACGTAAAGAACAATTTCGCTTCATCTCTTTTATCACTCTCAGATTCTTCAGCGATACACGTGCAGCGCAGAAAAAAAAAAAAGATTATTAATCCTTTCTTTGTACTTTGTGACATGTTCAGGATTCTAGTTGATAAGTTGGTTGGATTTTATGGTATTTCAACTCTTTTCCATTATTTAATGCTAAATCCTGTTTACACACACACACACACACACACACACACACACACACACACACACACACACACACACACACATATATATATATATATATATATATATATATATTTAATATATGATTTTTAGATAAATGATTCGTCGGTAACATCTTAAACACGCCGATGCTCAATTGTTAGCACCCAGTTAAATGTTTTCAAGTATTATTATTTTATACTAATACATCTGTTCAACATTACTCATTGGTTTGAAAAGTTAAATAGTTTCGAGTATTTCTATGTAACACTAAATGTTAAACTGTTCTATTCGAACCATCGATGGGACCCTAAAAAGTACTACCAATCCGGGTCAGAGTCGTCCAGGAAGTAATAACTATGAAGGAATACTCCACATTCTCTAGAGTTCTAAGACTAGAGTCTCACTATTATTCCCAGGACACTTGTTCTATTTGACCAATTGATTATACTCTAACAAGTACTCTAACAATGTGGCGTTATACTAAATTAAAACGTATTTATTTTGAAGGGCTAAGAATTATTTTTCTTTCTTTTTTTTCCTTCTTTATGATTCGCTGAATAATACCAGTTCACATATGTGAAAAAAGCACGTATAATAATTAAGCCCTGCATCTGGTTTAGCCATATCATACTACCCATAAAAAATGGCCAAACCTAATCAACGTTGGACTCAAATTATAGATCTGAGTGTCATAATCAGTTGGTGTACCCTTGATAACCAGCATGGGGAATCCGTTTGACATCTCGTGAATGTTAGTTGGTCTAATTTCGTAAAAACCGAAGAAATCAACAACTCAACACAAAGAAACCAATGGAAAACATGGAGTGGAGAAGACAAGAAAAATGTACGTCACTATTATTTCAAAAGAAATTCGATTCAAAGACGACGTATAGGAAAAAAGTAAAAGTTGGTGACCGTAGTCGAGGGTGACCAGAAAACTCCCTTTTCAATAGCTACTACACCGAGGTGTTGAGGAGGGCGCTACTCCTTTCCCTGGATTGCTCCACTTTACCCTTGATACATACCTTATATTACTGAGTGTTAATCAAGGAGGTATCAAGTACCATTTTTTAAGTCTTTGGTATAACGCAATCTGGGATTGAACCCAGGTCTCCCGGATATTTAGTGAATATTCTAAAAGTTGGTGACCGTATTCCAGGGCGACCAGAAGGCTCCCTTTTCAATAGCTACTACTGATGCAACATGAAAAAAATTAATCCAAATTTACTGACGTAAAAAGGGAAACTTGAAAGATACCGAGACAGGTTTAAATTATGCAAACAGAACAGAACATACCCAAAATTCGAAAGAAAATTGACCAACAAGTAGGCGGATAATGCAGGAGGACATGCAAACAACTGGCTGCTAAGGATGCAAAAAGATTTTGGAGCAAAATATGTGAAAGGAAAGAACAATGAAAAAAAATGAAAATGGAACAAAAATTACAAGGCCTCAAAGAAGGACCGGTGGGAATCACATGCCGGGAATCACTCATAGTACCGAATTGGAAAACGCCCGGTCAATATGACATTCTGGTTTACGAAATTCACATCAATCTACGACAGGCTATCTTTTGAAATTACCAAATGCACAAAAGAAACAAAAATATGCGAATGGATGACTAAAGGGAACATAACTAGGATCTAGAAAGATACCCCAAAAGGAACAATATCTAGCAAATTTAGATCGATAACGTGTCTATCTATGATATACAAAGTTTAAGGAAATGAATTACTCGCTTTTATGCCGCGGCTTTTTTCCGAATAACTGAAAGGTTGCCACATGGGAACAAGAGGAACAGCAGGCTAACTAAACTTTGATCAATACATCTTCAAGAAGAGGAAAAATGAAGCCATGGCTTGGATCGATCTCAAAAGGCCCAAGATATGGCCTCGATATTGAAATGTCTAAAAATGTACAAGATGTCCGAGAAAGTTCTAAAATACATCACGGAAACTATGGGAAGCTGAAAAGCGGAATTGACAGCAGGAAGAAAGATTTAGCAGCAATTAAAATCATGAGAAAGTGAATCGAGACCATTCAGACTTTACCTTAAAATTGGTTGGAATATTGTGAAGTATCTCGGAAACCCCAGGGAAATATTACCTGCTAACGTTCATATGAAAAGGTCATATGGATAAAAAATGGAATTATGCAAGAAGTTTAAATATGATCATGCGAACAAATCTCATAAGCAAAACTCAGAATCAGTCATGAAAATGAGACGCAAGAACTTCTCTGGTATTTTGAGATACAAACGGATCATCTAATCTCTGCCAGATGACCAGACCTAGTGATAGTCAAGAAAAAAGAGAACATGAACAATAGAAGAATTTGCTGTTTCGGCTGAAAACTGAGTAAAACTAAAAGAAAGCGAAAAGAGAGATAATTACCAAGACCTTGCTAGAGAACTGAAAAAGAGAGACTATGGAACATTAAAATGACAGCGATACCAATTTTAATTGGTGTGCTTGGTACAGTCACTAAAGGATTATTACAGGTACTGGAGGACTGGGAAATAAGTGGACGAACAAACAAAAGGTGTATGCACAACCCAGCACCTGTCCTGAAAAATGGCACACAGAAATTCCTATGGGACTTTGACATCCACACGGATCACCTAATCTCGGCCAGAAGACCAGATCTTATAATAATTAACAAAAAAAAAAGAAAAGAGAATTGGAAAAATTGTCGACTTTGCTGTCCCAACTGACCACAGAATAAAACTGAAAGAATGTGAAAAGAAGGACAAGTACCTCGACCTTGCTAGAGAATTGAAAAAGCTTTGGAACATGAAAGTGACGATTGTACCAATTGTGATTGGTACTTTTGGTATAATAACTAAAGGATTATTAAAAGGTCTGGTGGACTTGAAAGTTGGCGGACGGGTAGGGACTTTTCAAATGACACCATTACTGAGAACGGTCAGAATACTGAGAAGAGTCCTGGAGACTTGGGGAGACTTGTTGTCACTCAAACTCCAGAGAAAAATCATCAGCTAATACTGATGAGAAAAACTCTAAAAGAGTAAATAATGATAATAATAATGCAGTAACTAAAGGATTATCAAAGGGACTGAAGGACTTGAAAGTTGTCGGACGAGTGGAAACCATCCAAACTACAGCATCATTGAGAACGGCTAAATTACTAAGTCCTGGAGACTTGAGGAGACGTGCTGTCACTCAAACTCTAACGAAAGACCATCAGCTGAAAGTGATGAGAAAAATTCTAAAGGAGTAAATAATAATAATGATAAGGAAGTTGACTCGCCAAAACTAATGATTGTTTGTGGAGTACATAAAAAAGCAAGCAAAGACTTATCACGAAAGCCAGAAGCACCAATAATAACATATGAACAAACAAAAAAAAAACCCAAACAAACAGAAAGCAGAATGTTAAACTGGGAAAAAAATTAATTGTATTGATACTTCAAGTGACAAATTGGCGAGATTGAACACGAGAAAACCTAGACATGGCTAAGAAATGGAGAATTCACAAGTGGAACTGGATCTCTTCTAAGACCAGCCAAAAAGAATGTCATAAGAACCAAGTATGTTGAAGTGAAAATTGACAATACAAAACAGAATAGCAAATGTAAATTAGATGAAGACACAGAGATGAAACGGTTAATCATATAATAAACACAAAAACAGTTAAAGACTCAGCACGACTGTGTAGAGAAATTGATCACCTAATCCCAGCTAGAAAAACAGACCTAGAGTTAAAAACAATAATTTGAAAATCTTGTCTTCTTCTTGATTTTGCTGTTCCAGCGGACCACAGAATGAAATTAAAAGCGAAATGATAAATATTTGGACTTTGCAAATTTAAAAAAAATAAAAAATAAAAAAATAAAAAACTTTCTGGAACATTAAGGTAACTGTGATATTAAGTGTTGCTGATGCGCTTGGAAGGGTCTCAATCGATTTGGATAAAACTTGAAAAAATTGGAAATCAGAGGAAGAATCGAGACCATCCAAACTACAGCAACGTTAACATCGGCGAGCTTACTGAGAAGAATTCCTGAGACCTGAGAAGACTTATTTTCACTCAGAAGCTAATGAGGGACCAACAGCGTTAACCGGATTAAAAACTCGTTGGATAAAGAAGGCCCAGTGAAGAATTGTAAGAAACCGAAATTATAGCAGAAAATTTAATGATAATAGTAATAATAATTCCACAGCATTAAGATCGGCTAGAATGCTGAGATTTCTAGATACCTCAGAGGATATAATGTAAAAAGAGAGAAAGACCGCTAAGGCTGGTGTGAAAAACTCACATGGGGTATAATAATGATACAAGCAATAATAATGATAATAATAATGTCAATAACTTAATGTACATGGACGATATCAAACTTTTTTCCAAAACGAAAGAGAATAGGAAACCCTAATTCAAACTGAGAATATACAGTGAAGATATAAGAATGGAATTTAGCACAGAAAAATGCGCCATGCAAGTAATGAAAAAACAAATCAAGAAAAAAAAAATCAGAACACGCGGAAATAAGGAAATGTACTAATACTTGGGAATATTGGAAGCTGGCACTATCTAACAAGTGGAAATGAAAGAAAAAATTTAAAAAAAAGAGTATCTCAGGAGAATGAGAAAGCTACTCGAGACAAAACTCTATAGCAAGAACCTTATCAAAGGGGTAAATAATTGGACTCTTCCCCTCGGATGATATTCTGGACTATTCTTGAAGCGGAGCCGAGAGGACCTTAAAAATGGACCAATGAACAAAAAAACTAATGACCATGCATGAGGCCTTGCACCCCAGACGTGACGTTGACAGACAATATATGTCAAAAAAAGAGGGAGGAAGAGAACTTGTGAGTCTTGAAGAAAGCGTTGATGCATGGATTCAATGACTCGAAGATTACATAGAGAAGCATTGGGGAAAACTGATCACAGCCACCAAAAACAACACTGACGGCACGAGGATCAGCAGAACGGAAATAACCAGACAACAGAAATAGGAGGAAAAACAACTTTATGGACGTTTTAAGCGACATCTCAGACGAGAAAATGTGTATGTGGCTAAGAAAAGGAAGCCTTAAGAGAGAAACTGAACCTCCACTAATAGCAGTTCAAAACAACGTCATAAGGACCAATCATATCAGAGCAAGAATTGATAAGACTCAACAAAACAGCAGATGTGGGTTATGTGATGATAGAGACGAAAGGATCAGTCACATACATAAAAAGCGAATGCAGCAAATTAGCACAAAAAATCTATAAGACTAGGCATGACTGGGTGGGCAAGGTGATCCACTAGGATCTGTGCAACGGAGTCTGTCCTGGAAAGGAGGCCCTCAAAGGCCTCTTGGACTTTCAGATACCAACAGATTACCTATACCGTGACCAGGCGACCAGACCTTATAATAATCAACAATAAAAGGAAAACCTGCAGGATTGTGAATTTTGCTGTACCGGCTGACTACAGAGTAAAACGAAAAAAGAATAAGTACTTGGACCTTGCCAGAGAAATGAAAAAAAACAAACTGTGGAACATGAAAGTGACGGTTATACCAATTGTAATTGGAGCACTCTACTGGCATCAAAGGATTGGTAAATAGAACTAGAGGACTTGGAATTTAGAGGATGAGTGGAAACAATCCAAACAACAGCATTATTGAGATCGGCCAGAATACTGAGAAGAGTCCTGGAGATTTAAGGAGACTTGTCACTCAGGCTCCATTGAAAGACCATCAGCTAACGCTTATGAGAAAAAACTCTCAAAGAGTAAAAATAATTATAATACTGAATTACATATTAGGAAATATTCAGACGGATACAAACTTACTAAATCCTTCGAAAAGATCAACCACCTAATGTACATGGACGGAATGAAACTGTTTGCCAAAAACGAAAAAGAATTGGAAACCCTTAAAAAGACAGTGAGAATCTACTGTCAGGATATAGGGATAAACTTTGGCATAGAAAAAATGCACCATAAGAAGCGGGAAACGACATACGACAGATGGAATTTAACTACCAAATCAAGAAAAAATCAGAACATTCGGAGAAAAGGAACCCACAAATAATTGGGAATACTGGAAGTGGATATCATCAAACAAGAGATAAAAGAAAAAGAAAGAAAAACGCTATCTCAGAAGAAGAAGAAGAAAACTACTCGAAAACAAACTATATTGGAGAAATCACAGGAAAGTGATAAACGCCTGGGCTGCCCCCTTGTAGGATAATCGAGACGATTATTGCAGTGGACGAGGGAAGAACTTCAACAAATGGACCACAGAAAAAGAAAACTCATGATGATACATAAGGCCTTACATCCCAGAGTTGACGTTTGCAGACTTTAGGTTTCAAGAAAAGGGGGGAGGAAGAGGACTTACCAGCATTGAAGATAGCATCGATGCATCGACACAAAGATTTAAAGATTACATAAAAAGCAGAGAGGAAGACTGATTACAACCACTAGAAACATGACAGATAACAGAAGAATCAATGGAGCTGCAATAGCCAGAAATCAAAAATGGAAAGAAAGGCAAATGTATTGAGATTTCAAGCGAGAAACGAGTGAAATCTCAACCAGAAAAACTTTGACAAATTTAAGAAAGAAAAAACTGTAAGAAAGAAAGTAAATCTTTTCTAACAACAGCACAAAACAACAATGTTAAAGCAAAAATAATGCACAATAGACGAACGACTCTCCTGATATTAGATTAAAGTCTTTGATGGTGAGGCTCCTATCTTAGAGTTTTAGGGAACATGGAGTACCCCTTCATAAGCATCACTCCCAGATCCACTCTGACCAAGAGTTGTAGCATCTGATAGGGTCCTATCCATGGGACAGACAGAACTGTTTGACAATTAATATGTGTCCAAACCAATCACTTATGCTAAATCGAATTGTTATAACTGTGTGTAAACAAATGACTGATCTTTAATTAAATAATGATCCATTGCAATTGTGAGAACAATTCGACTGCGTGAAAATGAATGAATAGTGTTCAATGAAATAATTAGTACGAAACAGCAATACTTGTAAACACTTCACGGTCTACAAACTTATATGATTAATACTGAATAGAATTATAAGTGTTTGCAATAACTGAAACCATTTAATTGGGTAAAAACAATAGCAATTCAAGTGTGCACACAAATTAGTTATAATTCCTTTTAAACATGAAATTACCTACGAACTGTGTGCAAATAAATGACTGATATTAAATCGTCATTATTATATAGTAAATACTTGTGGCCATTTAACAATGTGCTGGCAAACGATTGATAGTAAATAGAAATACTTAAAACTATTTAACTGAACAAAATAAAAAAATAAGATCAAGCCCCTTTAAAAATTTTATCCACAAAATGTTTTTACAAATCATGTATAAAGAGGATTTGGTATTAAAGCACTAACAATGGTTGATATACCATTAACTTCAACCAACCCCCCCAAAAAACAACCAACCAACCAACCAACCAACCACAAATTAGCAATTTATGTTGGGATAGAGACGAAGCGATGAATCACATTATAAATAAATGCTGCAAATTAGCGCAAAAAGAGTATTGGACTAGACATGACTGGGTGGGAAAGGTTATCTACTGAGAATTGTGCAAGAAAGGGAAATTTGACCATAGGAACAAATGGTATATGAACAATCTAAACTCTGTCCCGGAGACTCAAACGCACAAGCTTCTCAGGGATTTTGAGATACAAACAGATCGCCTACTCTCGGCCAGACGACCAGACCAAGTGATAGTCAACAAAAAAGAGAACCTGCGGAATAATGAACTTTGCCGTCTCGGAAAACCAAAGAGTGTGAGTAAAAGAAAGCGAAAAGATAGATAAGTACCTAGACCTTGCTAGAGAACTGGAAAAAAAACTATGGAACATAAAGATGCCGTTGATACCAACTGTAATGGGTGTGTTCGGTATAATCTCCAGTGGATTGGTAAAGGTTCTGGAAGACTTGGAAATAAGAGGTCAAGTGGAGACAATCCAAACTTCAGGATTATTTCGATCAGCCAGAAGACTAAGACAAGAGGAGACTTGCTGTACCGCAACCTCCAGTGGAAAACCATCTGCTAACGCTGAGTGAAGAAATCTCAAATGAGTAACAATAATAAGAATAATGATACAGAAATAACTATGGAATAAACAGAAAAACATGGCACTGTCAGCTGGGGTTGCAGCATACGCTGACTGCATCCTTGCAAGGTGGTAAGACTCCCCAACGTGTGTCCTAGATATGATACTATGTCTGATGGTGAGGCTTCAGTAATGCTGGAGCTTTGAAGAAGGTGGAGTACCCCTTTTATGGGTCAAATAGAACTAAACTGGATACTTATTCGAAACTGAATTGTTTTAAATTTACTTTTGACATTTAAATATGTGTAAACAAAAAAAAAAATATACTTATACTAAACTGAATTGTTTGAAAGTTTTATCAAAATGACTTAATTCGGCGTTAAAATGACGCGAAAAAGGTTGATATAACGTAAAACAAAACAAAACAAAACAACTAACCAAACAAACAGAAAAACAACAATTAAATCTCATAACAAAAATGGGAAAGGTGATTAGAAATTTGGCCAGAGATTAAACAACTGACTGGTATATACAAAAACTATCAATAGACTTTGTCCAAGAAAATGGGACTCATAAAATTCTCCGTAAATTTGATATATCAACCGATATCAAGCAAATATCTGTCAGAATATCAAATTTGTTATCAATAAACAAGAAGAAAAGAATTTGTAATCGAGTCGATTTTACTGTTCTGGCGAATCTCGACGTGAAAATAAAAGAATGTCAAATGATAGAAAAATACTTGAGTCTTGCCAGAGAGAAAAAAAAATGCTGAAGAATATGAAAGTAATGGTGATACAAATTGTAGATGGTGACTTAAAAATTGTTCACAAATGCCTATAAAAGAGACTGGGGGAATTGTATATGGAAGTAAAAATCGAGACATTCCAAACTAGTACACTTATCATGAAAGCTAGAATGGGACCGATCCCTTCAATCATTAAGTCTTTCGTGAATAATCCGCCTCTTAAAAGTTGAGTGAAAAACTTGTGAAAATTAAGATAATAAACTCTTTCAGTTAATCTGGAATCGTTAAGTCTCCAAAACACTAAACGATTATTCTGAGCAACATACCTTTTGTTTGAAACAGTCATTATTTCTAACAAATCTTGTGTCATCATTGTTGTCACTATGGTTCAAAATTTTCTTTTTCTTTTGACAAAGTAACGTGCAGTACTTTCGAAGCGAATATTGTGACGAAATTTAATAAATGCATAAATTGAAATAAGAGAAAATTATTCTTTACAAAAATATCTAATTATTTCCATATTTACAAAAGCCCAGTCGGCTAGGGCAGAAGAATACATCGACTGCATCTCTGCATAATAGTAAGACTTCCTTAAATCTTATCCTGGATATAACATTAAATCATCAGATAGTAAGAATTTAGTACTGGAGTTTGGGGAATGTGGACTGCACCTTCATTGCCATAACTCTCAAATACATTCTGACTCAGAGTGGTAGAACCTCTTTGGGTCTCATCAATTGGTCAAATAAAAAAATTTAATCATTTTTTAAAGCATGAAACCATTTAACTGAATGCAAATAAAACTAATTGTGTTTGATAGCAATACTTGGAAATATTTAACTATGAGCAAGCACATGAGCTCTGACTCATTTAAAATTTGATACCTTCAAACTATTCGTTTAAAAATCATATTTATTATATGTATATAAACAGGATGTGACTTAAAATAACTTACGAGGGTTGATATGCTGTAAAATAGAACCAACCAACCAGCCCTATTGCCTTTAAAGTTTACTTTTGTTAATAAATGAAATCTTACATTTCTTTTTTTTTTTTAAGTTTAAAGCCTTTGTGTAAACCAATATTAACCTTTTTCTAATTTCTTTTCTTTTCTCTATAGATTTGATTTTTTTCCTTCCATCCTCTTTCTTTCTTTCTTTCTTTCTTTCATCTGATTTGATTTTCTTTGTTTTTCCTGCATTTTCCTTTTAATTTTATATATTTTCCTTTTTATTACTTATTCATTTTTAAATTTTTTTATTTTTTTGTACTCAACTTTTTCATTTTCATTAATCTTTCTTACTATCATTTTAAAAATTTTTCGGACGTAATGATGATAATATATATATATATATATAGTGAAAGAATTAGAACTCTTTTAGTGTAATGTTGCAATCCAGCACAATATATTTATTTATTTCAAATACGAAATACTAAAACAAGATGAAACTTTTGAGTGTAAAGTTTTCGGAACTTAGAATTCTTGCAATCGACATTTGTTTCATTATTATTGTTATTTTTTTTTCTATATTTTCAACTTGAAATATATTGTGATATTTCTTTGTATTTTTATGCATAAAATACTGTAAATATTTTACAGATTGAATATTATTCATTCTCGCCCCCCCACGCACACACACACACACACACACACACACACACACACACACACACACACACACACATATATATATATATATATATATATGAGGGGCCCTCAACGAAAATTAAAACTGATACCGGGAGTACAATCACACTGCCTGTTAGAGTAAATTTTCGATTAAAAAACATTACTTTTACGTTAAGTACCAGCCATTTGCCATACATTTTCGCTGATGTGCCTAAGCCTTCATGCCTCGGTCTTAAAAATCTATTCGTGTTTTTACATCTATGTTTTTCTATCTATCTATCTATCTATCTATCTATTTCGTGTGTATGAGTGTGTTTGTGTGTGTGAGAGAGAGAGAGAGATACGGAGAGGATAGATAGCTCATCACGTTCATATCTCTCAATTTTTTCCCAAACGAGCACAGCTGAACACCGAAACCAACCCACTCCAACCTATCCCCCAACCCAATTATGCGTGTCCTGTTCATTAACTTGATTTTATTATTTAATTGTTCAACTGACGCATCCGGCATGTTGCGACCCAGGCTCCTGGCCGTTGTTACCTGGGTGGGCAACTCGAATCTGGGGGTAATTTATCCAGTGACCCACAACGGAAGGAACTTAGGGACGCTACAAACGCACAAAGTCATTTCCCTAGACTTTTGATATTAATGAGCATTTGCTAACAAATCTTCTCGCATATTTATTTCATTATCTAAACTAAGTTCATCTCTTTCCCCTCAGCTCTTTCCCTCTCTCCTTTTTGCTTTTTTTCTTTCCTTTTTTTCTCTCTACACCTCTCTTTCTCTTTTAACCATTGTCACTCCTCTCTCATCTTTTTCTCTCTCATCTTTTTCTCTCTCACACTCCTCCCCTCTCTCTCTCTGTCTATTCCGTCCACTCTTTATCTCCTCTGTTGTGTATCTTAAATTTCTTCTTCCCAGCTTCGTCTTTCTTCAACTTTTCTCACTTTTACTTCTCTTTTCCTCTCGCTATATTTCTCTCTCTGTTTGTTTAACTTTTTCATTTTCTTTCCTTTTCACGTATATTTCCATTTCTACCTTGTCTTTCCTTCTTTTCCTATTCTTTTCACTTTTCCCTTTCATTCCTTTTTCTCTAACTTTTTACCTCCTCCTCTCTTTCTCACTCCTTTTTTTTTTTACTTTTTTCTTTCTCAAACTTTTCCATTTCTACCTTGTCTTCTATTTCTTTCTTCTTTTTCTTACTTTAATTTTTTCCTTTTTATCTTTTTTACTTTCGCTTTTCTCTATATTTATTTCTCTTTGAATCTCTCTTTTTATTATTTTCTTTATTTCTATATTACGAAGTGAATACGATAAGTTTCCAGACTTTTTTCGTATGGGCACTTTTATTGATAGTATACACATGAAACACTTGTCCCCTTAGAAGTAATCTCCTCCAGCTGCAATGCACTTGTTGTACCGTTCCAACAACTTCTGGGAGGCCCCATTGAAGTCCTCTTGTGTGAGCGTGTCAATGACCTTCGTCACAGCCTCTTTCATCTCCTCAATTGTCTCATAACGACAGCCTCTGAGCTTAGGGAATAACCAAAAGTCACAGGGAGCAACGTCTGGACTATAGAGAGGGTGAGGAACTGTCTTGATGCCTATCTGGCTCAAATAGTCTGTAACCAGGATAGAGTTGTGGACTGGTGTATTGTTCTGGTGGAAATGCCACTGACCCGATTTGAACAGTCCTGGCCTCTTCCCAAGGAATCTCTTTCTGAACTCCCTTAAAACTTCAACACAGTAACCCTAATCCTAACCCTAACCCTTTGGCCAATCAACTCTGGTGTATTGACTTCCTTACACCTCCATCACCTCTCATCATCCTTCCCTGCCTTCCTTGAATCTCTTATGCCATTCAAAGACTGATGCTCGATTCATGCAAGATGGTCGAAAAACAGTCTAAAGAATTCCATGCGTTTCTGTGGCATTTTTCCAAGTTTAAAACAGAATTTTATTGCATATCGTTCTTCTAAAGTTTCCTGACGTCCAGATTGCATTTTTGAAATTCACCAACTGTGACAATCAGGCTTTAGTAGGGTGTATTCCAATTACTGCTGTAGCTGTTGATTTGAAGCTGAAATCATAAAAATTGGTCAGTCATCTCATAACATCATCATCATCATCATGTCGTGCCGCCAGCACGGATATCCTTGACCATCTCTCGCCACTTCTCCCTATCATTCATCGCCTCCGGCAGGTCTTCTGGATTACATCCTGTCTCCTCACATAGCTGCTGTATGTAAGTTCGGGCTGGTCGTCCTGCTTTTGCTTGGCCATATGTGGGGGTCCATAGGAGTACGTCACTTACGAGTTCGTCCTTGCTTCTCCAGCAGTGTCCGGCGTGTCTGGCTCGTCTAACCTGTATAGTTTTCGTGATGGGAGGCAAGTGGCCGTACAGTTGGTGTTCGTGGGGTGTTGTCGCCAGGACTTGTTCAATATTGCTCTCAACATTCTTGTGTAGTTGCCGTCAAGTTTCTTCTCCAGCCGTTTTGTTAGCATCCATGTAGTGCATCCATATAGCAGTATCGATACAACCGCTGCCTGGAAGAAACTGCGCTTCATTTCATCTGTCAGGTCTGATTTCCATATGATTGAGAGCCTATCTATAGCCGTCCATGCTTTCGTCAGTCGTGTGTCGACGTCGTTTTCTGTTGATGAGACGCTACTTCCTAGGTAGGTGAATTTGTCCACTAGCCTCAGAGAGGCCCCGTCTATTGTGGTAATGTTGCCCGTTTGGTTGTAACACATATATTCAGTTTTGTGCGCATTGACATGGAGGCCAATGCTTGCTGCAGCTCGTTCCAAACTATGCAGTAGTGTCTCTGCTTGATTAGGCGTATTCGCCAGTAACGCTAAGTCATCAGCGTAGTCGGCGTCTGTGATTGTTTTTGCGGGGTACCTTTTGCTTCTTTTCTTTGTCAGCTCGAAGCCAATTTCTCTGATTTTGTCGATCGAAGTTCTAAGCATGTAGTCTAGACAGATGATAAAGAGGTATGGGGCTAGCGTGTCTCCTTGTAGTACTCTTGCAACAATGTCGAAGTATTCTGTGTCTCCATCTGGTGAACGTACTTTCACTTTTGTGTTTCTGTAGAGGATCATTATCGCTGCTACGGTTTCCTTTGGTAGGCCGTATGCTAGTAGGATTAGTTCCATTTTCCCTCTGTGGATGGAATCAAAGGCCTTGGTAAAGTCGACAAATAGTAATGTCACCTGAAGGTTTTTTGCCCGAATGCCTTCAAGGATTCTACGGATGGTCAATATTTGTGAGGTTGTGGATCTATTTCTCCGGAAGCCATTTTGGTTTTTCCTAAGGATGTTGTCTATTTTGGGTTCTATGCGGTTTCGTAGTAGGGCATTGTAGATTTTGGCTGCTATGGATGTAAGTGTTATCCCTCGGTAGTTCTTGGCTAATCCGAGGTCGCCTTTTTTAGGGAAAGGAAGGATGCATCCCTTCATCCATCTTTCTATCCTATTTTGACTATAGACTGCGTTGCATTGCCGGAGCAGTATATCGTCGAATTGTCTAGTCTTCCACACTTCTGGGGGGATCTCGTCCAGCCCTGCAGCTTTCCTATTTTTAATTTTTTTTACTGAATGTTCAAGAGTCTATGACAATTTTACATGCCCAGACGAAAAAGTCTGGAAACTTATCGTATGCACCTCGTACTTTCGTTTTCTTTCGTTTTCATTCTCATATTTTCTTTTGCACCCTTTTTCTTTCTTTTCTTTCTTTCTTTTCTTTCTTTCTTCTTTGTCGTTTATTATGAATTTTTATTTTTTATTTTCATATCTCTTTTAGTTTATTTTTCTTTCTTTCTTTCTTTCTTTCTTTCTTTTTATTTTACGATTTCTCATTCTTATTTTATTTCGTTCTTTAAAAGCACTATCTTCTAAAGACTATGTTCTATTTCAGCTTGTCCACAAATAAATCAAAGAAAAGTGCATTATCGACTATCATCATCTGAACCGTCCAACCCGTATCACTGTCAGATGAATTTAACACCTCTCAATCGAATGGTGCCGATCCTCTTTTATTGCAAATCTATTGATTATGCAGTCTCATCTTTTAGATATAAATGCACGATTATGTAAGTGGGCGCATGTGCATTTGCATCTGTGAAAAGAGAACAAAATCAAAATTCATTTGTGGGGATTTGATAGTTGAAAACTATGACACACACACACACACACACACACACTATCTATACCACTGGAAATTCTATGGAACATATCCTTTATAATGGCTCGAAGATAACTTGTCGATTTTTATTTATGTTTTCATTTAAATGGTGAATGGATGCCTAGACCTGATAAATATAAATAAAATGTAACATTTAAATGATGATCATTGCAATAGTAATCGATGGTTTTCATGAAATCTGAATTTTGTCTGCTATCCTGGACTCTTCTAAATATTCAAGCTAATCGTACTAATGCAATGGTCTTATTGATCAGAATCAATTTTTCCTCGAATTTCTCGTTGCCTCATTTTTTTTTTCTTGGATATATCATTGTTTGTGTACATACAAGCAAGTGATGAAGGCAAACTGTCCAAAGGAACCATCTATCTAGCTAACTACCTTGCTGTCTGTAATCTATGAGTATGTATATGGTATTTGTGTGTGCGTGTGTGAGTCTAAGGTTCGTCCATGATATTTTATGACAACTATTAACTAGGCCAAACATATGCTGGGGATATAGTGAAGTGATGATGGCTTGTGTAGGACCAATTCACACTTTTTGGGACAAGATGATCGTAAAAGAATATTGAAATAGAGTGCCATACATTTTCGGGTTTTAAATTCAGAATTATTCCTTCTCCTAAATGAGTTGCTTTTCTAGTGTTAAAATCTACTCAAGTATTTACCCATAGGTAGGCAAGAAGAAATGGATTTATGACTTTCCCAAGAAACGCAAAAAACCTCAAATATGATTTGATACTTTTCTGTTCGTTAAGATCAAGAGACAAAGATATTCAGTAATATTAAGGAATTTCCAAAATTGTTGTCATTACATTCTGTTCAACGTATTAGTTAAATTTTATCAAAATAAAAGAGATTTAAAACCCGCAATTAAGAGTTTCTTTTTTTCATAAAAAGTCTTATGAAAAGAACCTGACATAAGAGTAATGGCGTTTAAAATATGCTTGGCAGCCAACAGGATGATGAGAAAAACATAAACATTTTACCACACCTCTTGTTTTTTCATTAAATATTTACATATGTCTTTATATATATTTATATATATATATGTATATATATATATATAATTATGTGTATATTTGCGCTTGTGTGTGTGTGTGTGTGTGTGTGTTCACTTATGAAGTTTGCGGGTCTTATTTTGTAAGCGTGAGTTAAAACTTGCCGACAGAAAATCAAAGGATTGTCATACAGCTGCTACAAAAGATGTCCTGCAGTTCCACGAATCTTCTGAAAGCTTTCACAGGAAGCCAGCATCAAGAAAATCATGGCAGCGGATAGAAGCTTTGCTGCTGACAGAATCCACATACCAAAAGATAAGAACTCGAAAAATTCACATCAGATTATAAATCTTTATATCAAATCTAATATTGTAAAGAATATATTTCTGTTGAGATATAATTATGCTGATATATCAGTCAAATATATTTTGAATTCTTGGATTGTCTGATTGTATCGATTGGTTTTAACATATTAAACGATAAACAGAGAATAAGCTTGGGAAAATGTTTTTAGTTCTACTCAACTCACAAATGTTTAATATCAAGTTCTGATTCAATAACGATTACACTGTTCAGTTTGTATTGGATCCAAAAAGGTAAAATTCCAAATAGGAAATACCAAATAGTAAATCCAATATCAGTTATATATCCTTTCCTTCACAGGAAACGTCGCATTAAATGGTTAACAGGAGTTTTTCAAAAAGTAATCTGAAGATTCATTTTCGAATGATGCAATGTCGATGGTTATTTATGTCATGTTGTAAGTTGTTTATGGTTTATACCAAATACTTTAACAATTGGAATGTCGATAGTCTCTTGAAAGAAAGAAATTATTTACATGATTTGGTTTGATCTAAAAAATTCTTATGGTTCAGTTAAACGTTGATGAGTAAAACAATGAAGTTTTTTCTTGCTCTCGTAAGAACTGAAATGTTTATTTTATTAATTTACTTCAATGTGATTGGAGAATTTAGATTGCATTATTGACCTTTAAAAATAGTTGGTGGACATAATGAGATTTTTCTATTTTTACCTCTTCTTTTCAAATTACTAATGTAATTAATAATATATATCATGGAGGACACACTACAAGCGATACAATAAAAATATTAACTCAAGCTTTCTATAAAGGCTTTCATGGACAAAGTGCTCATTTCCATTCTCACAGAATATCTCATTATCCATCTAAAAAGGTGCTTCATTTGGACCGTGATGACAATTACTTCTTTTGTCTCAGATTAAAGATTGATCTAGAAAATAAGTTTCAAGTTGATAGGAACGATATCCCAACAATCTACAAAAATCTCCATCTTTTGGGTCTTTACCTCGTTTTGATTACGATCTCTGGAAATGAAACAGTTGTTAGATTGTTTCTTCCTGGCAAAAATAGATTTTGGTGGGTCTATTTTGTTTTAACCTATAAAAAATTATGGCAATTAAATCCTTAATAATCAATAGGATAGTCAATTCAAAATTGAAATCCTTGGTATTAAACAAAACAGCCTCTGATGGTGAGGCCCCTGTTCCGGAGCACTTGGGAGAGTAAAATACTCCTTCGTTGCCATTAATCTTAAGTTCACTGTGACCTGGAGTTTTAGTATCATTTAGGCTCCTGTCTATTAATCTAGGTTCAAAATATGTCTTTAAAAATGACTTCTTTTTGATAGGACCGTGTGTAAAAAAAGCATTTTAAACTATAAAGTGTAAATATGAATGCAAAATAAATATGATTCCCTAACAACTGGCCATGAAGTAACCCTTGCTATCTTGACTTGCTGTTAAATTCAATCGAACATAATCTATCTCTCTATCTATCTTACTCAGTCAGATACTATCTATAAATCTTGTTATGTTTACATGTTTCTATGTTGTTAGTTATTTCTTTCCACGCTACGTCTGTGTGGTCGTTCGGGTTCAGGCATGAAATCTATTTCCCCTTTAGACATTATTTTATGTGATAATCGACATAGTGTCAAAACCAATTCTGTTCATTTCATTTCTGTATTAAAATAGAAAAGCTTGTCACAATTTTACAAGAATTTGATCTTCTCAAACAACATTCATTTGTGCATGGCTAATTCAAATGGTCGAAGAACTTGTCATTTATATATTAAAGGCCATTCACAGGGCTGGGTGAATAAATCCGGCAAAAACGCCTCAAGGTTCAAAGTGCTTTTTATACCTGGGTGGTGAAGATTTTAAAATAAACTGGAATTAAAGATATATTAAGATTGTTTGTATCTCAAGATGTAATACAAAGGATTACGTCTAGAATGCTGAGTAGCCATTAATATAACTGGTGGAAAACCTCTATGGATACTATCGATTGGTTTAGGAAAATTAAGGATAAAAAGAGGTCCACTATCGAACAATTCGACATCATAGAGTTCTACTCCTCTATCACTAAATAATTATTAGTGAGGAGCCTTAACCACGCTTGAGAATATACGGATATCACGGAAGAGGAGATAGAAATTATCCTAGCAAGTAGGAAAACCGTCCTATCCGATAACCGCAGATCCTGGGTAAAAAGTCACGCACACAATTTCGACACCCCCATGGGGGCTTATGATTCGGCTCAGGTAGCTGACTTAGTGGAGATTTATATCTTAGATACGCTGGGTCGTATTGTCAACTTGGAACAAGTGGGGCTTTACCAAGATGACGGAATTATTTACATCCCAGATAGTAACGGCCCGAAAACTTCTAGTATACAGAAGAAAATTATTAGGGCCTTCAAATTACTAGGTTTAAGAATTCAAATAGCCTCAAACTTAAAAATAGTAGACTTTCTTGACCTCACACTAAATTTAAATAATGGTACGTTCAAGCCCTTTAGTAAGAACGATTCTGCTCCCAGATACATAAATGTTTCCTCGAATCACCCAAGATCGGTACTGAGACAGATCCCCAATGCGGTGAACCAAAGAATTAATAAGCTGTCCTCATGTAAGAAAATTTTTGAGGAAAACAAGAGTAGATATGATGACGCCCTGAAGGACAGCGGATTTTAGGGTAGACTGGAATAATCAACCCTGGTGGACCTCAATTCGAGGGTTAAGAATAATAATGGTGGGACCTGCACACTCATCAAGGTAGGTGAAATTATTAATAATAATAGTAACGAAAAAAGACGAGGAAAGAATAGAAATAGAAAAGTAGTCTGGTTTAATCCGCCATTTTGTAGGCTCGCTAACATTAATATAGGTAAATACTTCCTACACCTCCTAGATAAGCATTTTGATAGAGATAACCCATTGAGTAAAATTTTTAACAGAAATACAGTGAAAATTAGCTACTCTTGCACCAAGTATATGTACAACATACTAAGCAACCATAATAAGAGGCTACTCAATGAACTAATCACGAGGGATAGGAACCCAGACGTGGAGTCTTGTAATTGTAGGAATAAAGAAGAATGCCCCTTGGGCGGATGCTGCAATTCGAGAAATGTCGTATACCAGGCATATATTTCTCCTATGGAACAGCAAAGGGACGGGGAGAGAGTCTTTATAGGAATCTCCAAGGGAAATTGGAAGCAAAGATAATACAACCACAAACATTCATTTTCCAACCCAAAACTTAGATACCAGACTGCTTTATCAAAATATTTTTGGGGCCTTAAGGATAGGGGGCTATCTCCTCAAATTAAATGGAAAATAATAAGGCACTCATCTACCGCGAATAGCTTCAACGGTAGATGTAACTTATGCTTAGATGAAAAAATTAGCATAATTAATTTCAAAAATAGAAAGCTTTTGTTGAACGAGAGAAATGAGCTCCTCTTTAAGTGCAGACATAGAGGAAGATTTAAATTATCCTGATTGAGAACCACAGGAACACCAGTCCATAAATAATCGCAAGGCCAATGATAAAGATGTATTAGAAACTAATAGAGATCAGCCCAACAACAGATATCACCAAGACAGGGAAAGATAAAGGTTAGATAAGGGCCAGATGAACGTAGAATATTAATCCAAAAATTAGAGCCTGTGATTCTGGAGTGGTTTATTCCCCTTGACCATTTTTAGGGTCAATATAAAAAACAAACACTTGACGACTATATAAAATGTCTCCACCTTATCTGATTTAACTATCTCGGTCCTAATTGAAACAAGAGGAATATCTAGGATGGCAACAGCTGAGTTAATTAACAGACATATAAGTAATAAATGTAAATCATGTATGAGATAGCCATTAGTTAAACGATCTTAGTCTGTTTAGAAAATCACACCTGTCAAGTAGGAGGAACTACTACAAGAAGGCAAAATTAGAAGGGACTGACCAGTAGATGAATTCCACTCCTGTTTCTTAATCGTTCAAGCATATAACGTTAAACTCCTCTTCTCACGCCTATGAATGAAATAATTTGTAATTTGATTTCCACCTTATTTTTATTTTTTTATTTTTTATTTTTTTATTTTATTTTATTTTTTATTTTTTTTTTTCTGATTGTTATTTTTTATTTTATTTCTAATTACCTTATTTTATCTTCTGAATAAGAACTGAAACTCCACATTCGCTACTTTGCGACAGGAGGGAAGCATGTAAAGAGTCATCTGACGAGACGAAGAGTATAGCAATAATATTCTCCGCCGATATCAATGTATATATAGTGTGCATCAATGTGTGTGTGTGTGTGTGTGTGTGTGTCAGGGACAGAAAGAAAAGGGTAAGAGTTGTTTGATTGTGGCTCTAACGGTGGTGTCCTATCTACTGTGACTATACCCTTTCACTGCCACCCATATCACTAGCATAATCACTGCAGTTTTATACTCTCTTCACTCGCACATTTACAGCACTCGTATTCTCACTGTCCTCGCAGATTTATTTGCTCTATTTTTACAATGACTGCACTTGTGCCTTTACTGAATACGTACGATAGTTAAACTCTCACATTCCTAAAATCACATCACTTGCTATTTAACCGAGTTTCCCACTAGCTGCTTCTAACACACTCTCTGCTATTGCACACTTCCTATATTCGTACAATCACTGCATTTATAGACTGTACTTTTATACTCACTGAATTCACACACTGCACATATTCCAACAATCACTGACACTTGAGCCAACACTGACACTTACTCATTCACTGCATGGTACACTTACTACACCCATACGATCGTATATATTCAAAACATCTCTTACGGCTTCAAACATTCAACATTGATATAAGGCTCTTAATGTGAAACTTCCGCTTCCGAAAGTTTGATTTGACAATCATCTTTCAACCCTAATTTTCTGTATCTTATGCAATTAACATTAAATGCATATGATTAACCCAATATATAAACATCATCGCTTTAGCTCATATTCTGTAATTAAAACATTGAAATTTCATCTTTAATATTCCAATTTCCTGTAAGTTTTTAAACATTCAACCCCAAAATGAAGTGAACTTGATTTGACACTCTGAAGTGTAGAATTCTAAAACGGTTTTTCTGATTTTTTGTGGAGGGGTCCCTAATATGCACCTTTTTAAGATTTGACTTATAACCAACACAATCGCAGAATTCAATCTTTTAACAATTATAATTGAGAATGGTCCACGAGTTTCCAGATAAAAGTCTTAAAAGAAAAACCTAATTACGATTGTATTTGTATTATATATATATATATATATATATATATATATATATATATAAACTACCATCTTAGAATCTTTTAAATTAAGACTGTGATTAGTATCTAATTACATTTGACTAAACTACAATTTATGATCCCTTTTTAAAATCTCTCGTGTGCAAGGAAATTCGTATTTTGAGTTTATGGGCCGATTCACTCACGTATTTCTTTATTACAATCCAAACATAGAATTTTACAAAACGCTACTTTGGATTCTATGTAGATATTGTTATTTTTTATCATTAATTGAATTTATATTTGTCTTTAAAGAATTAATGACTGTTTTAATTACAAGGCTTTTAAAGTTTTTTCGATGGTGTTTGTAGTTGAATTGTTGAGTAAGATGATATATTCGTCATGAATTATTATCCTAAAAATTGTTACTATTGCTTATTCTTATGGTACCTACTTACATGGATTATAATCATCATCATGACGTCACGTTGCTAGTAAGGATCTCTCTGACCCTCTCTCGCCACCCGTCTCGATGGTACCCGGGAGGTCTTCCAGGCTACATTCTATATCAGCACAGAGTTGCTGTATATGTGTTCTAGCTGGTCGTCCAACCTTTGATCGTCCATGTGCAGGAGTTTTAGATGTAAAAGACTATGTAAATCCAAGTTGCAAGTTGACCCCTGAAAAACGAGGTAAAAGATTTACTTTTGGAAATATTACAAAGTCTTTGGAACCCATAAAAATAGAATGCCTTTAAGGATGCAATGAACCATAAATAAGGACTTTCCGATGAATTTAAAAAGAAGAAAATAACTATGGACTTTTGCTAAGTTAAAACTTAATACATGTACGGGTGCTCCCGTGACTTTTGCTCATTCCCTAAGCTCACAGGCTGTCGTTATGAGACAATTGAGGAGATGAAAGAGGCTGTGACGAAGGTCACTGACACGCTCACACAAGAGGACTTCTATGGGGCTTTGCAGAAGTTGTTGGAACGGTTCAACAAGTACATTGCAGATGGAGGAGATTACTTTGAATGGGACTAGAGTTTCATGTGTATACTGTCAATAAAAGTGGCCATACGAGAAAAAGTCTGGAAACTTATTTAATGATCCTCGTAGTTCGATGGGGGAACTACCACACTTATCTATTAGATTGGATTTTATTGATAAGAATAAAACTCAGCCATCGAAAGATTACAATGATTATTATGGTTTATAATATAATTATTATAATAGGTTATAATTGGTTGATATGAAGTAAGTAGTATATCTATTAACATAGATGAATAGGCAGATGTTGTGTGGATTTTTAAAATACATTTTGGAATGTTAAACTAATCAGACACATTTAAAACAGAACGCTATCAAGGGGAATAGAATATTTTAAAACTTTGTAATCTTTTCGTTTCATCTAATAATTCAAAATTGCCCCGATAAAGGTTTAAAAACCGAAACGTTTAACATAAAAAAATATTTCTACAAATAAAATCATCCTCTGAAGAGCTTCAACGTTTTCACCTCTATACATTTCCTGGCTGTTTGGTTTGTTTCCAGTTTTCCCCATATATATATATATATTCCCACTGCTGTATAATTAAAATGCGTTTAGTTAGAAAAAATTAAACTTGTGAAAGAGTTGTTGCGTTCTTACTAGGGTTAGAGCACGCACACTCACACACACACACACACACACACACATATATATATATATATATATATATATATATATAACCTTCTTATCTATCTCTGTGTCTCAATTCATATATATTGATGATTCAAAACACTTTCAAGCAACTTGCAATTAGAATGAAAGCTTTTGTCTTGTAACAACGGCACAAGTAAAGGTAAGAGTTACATAAGATGGTGAGACAATCTCAATTATTTTCTTTTGCAGATGACAGTTTTGGACAAGAAGAAAGTTTTGAATGGTACTAATAAAGAGAAAATTATGATAACCAGATAAATTCTACTTGAGAACATTTCCGTGACAGTATGGTAGGTGAGTACTTATCGAAAGGAGGTTTCAAACACCGACAAAACTTTGACGGCCAAGATTAATCAATGTAAGAATGAATAGTACTCAAAAGCTATTGTGGTAAAAAACTGTAAATTACTTGAATTGAAATGAAGGATAAAATGAGTCTCAACACATAAAATCAAATATAATTGCCTATTAAACTGATAATTTTTTTTTAATTTTTGGAATTTGACTTTATATCAATGAAGTTAGGTCAGCTGGTTCAATGAAAAACACAATATATGTGCGTCGTTATCATAGGTAATTGATTACAGTTGACAAACCAATTGTTGAATACTGTGATGGTTTATATAACGTTCATCTGGGGAAATAGTTAATGAGAAAAGTAGTTTTTAAATACTACGGAAGAACAGAAGCTTTTCTTCTTGGCGATGGTCATTTCGATCCTTACACGATGTTTTACAAAAAGCGGAATTGTTTTAGAGAAAGCTGAGTTTATTAACTACTTTAGATGTCTGTCTTGGCGTTATGTATTCTGAGTTCAATACACATTAATTGCATTATATTTATTGCTGTTTATTACTCCCACAAAGTGTGTGTGTGTATGTGGCAGTTAGCTATTGGCACTAATAGCCATATATACTGGAGAAACGAAGCTAAGGAGGAGGAAGAAAACAGAAAATTGAATCTGTTAGTGAACGATTGCTTCAGTGGTAGTTTCTCTCACTTCCAAATGGATGAAATAAGGAGTGAACTGGCAATCCGAAAGAAAATCAATTATGAAAAAGAAAATATAGAAATGATACACTAATACAATGCTAGTTATATCAACCATCTCTCGGCAAGTAAAAATTTTTACGAAGGAAAGATTTTCAGAGGACGAACTTCAAAGCGGTAAAGTGACATAAAAATTGTAAATTGAATTTACCATGACCAGGAAATCCGGTTAACGCAGGACATGCAAAACCACTGGACAGCTTTTTTTTTTAACCTCATAAGGTTTGTTCAACAGTTTATATGGCGATCTCCCCCATTGAAGATCGAACCAGTGACCACAAAATGCAGAGCCGAAACTTTACCACTGAGCAACTGATCTGCATCGTACACAAGCGATCCTAAATTAAGCTGTCATGGCAACTGCACAGCCAGTTTGCCTGATGTGTCTTGTAAGTTACATCCGTACTCTTAAAGAGGATACAGTCACCTCCAGGACCAAGAGGTGTGAAGATACGAATAAGCATAATTATAAACTCATCGGCAAGGAAATAGATGTACATTTTCTTTTTAAGTCGAGGAATTATATTGTAAATTGAATGACCATGACGAGAAAATGCAGCAAACACTTGCACGTGACAACTGGACAGGTATTTTGACCTTATAGGGTCTCATCAGTAGTGTATACTGTGATCTTCCCTACTGGATATCAAACCAGCGACCACAGAATGCAGAGCTGAAACTCTATCATGAGCTTCTGGTCCACAAGTGATTGCCAGATGTTCTTGACTTAATAAAAGATGTAATTTTGTGTCCTGAAAAACTATCACAGCAAACAACTGAAAGATTAGAAAAAGACTGAATGAAATAGAGGTAATGTGGGGAACAATGTGAGCGAAGATTTAAATTCTCTGGAAAATATTTGCAAAAAATAAAAAAATCAATAAGAAATTCTTAAACAAATTATTAGAATATACGACCTAAATATCGGAATATACTTTGGCATTGAAATGTTACGAATGAAAAGGTGAGAAAGAGAATAAAGGATGGAAAATAACTACAAAATAAGGGAGTCATTAGAACACTTGGAAAAAAAAAGTTATAATTACCTGAAAAATATTATAAGTGGATACCATCAAAATAAATGAAAGAAAATTAAGCAAAGAGAAGCTCAGAACAAGGAAAACAATGCTGCAGAAATCTCATCAAAGGAATAAAAAGCTGTATGTCTCCCTTTTTTGTTTGATATTCTGAATCATTTTGAAATGGATAAGAGAAGAACTAAATGACCAAGTGACATGGAAATTGATGATTATTCACAAGGTTGAACACTCAATAAATGACGTAGACAAGCTTAATGTCTCAGAAAAAGAAGGTGAAAGAGGACTTGCCAGTGAATTACGTAAAGGTAACAAGTCAAAAGAATATACAAAAAAAGGATAAGATTAATTAAAACGGCCAGTAATATTAACAAAAGGACACATAGTAAAAAAATACAGTAAACAAAAATGGATAGAAAACATTCAAGTAACAAACTGGGCAAATTGCAATAATAATAATAATAATAATAAATAGTAATAACTTGGAAATGGTTAAAATAAGAAAACTCAATCGCAGAACTAAATCTCTTTTAAAAGCCACATAAAATAAAAGTATATTATGAAAAAATATCAAGATGAATAAATAATACGTAACAGTGTTGATTATGCGGAGACTGAGATGAAACATTTAATATCATGATAAACGAATGCCGCACAAAAAGAGTTAAAAACTGGACATGACTTGATGGGAAAAGGTAATTCAATAGAAATTGTGCAAGAGATTGATATGTGATTATAACAAATGGTATATGCACAAACCAGAATCCGTTCGAGAGTATCAGACTAAAAATTCGTTGGATTTTTATACAATCTCGTACACAATCTCGCCCAGAAAGATCAAAAAGTCATTTGGAAGGTTTTGCAGTTCTGGACTGAGTGAAAATGTAATAAAAAAAAGACATAAAAAGACTCCCCACCACCAAAAAAAAGAAAAAAAGACAGATTAATTCTTGGATCTTGCCAGAGAGCAGAAAAAGCAGTGGAACATGCACGTATCGGTGCTACCAATTTTAGGTGTCACGCAAGGACCAATTCTCAAAGGTTTGGACAAGAAACAGGAAAAAATGAGAAATCAGAAGAAAAATCAAGACAATCAAGAATTGTTAAGATCACTAAGAATACTGAGAAAAGTTCTGGAGACGAGAGGAGACTTGCTGTTTCTCCAACTCTTGTGAAATAGCACCGTCAGATTCTGGTGTGAAAAACTTGCAAGAAGTGAAAATAGACTAATTTATCAGCCAGTAACATGGGAACCAACCAACCAACAAACAAACAGACAAAAAAAGAAACAAGGGAAGAGAAATGGGAAGAGAAACAGCTGTACCAATATTTCAAGCGATAAACAGGCGATATTGCTCATGAGAAGATCTGGACATTTGCTACCTCAAAAAAGAAAATGAATCTTTTCTAACAGCAACACAAAACAACTCCATAAAGTCCAATTATATAAAAGTAAACATCTACAATACGAAAAAGAATAGCAAATGTTGATATTGTGTTGAAAGCGAATGTAGCAAATTGACACAAAAGGAGTACAAGACTATGTATGACTATGTTTGAAGAATGATCCATTTTTTTCAATAGGGGTTGGAATCTTCAAGAGCAGGCAGACATTGATTTTCGCTGAGTCCTGGCTGGAAAAAGAATTACGTTGCACAAAACACAGCTGAGGAAAAAGAACAAATACTACACTCTGATCCCAAGTAAAAGTGCTGAGGTGTGATACTTAGAATCTTGGTTTAGTTTGGTTTGGTTCGGTTCATATGATTATCAACACTTCAACTTCTAATGGATTATTTAGTGCCGAAATTTGAAAAGGTATGAGTACAATCGTAGCAGCTTATATTTTTAATGTTCTATTGCAAATCATTCTTTAAAATCATTTTTCTTTATTTGACTATAATCATTAGTTTGCACATAGTTATATGGTATCAAGTATTTCTCATAAAAATATGGTTCGAAGTTAATATGATAACTAACGCATTCAAAGCTATGGACGTCTATTGACAGGTTAGCAATCATAAAATAATCTGATCCTTCTTACAAAATAAATCGATAATTCATCCAAGCTGTAGCTATGTCATTACTACTGGACAGTTGCACTTGTTGGAATTTATTGAAAGGCTTGGAGAAAAAATGCTTGATGGGATTTACATTAGGATATTAAGTACTGTTTTGAACAAATCCTAGAAGTATTACAACGCAAAAAAAGTTGTCTGGTCAAATACCTCTAAAAAAATTAAAAAGCAAAAAGAACATCAATGCAAGCGGGAAAAAACGAACTCATTGGCGATGTTTTTCAATGGGCTTTTAAACATGGACACATCAGTGTTAGCAGACCAGCAAAAATTTACATTCATTTACTCTGGACACTCGATGTCTTTTTGAGGATTTTCTTAGTCTGATAGTCGATAGGGTCGGATGACGAAAAAGTGCCTCGGAAATCCATGATATCTGTACTATAATGATGATGATGATGATGAAAATAACTTTTCCTATTTGATAATAATCATTGTCAACATAGAATTTTAACAGGACCATTGGCCTAATGAATAGAGTGTTCGACATTGGTCCTGGAGACTGGGGTTCAATCCGAGGTCAAGTCATACCAAAGACTCAAAAAATGGTACTTGATGCCGTCTTGCTTAGCACTTAGAATTTTAAGGTAATGATCAAGGGTAAAGTGGAGCAATCAGGGGAATGGAGTAGCGACCTCCCCTACACCTCAGTGTAGTAGCTATTGAAAAGGGAGCCTTCGGGTCAACCTCGACTAAGTTCGCTAACTTTACATTTTTTTTTTACTTATGTATAGTTTATGGTAAAAGTATCCATATTTAACGCCAATAATTTTTCAAGCAATTATACGGTATCAACAAATTAACTAACAAAATAATAATAATAATAATCTTATTTACCAATCCCTCCGCTCGGGCAGGATATGACACAAGGTCAATTTTTAAGCGGAGTTTAACAGGTTTGAATTCACAGTTTTCCTTCTCCTAGACTAGTTGCCTCACCAAAGCTAAAGGATCTAGTCTGTCCTACTATTTACCCATAGCTGGAGGGAGAATAATTGGATTCATACCTTTCCCAAGAGTATTAGTGCTATGTGAAATGCATTCAGTCTCATCCAGGATTTGAAGTCGTGTCGCCGTGTCTATTTCCTACGACAATAACCATTACACCACGGACATAATAATAATAATAATAATAATAATAATAATAATAATAATAATAATAATAAATCAACAAAAAAGACATCGAGCCGAATTGTGGACTTTACTGTCCTGGCTGAGCACAGATTAAAATTGAGAGAAAGCAAAAAGAAGGATAAGTACCTAGACCTTGCTTGGTAATTGAAAAACTGTGGAATATGAAAGTGACGATTATACCATTTTTAAGTGGTGCTCTTAGTACAGTCACCAAAGGATTGGTAGAGGGACTGGAGGACATGGAAATAAGAGGACGAGTGGAGACCACCCAAACTACAGCATTATTGAGATCGGCCAGAATACTGAGAATAGTCCCAGATACTTGAAGAGAATAGCTGTCACTCAAACTCCATTGGGAAACCATCGGCTCACGCTGGAGTGAAAAACTCGTAAAAGAGTAAATAATAAGCAATTATAGCTTCAAATAAATATTCTTGGAACAAATAATTTGCACATCATTTTATGGTATCAAATATCCTTTTCTAATAGGAAAAAAAAAAATCAAACTGGTCTATTTGACCCCTAACAAATAATATAAGTCCGGGTTAGCGTGGACCTAGGAGTAATGGTAATAAAGGAGTTAATCCATATACTATTGCGTGCCTTACCACCAAATACAGTTTAGTGTCATACACAGAACAAATTATCATCTACATAGCAACGAACCAAGCTCTGTACGAAAAAGTGAATTTAAACCTGGCATTTTGAAACGATTTTATAGCAGGATTAAAAAGTATTCGAAGTTCCTTAAGAATAGTTTTTTAACAGAAAGACATTTACATTACAAAGAGAGCGAGAGAGAGAGAGAGAGAGAGAGAGAGAGAGAGAGAGAGAGAGAGAGAGAGTGCTACAAAATTGTTATAATAATTTAAAAATAATGCTAAAACCACTTCAAACAGCCGGGAAATAGAATAAGGGAGGTAACTTTCTTTTAAAAGTAATTTACTACTTTTTCCAAGGGAAATCACTTTAAAAAAATACATGAAGTTATTTCCCATGAAAAATTAAATATTCAAAAAAAAATTATATTATATTATATCATATTATATTAATTATTACCCGTGAAACTTCAATGACTATATATGAATTGATATTAGATATCTTTAAAAGTAAATCAACTAAATTCCTATGATATTTTAATATTTCTAGTAATTTGTAACCTAAGAAATTTTTCTTATATAAGAATAATTTTTCTTATATAAAAATATTTTTTCGTATATAAGAATTCTGTTGTTTTGTTAACACGATGTATTCTCACTATTGTGACAATATTCGTCTGTGGCGGTACGTGAGGGGTGAACCAAAAAGTTGAGCAGCCAAATATAATTGCCAAGAAGTGTGGAGTTGAAATTCTGGGAAAAAGAATCGAAAATGCTGTGACCGAATTTTTGTTGACAATAGCCAAAATTGAAACAAAGTTGTTTACAGAACTCAGGCAGAAATCGAGAAAGAAAAATATTGTGATTAAAAAGGTGAAAAGAGTAACGATACTAAGATAATTTTCGAGCCTGGAAAAAGTTAATTTTTAAAGGATTTGACAGCACAGAGATTCAGATACGGTGTGACTTGCACTCCAGTTAAAAGGTGGGACTCAGAGCAAACAAAGAAGTCTTTGTCAAGATAAAGAAGGCCACCTGGCATTTTGGGAAATACCTCAGCTAAGGGTTGAGAAAATTATCCAGAATTACTTATCAGTGTTGAAAGGAGATTATTAATTAGCCTGAGGATAGGCCAGTCTTTTCGCCTACGTGGAATTGAAACCAGTTCCATCAAAGGTGACAGTCAAGCATATTTGGGCAAAAAGGGGTTGGACCCTTTCTGACGTCATGAGCCGTAAAATGATAGAAACTATCTTGGTAGGAGGAAAGCTATCCTCCTGTATACCTCACTATGAGGGTAGTGAGAGGAACGACTTTGTGGAAGTAGTGAAAAGAGGGTTGGACCCTTTCTGATGACGAAAATTAAAACAAAGACATGAAGGATGTCTAATGAGTTGAAAATGACGTTAGGGAGATCACCCCTGCCTCAGTCAGAACCTACCCCAGAATATTGGCAATTATTATATAAACAGGCTGATTTCCGAACTCATCAGTTGGTGGCAGAGAGAGAGGCGAAGCAGTCGGTCCCAGACGAAGCCGACGAAGACCAGGCAGGGACCCACAGATTGGAATTGTGCTTCGCGCTGCCAACTCATATATCGCCAGTCCGCCGCTGGAATACACTGTCGTTAAGAAAACTTAGACCTTTGTAAGTTGGTGGCAGGAGAGCGAAGCAGTTGGTACCAGACGAAGTAGACGTAGCCGACGAAGACCAGGCAGGGACCAACAGATTGGAATTGTGCTTTGCGCTACCAGCTCATATATCACCAGTCCGCCGCTGAGATACATTGTCGTTAAGAAAACTTAACCCTCGTCGGGCCGCCGCCTTAGACCATTATATGTCACACCCGCAGATTTTTTGTCGCCATCTGTAACTTTGAAGTTTTATAAACCCTTTTCTTGTCTACTGCAGAAATCGGAGTTATTATTTTTTTTTTTTTGTTCTGCAATATATGTACCCCTTTGGAGTCCAGTATTCAGCTGCCAGTAACCCCTCTTCCTTTCAGACAGGGCCATCGGCCTTACTTTTAAAGAATCACAAAGTGGGGCAGGGCTGTGCATGGTCACTTTCCCTGGAAGGAACTTTTGATCTGTTTTTTCCCACGCTGTAGCAGAGAGATTGGAGGGAGGCGGACAAGGTTGTGGCAAAGAGTTACCATAATAGGTATAATCAGCGCTGTGATCGAGGACGGGGCGAAGAGGGTGGTATACTATGACTGTTGGGTATCATGCATTTTTTTTACTCTGAAAACTTCATCGAAAGAGTCCATTGAAACACAGGTTGGCATACGAAAGAAAATGATGTAGAAACGTGTTACACACACACACACACACACACACACACACACACACACACACACACATATATATATATATATATATATATATATATATGTTTTGTAAACGAATAGTTTGTTAGTAACATTTTAAACGAGCCAGAGCTCCTTAATTTGAACACAGTTAAATGGTCAAACAGTTCTATTTGACCTATAGATGTGACCCTAACAGGTACTTCCACTTCGGCTCCTTGTGGACCTAAGAGAAATGGTAATAAAGAGATACTCCACATTCCTAAAAGTTCCAGTACTGGAGCTTCACCATCCGATTTTTTAATGTCATCGCTAGGACACCAATTCCATTTGATCGATAGATTCGACCCTAACAGGCACCGCTACTACTAGTACTACTACAACTGCAGGTAATTGTGGCCTTGTAAGCATTGACAATGAAGAGGGTTATTATGTATTCCCCAAAGCTTTAAGACTGAAGTCTTACCATCTGAACAAGTTATATCAAGGGGCGGGTTTTTTGCCTCTGCTGAGAGGCAGTCGCTGTTTTCTACCACCCAAGCCGACTGGGCTGCATATATATCTATACATATATAAGTAGTAAGTAAAGTTGGCAACCTTAATTGAGGGCGACCAGAAGGCTACTCTTTTCCCTGGATTGCTCCACTTTATACTCGATACGTACATTATATTGCTGAGTGTTAAGCAAGGAGGTATCAAGTAACATTTTTTAAATCTTTGGTATGACGCGACCTGGGATTGAACCCCGGTCTCCCGGACCATTAGCAAACACGCTACTCACTAGGCCAATGAGCCAGTTATACATATATAGTTATCGTCAACTTCATGTGCTATAGATTTTTTAACTCCTGGCCAAAGTCTAGGTTTTGTCCAGTTTTTCTCTTTCCTACGATAACACTTTTTGGTCTCGTGTCATGGTAAAATCCACTCGATGACAAGTTTATTTTTAATTTTTGTTTATTAAAACTAGATATGGTCTTCAGGCCTGAATCTAATGAGCCGTTTGTATAGCAAAAAATATTTTTCTATGCATCACCAATAGTTAGTCCTTATGGCGTTGTTTTGAGCTATTATTATAATAGATTCAGTTTCTCTTTTCAAGTTTCCTTTGCGTAGCCATATCAAAGTCTTTTCGTGTGAGATTTCACTTGAAATATCAACTGATTTGTTTTTCTTTCTATTTTCTAGTTTTTGATCTGATAATTATTATGCTATCCTCTTTCTGATCGCTATTTTAATTCTTTCTTTGCCCTTTTTGATGTATTATTCGAGTCCTTTTTTATTAATGAATTGACGTGTCTGCTTCCTCGTTCTTTTCTTGACACATTTAGTCTATCTGTATCTTCTCTCGAAATTTCATTAATTTTCTTGTCCTCTGATCCATTTGTCTGAAATCTTTCATTATTCAATTTAAGAATGGCCATGAGTATCTTACAAGAAGGACAACACAGATGTTTATCTCTTCGATGAGATTCCTTCTATGTTTCTTTGTTTCGAGAACTTTTCTTGTTTGTCTGAAACATTATTTTATTTTTTCTTTCATCTCCAATTCTTTCATATTGTACGCTTCCAATATTATTATTACTATAAATATTTCATTTTCAGTTTTATTTTCTTTTTTTCTTCTCAATGTTTCATTGGGTTTTTTACCCAAGACTTTGAGTGAGGAAAAATAATGATTTTGTATGAATTTATGTTTTTCGTCGCTTCTTTGGGTGATATTTTTTCATCTCTTAAGGTGATGAGGAGTTAAAAAAAAGTGTAATATTTTCTTGTTCATGTAGACTGAGACTGGCATTTATCTTGTTAATGTAGTTATTTATCCTTGTCTTGATCATATCCAGGACTTCGAATGTTACTGGCACAGAGGTAGTTTTTAGGTCTATATGGCTTTATTTTTCTATCAGTTTCAATAGCAAAATACCAGAGAATTGCTGCTACTTTACAATCCATAATATTTACATACTTTCTGATGATTGAAATGTCCTATTTTATCTTGCCCTTCTTTATATTCTATTGGTGTTTGGATTGAGCAATGGAACATCAAGTTGTCAATCGATTCAATTTTTCGTTCGTAAAATCTACAAATTGGGCTTGGTCTATTTTTAGTTTTTATTGATAGTTTCTGGTTGGTTGGCTCCGGTTCAGGTTGCTATTATTAACCCCTTTGTCTCTGCCTTCATTTCACTACTTTTCAGTCATCGATTAATCTTTACTTTATTTATCTAAGCATTTCCTGCACATAGTTCGCATTGTCCATGTAGGGGGTTTTGTTTCAAGGTGTTTTTTAATTAATTCATTCCTTGTGATTTTATTTCTTTCTTTGTTTTTCTGTTTCATTTGCTTTATTTTCAATATAAATTTCTTTCGATGTGAGGCCGATTGGATTGCCACATTTATCTATTTTCTTTATTTATTGAATATTCCTAGTTTGTTTCTGGTGTGTCTTTACTATCTGCAGCATCAAATCCGTTGTTGTGTCCAAGTATTTTTTCAATATTATTGTGTATTTTTATATTTCAAATCGAGTTGGATCAATCTTTTTCCACCATTTTCTCTCTTAATGTAAAGACGTTCTATAAATGCTTTTCGGTAATGAATTCTATTGCATGTTAGTTGCTTCTTGGCTTTAATATCCATTATTTTTATTTCAGCTGGTGCCCAGTTTATAACATTTAAACTACATGTGATGAATGGTATTGCCAAAGTGTTGAGAGCTATGATTTTATTTCTGCATTCAATTCTCTTCTTCCTATGGCACTTATTATCATATAGAATTATTTTCTTATTTTTTCTTAAATTAGTGAATGATTGATACCATTCACTTCATTAATTTCTAAATGTCTATTGGCTTTATTGTGTTCTAACATCGTAATTTCCCTGTTTATATCTTGAGAAATGTTTTTTACTTTACTAGTAAACCATCCTTAAATGTGACTTTTGCATATTTTTCCAGACCAAATTGCATTTCTTTGTCGTCAGTAAATATTTTACAGTGAATAGTAGATCTAAATCGTCATCATTTTGTTGCATATAACATTAAATCTTCCCTATAGAATAGAATTTTTAGTTGTAGTTTTAGATTGATAGGCTGTGTTTTAAAGGTTTTATGGAAAAGGGCATTAGAACTATACAATAAGGTGGGAAGAAAATAAGTCTTTTTGGAAAATTCAATAGATTATGAGTTTGGAAAAAAAAAAATTTTTCTATTAATTTCAGTATGCCACCTTTCCATATTGTATTTTGGGAATGTTATTATAAATGGGGATATCATAAAAATCTTTAAAACTTTTAGAATTCGTGAGTTAAGGTATTTTTGGCATTTATTGTTTATTTTGATTTAGGTATTAGATTTGTTACTCCTTTTTAATGATAATTATTATTATAATTACTCCTTGCGAGTTTTTCACATCGACGTTAGCTGATGGTCTTTAAATGGAGTTTGATTTTTATTTGTTTTTTATTAATGGCATATCAACATTATCGGGTTATTCCATGCCAAATCCATCTTTCTCGAAGGACAGTAGTGGTAATATTTAACCCATAGACGGGAGGATAAGGTGGGGATCATAGCTTTCCCATGGGTATTTGTCCGAAAGTGAACATAATAGCGCCACTGGGGTTCGAACTCGCGTACTATGATTCCGTAGTTCATTGCTTTAACCATTACACTACGGGTATACCACCTTGAAGTTTGAGTGACTGCAAGTCTCCTCAAGTCTCCTGAACTCTTCTCAGTATTCTGAATGATTTCAATAATGCAGTAGTTTGAATGGTCTTCACTCGTTCTGTATTTTCCAAGTCCTCTAGTCCTTGTATCAATCCAATATTTGTCGCTGCCTCCCACCAGACACGACTTGACACAAGGTCAAAAGCCCGAAGGCCAATTAAAGTGGGGATAAAGGGGAGGGGAAGGTCGGGAACGAGCCGAGACTCGAACCCTGCTTGTCAGTGCTGCTCATCGGCTCACTTCGTGCAATGTGAGCCTGATGAGGCAAGCAGTTTCACGAACCCAAATGTGGGTCCGGGCACGTATGCCTAGTCCTTGTATCAATCCTTTGGTTACAGTAGAAAACCAACTAAACAGGTGGTCGTTCACTGGAGTCAGAGTGACAGTAAGTCACCTCAAGTCTCTTTTGTGTATTGTGGCTGATCTCAATAATTCTTGTCTAGATGGTCTCGAGTCTTTCTTTGATTTTTAATTCTTCTAGTTCTCTTTCCAAATGTTTAGGAACCGTTCCAGGCAACAATTACTATCATCCCTACTTTTATTTTCTACAGCTTTTATTTTTAGTTGTCTGACAAGTTCCAAGTATTTGTCAATATTTTGGAGTTTTTTCATTTCCTTTTTGAGATCTGCCGAAACAGCAAAATCCACTAGACAGCAAGTTTTTTTCTTATAAACAAATACAAGACCAAGTTTTCTGGATGGGATTTGGTGATTCGTTTTTATCTTTAAATACCAGAAAATTTTATGATATCTCATTCTCTTGGAAGGATTCTGATTTATACATTTACCATTTGGTAGTATGGTCAAATTTCATACTCTTTCACAATTCCCAGTCGATCACCTTTTCTACACATTTGTGTCTAATTTTGTACTCCTTCTGTTTTAGTTTGTACATAACTTTATTATGAAATTAAACTTTTGTCACCAAATAAACCAGCACTTTTAAAAGAATTGGTTATTTATTAAAAAAAAACAAAAACGAATCCCTTCACGGAAAATAAAACATCTTGAAAAAAAAAAAAGGAAACAATCAAAAGATATACGTGCATCGTGCGTACAATTAAGAACTACTTATTATCTACCAAGTAAATAAAAAATAGATAAAAAGGAGTTACAATATTTTGAAGAAAAATCATAGTTGTTAAAATTAATTGCTATTTTAGCGACCCGTCAAAAAAACTGAATGAAGTAACAATGATAAAAACTGTTTCGAAAAAAAACAAAAACAAAAAAACCCCAAAAAACACTGAGTCACTCATGAATTACAAGAAACTGATATGTCTTCAACAAATAAGGTGCTGGTACTTACAACTCAAAAAGTGGATGTTGTATGAATGGAAAAGAAGATTTGGGAGAGTCTCTGGCGGAAAAAAATCTCTTGGGAAAACCTGTTCCCTTTTCTGTCAAGAATACAGCAAATAATGCAGACACATGGGGTTTGATTCAGCAATTCTTTCAGCGCTTGTATTGGACAGCTAATTATATTGTACACCTTATGGTCTGAGTCGAGACAGCACAAATTCTTAGATATACGCAAAAGTACATTTCGCCAGGAAGAATACAGCGCAGGAGGCTAGTTCTGGGACATCTCGTGGTTAAAGTCAAAACAGCACAAATTCACAGATATAGGTAACAGCATATTTTCTGAAGGATTTAGTCCCTATTCATTATTTCCCTTAACTGTCAGGAACAACAAGGTTAAAAACCCAGCTCATCCAGCGAAAACTCACAGGACTACAAAAATGACGTCTTCTCTGTTCCGTGGGTTCAGCCGAAAGGGGTAATTCTCCCAGCAGGCAGTGTCAGTTCCAAAGAATCCCGTCATTTCTTCCGGCGGTGACAACCATAAAAGTCCCTTACAAGAAGATGTTCCCATTACAATAAAATAATTCCAACACTTGCTATTCTCTATCATATAATCGATCTTCCCTTAATTATAATTAGTGTTTATATTGTTTTTCTTCTGTTATTAGATAAGATTCAGCTTCTCTCTTAAGGTTTCTCTTTCGTAGCCATGTTCGAGTGTAATCTCGACAGTTTGTCGCTTGAAATATCCACACAGTTTTTTCATTCCCATTTTTGTTTTTTAGTTTTTGTCGTTTTTCAGTTTCTTATTATGCTGTCAACAATGTAACTGGCCACGCTAATTAGTCTCTCTTTGCTCTTTTTAATGTCGTCCACGATTTCTTATGTCCACGTAATCTTCAATGCCGCAGAGTTCTCTTCCTCCCTTTCTTGCCATTCATAAGCTGCCTATGTTATTCAGATATAAGGCCTTGTGTATAGTAATCGAATTTCTTGTCCTTTGGTCCATTTATCTTGTTCCACCTTGTCAATTAAGAACAATAAAAACAACCACAGCGACATATATATATATATATATATATATATATATATATATATATATATATATATATATATATGTGTGTGTGTGTGTGTGTGTGTGTGTGTGTGTGTGTGTGTGTGTGTGTGTGTGTGCAAGTCTGCTTAAATAGTAAAGATATATTTTGTCTATATAATTTAGTTAAGATTCTTTCGAGTTTCCTGGTAAGTGTCTAGTTTCAGATTGGAATTAGTGGATGAATTTCCCAAAATTGTCCCGACCTCCTTTGGTCCCTTCATAGACCATCATCAGGGATTCTTTGCATGTGTAAAGAGTGTTTTTTTAAGAGTTTTGATTTTTTGTTTTTGTTTTTGTTTTTATAGCATTACAAATTTATGTAAACGCAGAGATGGATGAAACTGAGTTGCTGATGAATTTTAAATTCTGAACACTATCAACGGAAATAGAATACTATCAAGAAATACGGAATATTAAAAAAATTCTATTGGCATTTCAAAATATTGTCGCTATTTTAAAAATTATTTCTATTAATTTTAGGGCTTTTGTTTTCATATGTAGGGCTTCTAGGATTTGGAGTCGTAGCTTATCAATTTCGTGTACGATTATAGTGGTGTTTTCAACAAGAATTTTTCGAAACTTGGATTTAGTAATAGAATGGGTTGTAAGATGTAAAACTAGGGAGCTAGAATCATTAAGGTGCATTGTAAGTCGTCTTAAAAGATTTTTAGTGGTAAGCCCAACATACGCACTATTTTCTTTGGAGACACAGTCTCCCAAGGGTCATTTGAACATATATACGACATGGGTCCTATCAAGAAGTGCAGTAGAGGGGGAAGTATTATTAGAAATAATTACGTGGGATGTTTTAAATTTGTTGTAGTATATGATATTTTGGTAGGGTGCGATAGGGAGAACATTTTTATGGATAATGATTTTAATATATGTTCATCTATCTTATAATTATTAGGAAATTGGTTTTTGTAGTAAAGGTTTATTGATTGTTTATGGTTTAGGTTATTATCTATGTTAGGTTGTTCAGGTTTATTAATGAATTGTTTAATTTCGGTATCAACAATGTAGTTGGGAAACCCATTAGTGATAAGGGTTTGTTTAATATTTCTAAGTTTGTTTAGGAAGATAGTAGCATAACTCTCGAAATAAGAGTTTTAATAATTGTTCTTTTATAGCAGAAGGGACATTCACTATGGAAACTGAGGGTGTAGGGATTAATGTTAGCAGTTTCTTTTATATGTGGAGGTGATAAATCGGCCATAAATGTTTGTGTCTACTTGTACACCAAGAAATGGAATTTTATTGTTGATGTTGATTTCTTGTGTAAAATTGAGGACAGAATTATTTTGAAAGGTCTCTGGTATTGTGTTAATTTCATAAGTGTTATTTTTAAGGAGTATTTCGTCAGCATACCTTAAATAAATGTTAGGTTTATTGATAGTATTAAAAACCTTATTTTCAAAATTTAAAAATTACTAAAAAATTCCCATAACTGACTCCATCACTCTCCCGTCCCGTTGGATGAATTTATTACCATGAGGATCATAAAAAGGTACCCCAATAGTGCAAAGTAAAAGGATTTTCCGTAAGGTATTGGAGTTAATTTTGAGTGGAGGAAGTGTTGGCTCGTGGTGAATATTATTTATAATTATATAGATTGTTTCTAGAACTGTAACATTAGTGAATAAATTTTCCACGTCTAGAAAGGATATTATTCCTTTGGTTGGTTTGTGATTTTAAATGATTTTGATAAGTTCTTTTGTAGACTTAATGATATAATTATGGGAAAGGTATGGAGTAATTAGATTGTTAATAGTTTTTGTAAGTTGGTATGTAGGTGTTGTTACCTGTGAAATTTTTGGTCGGAGTGGATAGCCAGGTATCTTAACAATTCCATAGATGTATCCAGATTTGTAATCACCAATTATTTTTGTTAATTTTATATTGAATTTAGTTTGGTACTTAATAAACCTGATTACAATTCTAAACTACAGACCACCCTCAACGATAAAAACAAATTTACAAAACTGAATCATAATCCAATAAACAACTCAAGTTTAAAATTAACAAACTCATTAATGCTAATAACGCTGACCTTCACAATATAAAATTACCAAAAATGCATTCTGAATCTCTCTCTCTCTCTCTCTCTCTCTCTCTCTCTCTCTCTCTAAAAAAAAAAAAAAAAAACAGCGATAAATTTGCAAAATGGCGGGCACCGAGCCACAATGAAATTTATTGTTTCTGTTTCAAACGATTTACGGCGATTCATAACAAGTAATAAAAATTCAAGAATCGATGACAACCCCACCCCCAGCAAAAAAAAAAAAGAAAAAGAAAAAAAAAAGATAAATGAATTAATAAACTCGCCAAAAAGAAAAAATATAAAAAGACCACCTCCCCGGCCAAATAATCCTACCCTGATGAAAAAAAAGGCGCTCTCCAAGCAACTTTTTATTATCATATCAGTTTTTGTTATTTCAACATATCTTATCTGATATATTTGCCTCTTTTTGGAATCATACACATATATTATCTAATATGATACAGATTAGTGAAATTATGATAATTATAATTATAATTATACAGGTTAGTGAAATTTATTGAAATTATAATTAAACAAGACCGATTTCTTCGTAAGGAGAGATAATCTTCTTCCATTCTTATTTTTCCAACCCACTTCTCAAGGATGCGGTTTGTGAGTTTAAGATTATTGATAAGCTATAAGATAAAATAAATGAATAAAAAAAAAAATTAATTGTTGCATGAAAAAGGAAGCGTTAAAATTAACAAAAAAGTAAAAAAAAAAAGGGTGTGAAAATAAATCATCAAAAAGTTCTCTCCCTTGAAAAAAAATGTAAGGGGAATAACTCTTCCAATGCAAACTATACAAACTTCGTCATGATAATTTTTCTAAAAATCTTATTTTCTCTGTATTTATCAAATGTTTTTCTTGGCATGTTTTGAAATTTGTTTTTTAGTCTTGATTTGCAAATGATTTTATCTGTAAATACGGAAAAATTAAAATATAAACAAGTTCATTTTTAAATATAACAAGTAAAATATGTCAACATGCATGTAAAATATAATTAATTTAAAACGGATGAATTGTTTAAAGATTCAAATTAGTTTAAAATTTAAATTCTATGTTAAATAATTTATTGTCTTGCTCCCTTCACGGAGTTCACAAATTGGCAAAGATAAAAATAATAAATTTACCTTACATAACCAACGCAAGAGAAATGGCAAATATCAAACAGATTTTTCACTTGAGAACAATCTTTCATGGCTAACTACTAAATTAAAAAATGGTGGAAACTAAGGACTTACACCGAACCAAATGAAGCTCAAATGCAGCTAGATTACACACTCATAGACAAGAAGGGGAGACATGCTCCACTTTTGAAGGATTTGTAGGGGTACATGTAATTATTGTTTAGTGGATATGTTTTGGTCCCGCAAAATTTGTTTCTTTGGTATAGTTTATGTTTGTTTATTTTAATGCTAAAAATTGTTTAGGATTTTTGGTGATTTTAGAAAAGTCAGTTAGTTGAGTTGAGTTGAGTCCTGCCTCGGGAGAAGACGGTTGACTTTCGCTTGTTCGCGGAGGCCTTGGGCAGGTGTCGCATGAGATGGGGTGGGGGGCAGATGAAAATGCCAGAACAGAAAGAATGTGTATCTCTCTCCTTATGTCGATGAACCTTTAAACTCAAAGGTAATAAAAAGTTTCGTACCAGAACTAAGAAGTCGTAGGTGTTTTTCGTGTTTCGAGATTCCTATGTTCTATGTATATATATATATATGAACATTCTATGTCCATTTCACATAGCCATATCATGACTATGGAACCAATGAATTTCGCAAAATAATTTAAAGAATTAATTCTAATTTCAACCAGAAGATTAATCTAAAAAAGTAGCAGGTACCCTACTGATACGGTTCGTATCACAACATCACTTAGCTGGGAATATAGGTTGGTTTGGTTTTACCAACATTTTCAGATTATTTATGCCAAATCAGGTTTATTAATATATATTAGATATATCTGATTTGTAAACATAAATGAACAAAGTTAAATGGTTCCAAGTATTGCTATCTATCATGAAAAATTCAATTAAATATCTGTCGTTTATTTACACAGTCAAATGATCAAACAGTTCTATTTCTACGAATTCAATTTAGCATTATTCATTTGTTTGCACTTTGACTAAATATCAAACAGTTCTATTTGACCCATAGATACGACCTTTTTTTGGATCTACCACTCCGGGTCAGAATGGACCGAGTAGCAATGGCAACGGAGGGGTACTCAACATTCCCTAAAGCTCCAGGGCTAGAACCTCACCATCAGAGTGTTTAATGTCATATCCAGAACACTCGTTAAGGGAGTCTTACTCTTCATCCGAGATGCAGTCGATGTATTTAACAGATAGGGCTGAGAGATCAGATTTTGGCAAACAGTGAAAATTCATGATAACCTGTTTCTTTTGTAAGGGAATCGGTAAAGTATTTGAAAAAGAGGAAACAGTGACAAGAGGATATAGTTCAAGAAATTCCAAAATAATCAGCCTTAAAGAGACTCGAACCATCGAATGATATGCGTTAAAGAGCTAAAAGAAGACTCACATGCAACAAGTCAAAACATTTAAAGCTAACAACAGATCAACAGATGAATGAATAAATGGAAAATGAATAGATGAAAAATAAATAAGAATATTGTGTCACAAAGAAACACGGTCAGTGTAACCGTCAGAATGGTTGGCGGGACATATTTTAAAATACGATTCTTTCTCAATCAAAGGATTTCTACGGCTTAATAGTTATGATCAATTTTTAAATACAGCAAACTACCAGAAGAATATATATATATATATATATATATATATTGGCGACGTTATTTTCCTTAATGGAATATCAACCGTTGGTGGTTGTTTAATGCCGAAATATATTTACATCCCCGCGCGCGCACAAACACATGTGTATATATATATATATAGCTAGATTATCCAGTCAGTGTCCAAGGACAGTAGGTGTGGATTATTCTTTACATAGAATATATAACTTCAATCTTCTTGCGCCGGGCTTCTGTTCCTCTTTTGGGGCTGCAGGGTTGAGATGAAAGTGGGCCTTCCATCGCATCCTCTTGATAAAGTTCACTATTTTAACCGTTAAATCTAGGACTAAAATCGTGTTTCCCAGGGAATGGGATGTTCTTCAGGGAGTATTTCGGCGTGAATTTTTCCATTTGCATGTATAACCAGTATCTCCTTTCTTTTTATTATCCACGGAGTGCTCAACTTGTTGCAAGGAGCGATATTTCTAGATTATTCAGTCAGTGTCCAAGGACAGGAGGTGTGGATTATTATTTACATAGAATATATAAGGGTAATCATATAAATCTATGAGAGTGCTCAATGTATGGCTATTGTTAGTTCCCTATTTATTCTCTTGGGTATAACAAAATTCACATTCAGTGCGTATATAGTACAATTAAATGGAGACTCAAACTCGGTTAAGCCCTCATAATAAATTTATTTCGGCGGAGAATATTGTTGGTATATTCTCCGTCTCGTCAGATGACTCTTTTACATGCTCTGTCCTGTCGCAGAATCGCGAATGTGGAGTTACAGTTCGTATTCAGAAGATAAAATAAGGTAATTAAAAAATAAATTAAAAATCAGAAAATAAAAAAAAAAACAAAAAAAACATAAAGTGGAAATCAAATTACAAAGTTACAAATTCTTTCGTTCATAGGCGTGAGCAGAGGGTGTTAACATGTTATATGTTAGAACGATTAAGAAACAGGAGTGGAATTAATCTACTGGTCAGTCCCTTTTAACTTTGTGTTCTGTTTGTGGTTTTTTCTACTTGGCAGGTGTGCTTTTCTAAACAGACTAAGATCGTTTAACTAATGGCTATCTCATATATGATTTACATTTATTTCTAATATGTCTGTTAATTAACCCAGCTGTTGCCATCCTAGATATTCCTCTTGTTTCAATTAGGATCGAGATAGTTAAACCAGATAAGGCGGGGACATTTATTATAGTCGTCAAGTGTTTTTTTTAAATTACCCAAAAAATGGTCAAGGGGAATTAACCATTCCAGAATCACAGGCCCTATTTTTGGATTAATATTCCGCGTTCATCTGGCCCTTAGGAGGCTACTCAATGAGCTAACCATGAGGGATAGGAACCCAAACGTGGAGTCTTGTAACTGTAGGAATAAGGAAGAATGCCCCTTAGGCGGACGCTGCACCACGAGGAATGTCGTATACCAAGCATGCATTTCTCCTGTGGAACAGCAAAAGGACGGGGAGAGAGTCTATATAGGAATCTCCGCGGGAAATTGGAAACAAAGATGTTACAGCCACAAACACTCATTTTCCAACCCAAAACTTAGATACCAGACTGCTTTATCAAAATACTTTTGGGGCCTTAAGGATCAGGGGCTATCCCCACAAATTAAGTGGAAAATAATAAGGCCAACATCTGCCGCCAACAGCTTCAACGGTAGATGTAACCTATGCTTAGACGAAAAAATCAGCATAATTAATTTCAAAAATAGAAAACCTTTGTTGAACGAGAGAAATGAGCTTGTATTTAAGTGCAGACATAGAGGAAAGTTTAAATTATCTTAATTGGGAGTCACTGTAAATAAATAATCGCAAGGCCTATGATAAAGAAATATTAGTAAATAATTGAGATCAAGCCAACAGCAGATATCACCAGGACAGGGAAAGATAAAGATAGATAAGGGCCAGATGAACGCGGAATATTAATCCAAAAATAGGGCCTGTGATTCTGGAGTGGTTAATTCCCCTTGACCATTTTTTGGGTAATTTAAAAAAAACACTTGACGACTATAATAAATGTCCCCGCCTTATCTGGTTTAACTATCTCGATCCTAATTGAAACAAGAGGAATATCTAGGATGGCAACAGCTGGGTTAATTAACAGACATATTAGAAATAAATGTAAATCATATATGAGATAGCCATTAGTTAAAAGATCTGAGTCTGTTTAGAATAGCACACCTGCCAAGTTGAAAAAACCACAAACAGAACACAAAGTTAAAAGGGACTGACCAGTAGATTAATTCCACTCCTGTTTCTTAATCGTTCTAACATATAACATGTTAACACCCTCTGCTCACGCCTATGAACGAAAGAATTTGTAACTTTGTAATTTGATTTCCACTTTATGTTTTTTTATTTTTATTTTTATTTTTATTTTCTGATTTTTAATTTATTTTTTAATTACCTTATTTTATCTTCTGAATATGAACTGTAACTCCTCATTCGCATCTCTGCGACAGGACAGAGCATGTAAAAGAGTCATCTGACGAGACGGAGAATATACCAACAGTATTCACCGCCGAAATAAATTTATTATGAGGGCTTAACCGAGTTTGAGTCTCCATTTAATTGTACTATATATATATATATAGAGAGAGAGAGAGAGGGAGAGAGGGAGAGGATTTGGCATTAAATAACCATTTGCCCTTTTATGCTCATATTCAGATTAATACCGTCAAGAGAGGTATAAAACACATTATCCCCCAATCCAGTAATGAGTTAAACAGAAGCGCTACTGTTATTTTACAATCATGGTTTGGCATTAAATAACCCCTGAAAGTTAATATGCTAATAAAAAAAAAAAGAAAGCAAAGCTGATTTGAAAGTGAATCGTTTGTTTCATAGCTTCATTTTCAAGTGAATTGTTAGAGCTCATTTATTTATACCTAGTTAAATGGTGTCAAATATTTCAATCAATCTTCCACTAATAATGTTATTTAATATTAATCATTTAAATGCAGAGATGTAATTGGTGTCAGGTTATGTAACATATGCTTTGTAACATGTTATGTAATATGTTTCAGGTTATGTAACATTAATAATTCTGTTAATCAAGTATTCCTATCAAATACAAACAATCTGCACAGTTATATGATTTCAACTAACTAATGATAATACCAAGTAAAAGATTGAACAGTTCTATTCGACCAATAAATGGAACCCAAATAAGTACAACCACTCCAGGTCAGAGTGGACCAGTTGGCAAACTCTAAGATTGGAGCCTCACCATCAGATGCAGTTAAGATGTTAGACCCTGAATACTAAATGCTTCAAGTATTCTTATTTAACTCTAATAATTCTGTTTCGCATTATTAATTCGTTTGCTCACAGTCACATGGTTTCAAATAAATGATAGAAAAGCTCCATTTGACCGATAGATGGAACTCTAACAGATACTGCAATTCTAGGTCAGAGGGAACCTGTGATTAATGGCTATGAAGAAACATGCTCCACATTCCACAAATCCCTAGGAGTGGACACTCACCATCATATGGTTTAGTGTCATATCCAGGATTCTCGTTAAGGGCCATACCAGTCTGCAGAAGTGGTGCAGTCGGCCTACTGCTCAAGCTGATATGGCATGAGTATATATATATATATATATATATAATGTCATGGCAACAACAATCAGTTGAAGAGATTCGGAACTTTCAGACGCCGATATTAATCGGATCGAATGTTGTTCAACGAAGTCTGTAGAATATGCTTCCATGAACAGTGGAGTTATGTTTTTTTTTTCCTTTTTTGTTCAAAAGATAATCAGCCTCACTGAAACTTTTATGTTGCTAAATATGTTATATATATATATATATATATATATATATGTGTGTGTGTGTGAGTGATTTTATCATATGTTTAGAGTCAATAACACTGCATTATCCTCTGAAGTGTATCTTGAGACTTTACATCTTCGAGTCTTAGATACAACATTGCTTATAGTATTCCACAAAATTATATATGTAAATTGAATCACCATGTCCATAAAATTCGGCTAACACTTATGGTCAGCTTTTTCGATCTTATTAGGTCTCATCAGCGGTGTATATCATGATCTCTCCCACTGAAGGTCGAACCAGCGACCACAGAATGCAGAGCCGAAACTCTACCACTAAACCATAACACACACAAGCGATCCCAAATCAACTAGTCATAGCAATTGCGAGGTCAATTAACCTGAATGTGTCTTATAAGTTACATCGCGTACAAGTGTTTGCCGAATTTTCAGGTCATTGTAATTCTATTTATAATATAATTCCACTACTTAAAAAAGAAAATGTTCATCTATTTCCTTGCCTTTGAGGTTATAATCATTTCGCGGATGCGTATTTCAAATCCTCTTGGGAAGACGTGGCACTGGAGATGACCGTGTTCTCTGTAAAGAGTACGAATATAACACACACACACACACACACACACACACACACGTAATTGTAAGCAAATCGACCTTCCGATTTATAAGTAAAAAGATCATAGCTGGTTTTAAAAAATGATATTATAATTTGGAGCCAAGTTTTGAGTTAAAAGAGTTTTAATGAGAAAAATCTGTATAGTTAGGGAAATGTAAAGCAATATCATCTTTTAAAAAAAAACGACAAAAACTGAAAGACTCAAATTTTCTCTTGGTCGATCTTCGGATGACGAGTTATCAAAACATTTGATGTGTCAAATTGTAGCTCAGCCGAGAATCGACAGCGTCAGATGTCGAAATTAGCCCCGCCCAAGGAGGATTGACAATGTGAAACCCTTTTATCGTATTATTTAATTATACTCTATACTTGAAAAATATTGCTTTCCTATATAATTTACTGTTAGCGTAGCTTTAGATTGATGGAAATACAACGTCAACATTTCAAATCACTTTTCGTATGGCATATAATCTTTAAGAATTAAAAATAATTCTTTTCGAACTTTCTAGATTTTTCTCCCACAAAACCTTTTTCTTTTGACCATAAAAATCAAAAATAGTAAATAACAACAACAACAACAACAACAAAAAAACAATATTAAATATTTTTTAAGTAGAGGAATTAATATCATAAATTGAATTGCCATGACCAGATCATCTGCCGAACATCTACGCACGATATTCATGAACACTAGACAGCTGTTTCATCAGCGGTGTATACCATAATCTCTACCACGGGAAATCGAACCAGCGACCACAGATTGCAGGGCCAAAACTTTACAACTGAGCCACCAGTTCTTATCGCACGCAAGGGATGCCAAATCAACTAGTCATGGTAATTGTGCGGCCGAATAACCTACATGTGTCTTGCAAGTTACATCCGTACTCTTTCCAGTTGTAGATTTTCGGCACTGCAATCTGTGGTCACTGGTTCGATCTCCAGTGGTGGAGATTACAGTAGAAACTGCTGATGAAACCTAATAAGATCGAAATAGCTGTTCAGTGTTCCCGTATATCGTGCGTAGGTGTTCGGCGGATTTTCTGGTCATGGTAATTTAATTCACAATATTAAATCAATACGCTTTTTGTCTTATCACTTTTATTCATCTTATATATACATATATATATATATATATATATATATATATATATATATATATATATATATATATATATATGTATATATATAGAGAGAGATAGATAGATAGATAGATAGATAGATAGATCTTACTTTATGAGTAAAATGTCTTTAATGGCAACCCTTTTAAAATTAGCCGGTGCTTTTCAATCTGATTTACCAGGTGCAAAAAAGTAAATCTGCGAACTCAGACAAAATGACGCCAGGGGAAGACAGCAAGTAATATTTCTCTATTGAGGTTCAGAGTATTTTAATACATGTTAAAAACAATCATTTCGATGAAGTAACTGATGACGCTCATTCATCGCAATTTTACGATTTACTACTAACGTATCCTTTATATAAAATGCTTTTTGCTTGAATCAAATCTTCTGGTTTTCTGTTATGGTATTCATCTACGTGTAAGTAAAGGCTGTGATATTTTAACTTTTTTATGAGTGGAGGCCATCTTGTCTGCATGTGTGGGTCTCAGTTTCACCAGTGTGAGATAAGCATTTTGAATGTTAATGAATACACGTTTGGGAATAATTGGGATGAAAATACAAGAAGAGAAACGAGAAGAAGAAGAAGGAAAGCTTTAAAAGATAGAATTAGAAAGAGGTAGGGTAAGTAAAAAAAGTAACAGGATTATCGTGGAAAAACAAGAATGAAGAAAGATCAAAGACAAGAAAACAAAAAAAAAAAAGAAGAAAGATAAAAGAAATAAAAATGGGAGAAGTATATATAATGCTAAGAAAAAAGAAGCGACCAAATTAATCCAAGTAATTAATAGACGGCTGGAGAGTATGATGAAAAAAAAATCATCGAAATATCTTTGAAAATACTTTTTAAAAATTTGGTTTGTAATCGAATTCTATTAACATAACGATTTTATCACTTAGACTATTCGGAATCTTGTCTTCATGTTCGTTGTTATACTCACAACATTGCGGCCAATGTGTCCTTCGGCCTTCTTCAGGTATTTAATTTCGTTAAAACGAGTTTCCTTCCGTTAACTATGACCGGATACAAATATTAAGCTATAATAAATATTCCTTGCTATTTTTTTCTGTAGTTAGGATTGAACCTACAACTTCTAGATGAATTCTTCCAAACATATTTTTCAACCAAACGCTTTATCCATAGAGCCATCTATCAAACTGGTCATGACTAACTGAATTAGAACAATCTACTCTTGTGGATTAAAGGATTAGCGACCACAGAATGGTATAAAGTAAGCGCAAAAGATGAAACGTAACTGTAGACTAAAGCTTTGAAAAAATCCGATATTACTTGTAATATCCCGAGAAGTTTAAAATTCACAAAACTTTAAAGTTAATTTTCAGTTTTAGATCTTAAATTATTAATTCATTTTTCCCATCCGACTTCGGCTTTTCGTTTTATTATAAAATCCATACGTGGCGATCAACATGACCGAAGGATTATCTGGTTGCCATAAACTTTTTCAAATTGTTTTGTAAACATCATTTGAATCATAGTTTTAGCTTCTTTTCAGGTTTTCAAATTCAAGACTAACACAAATTACATTCTTGAGTTAGAAAAAGAGGGTGGAGCTCTAGGCAGGCTCGATGCAGCCTTGATCAACATTTGTGACACCTTACTAATCAGCAGAAAAAAATCTAAAAAATCTAAAAGAAAAATTCTGGTCTCTCTAATTGAATCAAGAATGTCTAAAAAATGAATTTGATGTTTCGTTAGAGGAATTATATTGACCAATGTGTGTGTGTGGGGGGTGTTGAGGAGATGACTATGTAAATATTGGAAGGGCATCTTAAAACTCGAGATATTCCTCTAAAAGAGTTGGGATTACATTAAATTCCTGCGTATAAAAAGAAATAAAGAACTTGTTTACTTCTAGACAAATGATTAACTCGACAGACTCATAAACTTTTCAGAGGGTTAGCTTGGATGAGTGCGATATTATCTTCATAATTTCAGGCATCATTCTGTTTATTAAAATATTCTAAAAGATCTTGCCTATAAACGTCTTTTATACGTCTTATATATATATATATATATATATACGAGGATCATTAAATAAGTTTCCAGACTTTTTTCGTATGGGCACTTTTATTGACAGTACACACATAAAACTTTAGTCCCCTTCGAAGTAATCTCCTCCAGCTGCAATGCACATGTTCCACCGTTCCAACAACTTCTGCAAGGCCCCATCGATGTCCTCTTGTGTGAGCGTGTCAAGGACCTTCGTCACAGCCTCTTTCATCTCCTCAATTGTCTTATAACGACAGACTCTGAACTTAGGTAATAACTAAAAGTCACAGGGAGCAAGGTCTCGACTATAGTGTGTGTGTGTGGGGGGGTGAGCAACTGTCTTGATGCCCATCTTGCTCAAATAGTCTGTGACAAGGATGGAGTTGTAGACTGGCGCATTGTCCTGGTGGAAATGCCACTGACCCGATTTGAAGAGTGCTGGCCTCTTCCGACGGAATCTCTTTCTGAACTCCCTTAAAACCTCAACATAGTAAGCCTGCCCTTAGGTCAATCAACTCTGGTGTATTGACTTCCTTACTCCTCCCACACCTCTCATCATTACTCACAGACTCCTTGCTTTCATTGAATCTCTTATGCCACTCAAAAACCGATGTTCTATTCATACAAGATGATCCAAAGGCAGTCTGAAGCATTCCACACGTTTTTGTGGCATTTTTTTCCAAGTTTAAAACAGAATTTTATTGCATATCGTTCTTCTAAAGTGTCCTCATGTCCAGATGGCATTTTTGAAATTCAACAGCTGTGACAATCAGGCTTTAGTAGGGTATATTCCAATTGCTGATGTAGGTGTTCATTTGAACCTGAAATCATAAAGATTAGTCAATCATCTAATAAGATGGATAGCAATAACATATTGAATTTTCAAGTGTTTACGACAATTTTAAATGCCTGTACAAAAAAAGTCTTGAAACTTATTGAATGCACCATTTATATATATATATCAGCATATATATATATATATATATATATATATATATATATATATATATATATATATATATATATGCTGATTAACGAACTTTATACAGATTTTAGAAAAATAATTCCAAATTTGGAAGTACCTAGTGAGTTCAAGAGTTTAAATTTGTGTGCGTGTGCGTATGTGCATGCACATGTGAGTTTAGATCATTGGAGGAATTAGTGACTCAACTGATACACACATACACTTTCTCCTTTCTCTCGCACACACACACATACACACACACACACACACACACACACACACACACACACACATATATATATATATATATATATATATATATAAATGAACGGGTCCACTGTGTGTCTACATTCTCTTTGATTAGATGTATATGCCCTATCAGCGATACTGAACGCTCTCTATTCAGGAATATTGCAAAATACATTATATATATATATACATATATATATATATATATATATATATATATATATATATATATATATATTTAAAGTAGGAAGGTCCACGAAAAATAAACAAATTCGAAAAATACAAATCTCCAAGTGGACCTTTCTATTTTAAATATATCCTTATTCTTTCTTTGGACCTACAACAACCATCTTTATATATATATATATATATATATATATATATATATATATATATATATATATAGTAAATCAAATAGTATTGCGTTTCTTTTTCATATTTGTGATAAAACATAAGCAAAAATATTTTTCCTTGAATTGATTAGTTCCTCGTTTGTTGTTGAATAAAATCGTTGTTATCATACTGGAGTTGAACATCCCATTTTTAAGATATCATTCGTTTTGGAGAGGTATCCTTTCAAATGCCTTGGTCAATTGCTGACAATTTTGCCAGGATAGAACAACTCACTGACCCCATTACGCATCAGCTTCAGTTCACTTTTCAATTTTGTTTATCTTTTGCGTTTCTTCTTTATTTTTCAGATGGTCCATATTATATTTATCAATCAATTCGTCCTTCGCATCTGATTGCAGTAATATCATAATATAGCTCAGTAAGTTGGTCTTTATCAAAAGCAAATTTTAAATTTAGAACTCGGTCCGAACAAATAGATAGTTATAAGCGTTATAAATGGTCACCACCTTGTAGCAGACATTTTCTCATCTCCTTTTGCATCCTCTTTTTTTTATTGTACTTCTTCTATTATCTCGATATAGAACTTAAAGGGACAAACAAACTACAGAGGACAGACATACTACTGCTGCAGCAGCAGCAGCGGCTTTACTTCTGTTTACACTTTCCAATTTAGTGTCTATGAGACAGAGCAGTGGCAGCGATAACAGAAGTCATAACAATGAAAAATAGTGGAAGATGAAGGTAACAGCGGCACCGATTACAGTCAGAGAATCTGGGTGATCTGGATATACTTAGTGAGGATTGGGAACATTCAGATCACAGCACTGTTTAGAGTTCCGAAGAATTAGGGAAACCTAATCATCAGGACTTCTGTGAAAGACATCTGTAACTCTTTGGGTCAAAACTAGCTGAGAATGAAATAATAACGATTAATAAACAACATCTCTCACGAGAAAACCTGGACCTGGTTAAGAAAAGGAAAGCTTAAGAGTGAAACTGAATTTCTCCTAACAGCAGCACAAAACAACACTGGAAGAACTAATCATATCAAAGCACGAATAGATAAGACGCAACAAAACTGCAAATGGTGAATAGACGAAATGGTGAATAGACGAAACGATCAATCACATAATAAGTGAATGCCGAATATTGCACAGTAAGAGTGTAAGACTATACACGACTGGGTGGGCAAGGTGATCCATTGGGAATCATGCAAGACATTTAAATTTGATCATACAAACAAATAGTATATGCACAACCCAGCATCTGTCCTGGAGAATGACACACACAAACTCCTATAGGATTTTGACATACAAACAGATCACATAATCTCAGCCAGAAGACCAGACTTCATAATAATCAACAACAACAAAAAAGAGAACTTGCACAATTGCAGACTTTGCTGTCTCGGCTGACCAATGAGTAAAACTGAAAGAAAATAAAAGAAGGATAAATACTTTGTCTTTGCGGAGGAATTGAAAAAAACCGTGACGTTCATACCAATTGTAATTGGTATTCTCGGTACAGTCACCGATAGATTATTAAAGGGTCTGGAGGACTAAGAATTAAGAGGACGAGAGGAGACCATCCAAAATACTACATTATTGAGATCAGCCAGAAAACTGAGAAGAGTCCTGGAGACATGAGGAGTCTAGCTGTCACTCAAACTTCAGTGAAAGCTTATCGGCTAACACTGATGTGAAAAACTCCTAATTAGTAAATAATAATAATAATGATAATAATAATGATAATAAGTCGGCTGTTCTAACTTCAGGTACACAAACAACTAGCTAAGTGACCACTCAATTCATAAACCAGTGAAAAAATGAACAAGGAAAAACGACAAAAGTGTACTTCACAGTTATCTTAAGAGTAATCCCCCATCCCCTGAGAGGGTATGGAAAAAACATGGTAGAAATTTAGATAGTATCTGCTAGATTGAATACAACGAGCCAAACAATTGCTGACTAAGCTTGAACGATACAAAAGAAAAGTAACTTTTCTGACTGAGAGATACTAGACATATATCAATAAGTAAATAGAGAAGAATATCAACAATACCCCAATACGGTAGCCGAAACTCTAAATACAAGAACCCTCGAACCGATTTAAAGTGCAAAATAATGAAAACCAAAACACCATACACTCCTTTACCATAAAACAAACTTTAACACAAGAATAAAAAAGAAATGTATGGTTAATAAAGAACATCATGACTGAAAAGTAGACTACTTTACCATTTCTCGGGAACTAAGAGACAGGTTCAAGCAATACAATTAAAACAGCACTTTTCAAAATAAACGAAAGGAAATACCACCAACAATTAAGATGAGAGTACAAGTGGAGATAACAACAACGAGATGGAAATGAGGCAAAACTATTCTTGAGTGAAATATGGCGAAGGAAAGAACATAACAGAAAGGTTGAATGGATAAATAACATGAAAAAAGAGAAGAAAAAAAGGACACAAAGAAGGTCCTGAGGTAATAATACACCTGGAACCACCCTGAGCAATACTCAAAAATGAACCGAAGTCGAAAACGCCAGGCCATGACGACATTTATGGATTCTAGTTATAAAAATTCAAATGCATCCAGGAAAGACTGGCTTCTTGATTGAACAGATGCTTAGTAGAAGAAAACATCCCCAAGTGAAAGATTAAAGGAAAGACATCTCATATCTAAAAAGACCCTCAAAAAGGAATTGCTTCCAGCAACTATTCACCGATTAAGTGTCTATCGATGATGTAGAACATCCTAAAACCACTTATTCAGGAGGAGTTTAATTGCTCGCTAATAAGCTGCAAAGAACAGAAAGGATGTGACTAGGGAGCAAATGGAACAGGTGATCTACTTTATATTGATTAACACATCGTCAAGGAGAGCAAAATGAGATGGCAAGAATTGACTACAAAAAGGCAAGCAATGTATTTACACAAAGCCGGATAACAGACTGTCATAAAACGTATAAGATATCTGACAAAGTTCAATACGGTAGCCAGGAAAAACGGTAAAGGTGATCTGACCGCCGGAGGAAAGACTTTAACTGGGGTGAAAAGCCAGAGAGGTAACTTCCAATGAGAAACGCTATCATCATAACTATTTGTAATAACAATGATACCACTTAATCACATACTTAGAAAATGCACAGAGCTTATGAATTTACAAAATTGCAGGAAAAAAATAACCATGTGTACATAGACGACATCAAGCTGTTTGTAAAGAATTAAAGAGAACTGGAGACTCTAATACAAACGACAAGAATATACAGGCATGATATAAGAATGGAATTTGGAATAGAAAATCTGCCATGCTAATAATGAGATGTAGAAAAAGACAAATAATGGAAGGAATAGAACTGCCAAATCAAGAAAGAATCAGAACGTTTAGAGAATAGGAAACTTACAAGTACTTGTGAGTATTGGAAGTAGACACCATCAAATCAATGGAAATGACAAAGAAAAAAATGCGTATCTCATAGGAATGAGAAAACTTCTCCAACTCAAGCTCAGCACCAGAAATCTCATCAAAAGGATAAACACCTGGGGTTATCCTCCTTGTAAGATATTTGGGACCATCCGGGGAATCTACTGGGAAAGAATTTTAAAAAATGGACCAAAGACCAGAAAAAGACGATGGTTAAGGCCTGACATCCGAGAGATGACATAAAAAGATCATATGTGTCAAGAAAAGAAGGTAGAAAAGGATTCGTCAGCAATGAATATGACGTGTATGCATCCATACGACTTCTCGAAGACTAAATAAAACGAGAAAAAAATACTAATTCAGAGACTAGAAACAGCACAGGCAACATAAAGATCAACGGAACAATAATAACTAGGAAAAAAAAATTGGAAGAAAAACAACTATGTGGATATTTCAAGTGAAAAACAAGCGAAAACACTTGAACATGGCTAATAAAGGGAAACTTTAAGAGATAAACTGAATATCTTCTAGTAGCAGCTCAAACCAATGCCATAAGGACCAACTATGTTAAAGCGAAAAGGATTAGGACGCAACAGAATGTTAAGTTTAGATTAATGACATAAATGAATGTAGCAAACTAACGCAAAAATAATATAAGACCAGGCACGATTGGGTGGGGAATGTGATCCACAGGAAATTGAACAAGAAACTGAAAGTTAATCATTCAAACAAATGGTATAATCACAAACCAGAATTCGTAAAGGAGATTGAGACACACAATATTCTCCAAGGTTTTGAGATAAAAACAAATCATTTTAATCCCGGCTAGAAGAGCTGATCTTGTGATTGTTAAGAACAAAAGGAAGGGATAAAAAAATAAGAACATGCCGAATAGTGAACTTTACCGTCCCGGCGGACCGTTGAGTGAAATTAAAAAAGAGACAAATTCTTAGACTTTGCCAGAGACCTAAAAAAGCTATGGAACATGAGAGATCCTCAAAGGCTTGATAAGGGCGCTTGAAAGTTAGAAATTGGGGGACCAATCGAGACCATCCAAATTACAACATTATTGATGTGGGCCAGAATATTGAGATGAGTCCTGGAAACTTGAGGAGATTTACTGTCACTGCAAAACTTGTGAAAGATTATCAGATAAAATTTCACTATAATAATGTTCGAAAAAAGACAAGTGGAATTGGAGATCAGAGGAAGACTCGAGACAGCAGTTCTTTTAGAATCAGTTTGAAAACATAGAAGAGTCCTTGAGACGAGAAGGAATTGTTGTTTGACTTCAGCAAAAATTACCAGTTAAAACTGATGTGAAAATGTTGCAAATTGTGAAAACAAAAATCACTTAGAATGGAAGAGTCCTAGAAATCCTAGAAGACTTCAGTTAAAACTAACGTGAAAAACTCGCAAAGAATAAAATAATAAACAATTTTCTGTGGGTACAAAACTTCAAAATGATATTTAATAGTTAATTCATTCTAAAAAAAGAAATTCTCGTCCGAGAAAAAATCGTTAGAAAAATGAAACATGAAGAATTTAGCAAATATTCCACATCGGTTGACTTTTTGCATTCATCAAAGTTAATTTTTCTTACGGTCTCCGATGAGAAGTAAGCAAAAAAAAAAAAGAAGATATTTTTTAGAGTAAAATGATAATTTATGAAAAATATTTTAAATAAAATTAATGAATATTATTAAATTCAAGAAAAGTAGAATAGTTTCTTTAGTGAAAATTATTAATTCTATCTCGTTATTGTCAGTAGTTGTAGAAATAGAAGTGTCTGTGGTAATAGCATCCTTTGAACTCAACCCCATAATCAGGCGTGTTTTTTTTTATTTGGTGATTATTGTTTCTTTTTTATTTACAAAGCAGACAAGAAAGTGATTACAGGAAAATATCTTGTCACTTTATCTTCATTTTCTCTCTCTGTATGTCTCTCTATCTCAGTCTGTCTGTATATCTCTTTTCATTTCACTCTTATTTCAATTATCCTCATTTTGGCTAATAAGGAAACTTTTGTTGTCGCATCTCAGTTTATAACTGCGTAAGTAAAATATTTAGCGAATAGAGTCGTTTCATTTAACACAGGATAATCTCTTTTCTTCTATTCTACATTTTGTGTTTGGCCTAGTGATAAACTAAAGATAACTTACAATATATACTTGTGCATAAGTCGAATTTTGAATACCTAATTTCAGGCATGAATTGGCATTTACCTATGCAGGGTTAATACTTTTTTAAGGTTGAAATTCAAACGGAATTAGCAAAATAACTGACTTCCAAAATGAATTCCTTAAATAAATGATTTTAGGACCAGAGGTTATAGGTCAAAATGCATAATGAATATTTACGACTTGTAGGGAACAGGTTGTTTGGTGGATATGTTAATCTCCATTTTGTGGTCGTATGTTTTGTTTCCCCACAATTTATGTTGGTTTATATTTGAAATACCGGCTTATTGTTCGAGTGGCTAGAGTGTTCGCCAATGATCTGGGAGACCTGGGTTCAGTCCCTGGTCGCGTCATACCAAAGACTTTAAAAATGGTACTTAATGCCTCCTTTCTTAACATTCATCAATATAAGGTACGTATCGAGAGTATAGTGGATCAATCCAGGGAAAGGAATAGCGCCCTCCCCTACAACTCGCTGTAGTAGCTATTGAAAAGGGAGCCTTCTGGTCGCACTCGACTACTGTCACCAACTTTACTTATATTTGAAAAGGCAAATGAAGTATACGATATGAAACCACGCGTACAAAAGAACATTCAAAACAAAGCAGTACAAACAAAATTAAATTTACATATCAACAAATACATGAAAAAGGAAACATTAAAAATATCCTAATATAGTCTGTTGAATATTCCTGTGTGTGTGTGTGTGTGTGTGTGTGTGTGTGTGTGTTATGTAACTAACACGAGTCTGTTGAATATTCCTGTGTGTGTGTGCGTGTGTGTGTGTACTAACAAGGATATTATGGAAAAATACTAAATAATGAAAGTGTCCTGTAGACTATAAAATGTATGTGGACTAAGTATTTCATGTATCGATATATAGAAATATAACGTGTCCTAGAAACCATATGTCTTCTCCCATGTTGGTTCTTTGTCTCTTTCGGGGTTTGACGAAATTTCTGTGGTTGTGTTCGAGGTTGGAGTAAGTCTAACCGAAAATGCCGAAGAGGAAAGAAAAAGGTTGCAGAATGTATACATTTTCGTGGGGTTGACTGCTGGAAATCAAAATGTAAAAGAGAGAGAGAGAGAGAGAGAAAGAGAGAGAGAGAGAGTGTGTGTGTGTGTGTGTGTGTGTGCTGTCTCTGTAAGTCACAGTGTAAGAGAGGGAGTTCTTGGAAGACGAGAGTATACATAGGCAATACTTGTCATGTAGTCGGCTCCAAATGCGCAGGACGAAATCAAATTTGGGGACGTTGGTGTGAGCACTAACCACGTGTCTTTTCTGACCAATGAGTTCCCGAGACAGATTAGTTTACCGACATTTGCCATCTTTGTTTCGGGAACAAGTGGCATCACAGTCATTTTAAAACACAGTAGTGTAAATCCTACATATATTTTTTTATTATTCATTCCCTACAGACTAATAGATTAGAAATAAATAAGGGTCAAATAATACATAAGAAGTAAGGGTCAAATCATACATTAAAGAGTATATAGGATTATTTCGATTGTCATTGATTGTGTTTTGATTATGTGAGTAAAAGAAGGGAGGACATTCCCAAAGAACAAATACTATCGATATCCCATTCCTTTCTCTAATATTAGTCACAAATATAAAAATCATACAATTGGAAATAACTAAATATGCTAATCATAGCATCTATCATCTTATGAAAAGAAGGATAATCTCGTTAACTCCTTTAAAAATGAACTGTGTTTTCTTGAACTTTTTGGTTACGCAGTTTTCCTGTCTTAGAAATATTTGGAACTTACTTTTAATAAATCATGTTTATGTATCTTGCTAGTCATGTGACATATGACCAATACATCGTCAACTTTTGGAAGATTGAGAAACAGACTGTGAAAGAATCACAGTTCTATCGATAAAAAATAATGTTAACAGATCGTACTGTTCTGAATGTTGGCCATCCTATAAAGCTCAAGTGAAAAAGAAACATGTCTTCATAAGAGACATCTGCACATGATAATGTAAATTAAGTGGTGGTAATATGTGACAAATAAGGAAATACTGAAGCAAGTTGGCCACTAAAGTGTTCTTTATCAACTAATAGAGTGTAATCTTAGATGGGTCAGCCAAGTTGCAAGACTAGAAAATCATAACTTGCGGATTGGCGAGATCGTGGGAGACCGGCTAATAAACTTGGATATAAATAGAATTTAAAAGGAAACCTGAAAGACTTTCTAATTCTTTTGCCCTTGTTGTGGTTGAAGTTGGATAAACTTGATGCATAGAAAACCATTTGTAACTGGAGACAACCGAGAAGTGGAGAGAAAAAAATATTTTATCTTGTCTTTAGCAAAGCATTGCTTAATGAATATTCCCTTGTAAAAATTCTGCCACCAGTGATATTTTCCAAGCAAGAATTAAATAAACAATATTCATAGATCCACATTGGGTGTTTCATTATAGTTGTCTTGTGTCAGGTTAAGTAAACTTATATACATAGGAATTAGCAGCACCAATATCCAAACGTGATGTAAAAACCCAACGGTAATTCTGATTTGTTTACAATGTTGTTTCTTATTTCATAAATTTAATAACATTTCAATGCAATCATATCAATGTTTACATTTTTCGTAATAATCCATCTTGTTGCGTTATATAACTTTAGTGAAGCCGGCGAGTTGGCAACGACCAATGAATACATGTATGGCTTATTGCAAATCAGCAAAAAACTGTTAAGAATATAGTGTACGTATGTATGATTATTGTGTGCAAAAATTAACACACACATACACACACACACACACACACACACACACACACACACACACATATATATATATATATATATATATATATATATATGGTTCTTCAGTGTTAGGTTATTAATGCAATTATAACTGAATTTTACCGCTAAAAAGTTTTTAAATCAGTAAATAAAGATGCCCTGTGCACAAAAATTCTGTACAATTTGACGATATTTTATCTTAAAAAATGAAATATAACACAGTATACTGACACTGAGTTTCATGTGAGCAAAAGTATCGACTCCGCTAACACACACACACACACACACACACACACACACACACACACACACACACACACACTGTATATATACACAACCGACCAAATATTTAGGACCAGATTAATATTTGAAGATCTATCTATCTATCTATCTATCTATGCATGTATACACTAACGACTAAAAATTTGGAACCTCATCGATTTTTTTAAAAACTTAATAATTATTAAAATTTCAAGTCTTAAAAGAAATAAATTTATTCTTTTCAATACTTGCAGCTAATTGTGCAATCATTCAAATCAAAATGAATATAAAATAATTATAATAATAATTAAATCAATTTTTTTCCTTTTCATCAAAGAACATATCACGAACATTTATTAATGCAGAATAAATTCTTGGCATCTTTTCTAGTTACTTGTAAAAGTATCTTCATCGAAGTGATTCCCTCGGAAAGAGTAAATGGGGAAACAATTCTTGCTTATTCTGAAGCAGTTGACTTTGAACTTTACGATCAATTGGAAAATTAGCCTTTATTATGAACTAAGAGAAATAATTCAGGGTGGTCCCAAATTTTTCGTCGGTAGTGTATATATATATATATATATATATACACACTACCGAACAATATATATATATATATATATATATATATATATATATATATATATATATATATATATATCTTTAAGATTGATACATACATACATACATCTTCGTGGTGTATTGGAATTAAAGCCATCAGTTGGTAATGATGCAAAAACTATCTCAGAGTAAAATAATAATATTATAGCGGAGTCATACTGAGTATTTAGAGATATTCGTAAAATAAAATTCGAAAGAATAGTTTTTAGAATTTGCTGATACACCCAAATATTAATTCCATAGTCTTTCATATTTTGATCATCATGAAAAAATACACGCAAGCTAATTTTATTGGCCAACTATTAGGACTCTTACCATTGAACGATGGTCTGTAGGTTGGTAATTTTTAGCGTATTTTGATCGTCATTAAGCATCTCATTATGAAAGCCTTGTACCAGACTAAAATCTGTTGATAGTCGCATCTACAAATATGTTTATACACTGGCACTTTCACCCCCATCCCATCCCTGATTTGTGTCATCAACAAGTGTTGGGTCGTTGTTCATGTTTGCAAATGAAATAACGCCGAGTCAAGTTGACCGTCCATCCGACCGACAAACTGATCGACGAAGGAGACCGGCAGTATATTACCCTTGGGAATCTGAGGAAGGGGGCAAGGAGAGTGGAGTCGATGAAATGATGTGACGCTGAGGTCGAAGGCCGTGTGGGGACTGGGAATGATTACACACGCCGATAAAATGGAAAATTTATTGGTTTGCCTCTAAATCAATAACGACCAAATGATAAAAGGCCGTATTGATAAAAGAAAAGGCAGCAGTTTGCCTAGTGGTTGAAGTATTTGCTTTTCAAGTTCCACCAAAAGTCAGTGTTTGAGGCCAGGTAAAATGTCAGAGTGCACGTTCACGTGATGCATCTCTTAACGGCACAGAAATTGAGATTGGTGAAAAGGCTTTAAAACTATGGCTGGCACTATTTTTGCGTTCGCTAAAACATTAATGAATCTGAGAAAGAAATGAATCCAAACTTCTCCACAGCTCTGAGTAAATATCAGGATAATCCATGCGTTTAGTCCTTTATATATATATATATATATATATATATATATATGTAAACAGAGAGAGATAGTGATATATATATATATATATAGAGAGAGAGAGAGAGTAATAGACAGACAGACAGAGAGTAATAAATCTTTTATATTTGATAAGCCACATATGACGATGCAGGAAGCGGAATTGGCTAACCGAGTTCAAATCATCAACGAGGCTGATTACATTTCACTAGCTTTTATGCCCCTGGAAAAGGTATCAAATAATTCTCGCTTTAGTTATGGGTAAATAGTTGGGTAGACTGGGCCGTTTAACCTTGATATGGAAACCGGTTTAGGAGAAGAAAAACTTTAAATCTAAACCAGTGGTAGATTTAGAGAGGTAATTTCTGTCTTTCACACGCAAATTGTGTTTCGTAATGTTTGTTTTTCTTAAAACAAAATCAGAGTATTGGATTGCATTCCTTCATTTACTTTGCAAGACCGGGCTATTATGCTTCACACAACGCCAGGCGCCTTTTAAGAATGCTTGTATGGATGTAAGAATTCAAACTACTAATATTTTCCATTAATTTTAATTAACTGACATCTTATTCACCACATCGAGAAAAGAGAGTATTGTTGGCGGCTTTCGATTTTCGATTTCGGCCATTTCACTTACCATGTGAACCTTTGTTAATAGCCGGTTTAAGAGTTGACCCTTAACAAGCAAACTTAGATCAATATGGATGTACGAAATTTCTCCAATTTGTGACGACTCAAAACAAGATATTTGATGAACAACAATTTATTTGTCTTTTAAAGAGAAGAAATATTAGTGGGCCCCACGTAATTCTTAAGAATGGGAAATCTCCTGGTGACTGAGTAGTTTGTAATCCGGGCTAACCGAAATGGTCACATGATTGTAATACTTCAGTTTGGCTTATACTAGACGAGCAATCGAAGATGCCCAAGCCGATTAATAGGCTGGTTATGTATTGCTTTAAATCCTAAATGATTATTCTGACTTTATTCTTCAAATTGCTCTTGTGACCAACAAACACGTAACCTTATTTTTCCATCAAAAAGATGCTAGAACACAATGACTGAGGGCTAATTGCACTGAAATAACAATGCTTGAAACCATTAAAAATGTATGCAAGCAAATGATTGGTATAAAATCGAATTACTAGCGTTAAAGAGCAATACTTGAAACCATCTTACTAATTGCAAACATAAGATCTCTCACTAGTTTGAAACTAAAGTTACTTTATTCGCTGACAATCATATATATAAACTACTTTTGGCATTAGATAACCACTAATCCCTCCGTCGGCTGGGACTGTAAAATGCTCCGGCTGCACCACCGCAGAAAGGTAAGACCTCTTCAAAGAGTATTCTGATTACTGCATGAAATCATCTGGTGGTGATGCCTTAGTCCTGGAGCGTTGGGGGATGCGGAGTACCTCTTCATTATCATTGCTTTCGAGTCCACTCTGACCCGCAATGGTGGCGCCCGCTAGAATCCTATCTATGGTTCAAATAAAACTGTTCATTCTTTTACTTGGGATTATCATCATTTATTAAAAACCATACAGTTGTGTAAAAATTGTTTGTATTAGATAGGAATACTTGATATATAGAATTATTAATTTTAAATTGCAATAGTTGAAACCAATCAACTGTGTGCAAATAAATGATTAATATCAAATTTGATAGGAATAAATGGTATCATTAGAGTTAAATTGCAATAATTGAGACAATTTAACTGTGTGCAAACAAATAAGCACTGACTCATTTAAAAATAAATCAACCTACAAACTAGTCGCTTTCAAATCATATAGATGTATGAGGAAAATTTGGCATTAAATAATCATTAAGGGTTGATATAACCTAACCTAATCTAACGAGTTTATTTTGGATAAGAATACTCGAAAATAGAATTATTTATGTTAAATAACATTAATTAAAACTGTGATCAAATAACCGGACATTGGCCTAGCGGTTAGAGTGTTCGCCAATAGCCCGGGAGACCTGAGTTCGATCCCAGATCGAGTCATACCAAAGACTCAAAAAATGGTACTTGATGCCTCCTTGCTCAACACTCAGCATTATAAGGTACGGATCAAGGGTAAAGTGTAGCAATCCAGGGAAAGGAGTAGCGCCCTCCCCTACACCTTGGTGTAGTAAGCTATCGAAAAGGGAGCCTTCGGGTCATCCTCGACTAAAGGGTGACAACTTTACTTACTTATTAGTGTAAGCAAAACTTGAAATAACTTAACTGTATGAAAAGGAAACATTAATACTGAATAGAATGATTAGCGTGGGATAATAATACTTGAAATAATTTAACTGCGTTCAAACAAATGAGCTCTGATCGTTTAAAAATATTATTTGTTAACTATTCACTTACAAATAATAAATATGTATATAGAGGGTTTACATTAAATAACCCCAAATTGTTTGTATTTCATTAAACATAACCAAATCATTTCAGTCATAATTTTAATATCGGAACGTTTTTGTGTAGATAAGACAGTATCAAATCAGGAACACACAGAAAAATATCTTCATCAATATTAAAATTGCAAAAAACTGAACAATCAAGTCATAAATCCGAAACTTTGTGGGACAATATTTTGTAAAAATAATTAATCAATGATATATTGTCAATAATTTCAAAATCAATGCAGTTGTTATTTTTCAAACTGACCCTCTTTTAGCACAATGTCAGAAGTATGGGATACCAAAAAGAATCAAACTAAGTCTCAATAATTTGCTTTGTTTGTATATCATGACACAATGCAAGTTACCCCAAAATTATATTGCAGTTGATCATATTTGTAAGATTCATGAACAGCAATTTGTCAGAAAAAAGTAATAAAACACTTTGAATTAAGAATTTTATAAATGTAAAATATCCATACTCGTTTAAACCTTTTTAAGCAAAGCCAAAACTTTGAAATATCCACCAAATTGATTTTAATGCAAATATCTATCATTCTTAACATTTACTTGCAAGCGTCTAAAGTAGTAATTTGACTCAGAAATTAACTAAATAATTTTAATGAACAATCATGGTTTAAACACGTTCATAGGACAAATTTAAGAAGCCTTATTAATAAGCGAAAACTTATCGTTGATCACTGCATGATAAATCATTATCCATTATTTGAATTTACTATTCAAATATAATCGGAGAAATAAGGAGGAACTAGTTTTAAGTATTGGCTGCATAAATGAATCATTTCGTGATGATAAATCCAGAATCGACCAATACATGAGAATCAATATTCAGGCGTATTTACAGTAATTAAATCTACAAAGATTTATATTCTCTGTATATCAACAACTCGTAGCAAACTCGACTTGGGAAATATTTAAATTCAACTGAATCGTCGCAAACTTTATAAAATCAGTCTTTGTCCTATCGCTCATTTTTCTTCGAAATATCACTGACATTTTTAGAGAAATTTTGAAAATACGTGGACAAGCAAACAAGAATTGATAAATATGTCTACCGTCGTAGACAGGGATCATAAAAAAGCTGGTATTTAAGCAAGAATTGTTCTCTAATTTTGTTTCTACACGAAACAGGATTTATTTTAAATGAATCCAGTGAGTCAACTAACGAACCAGAGAAAACATTCTGCTTGGTTTTAGATTACAAGTTCAACTCGATTCTTAACTGTAGTCGGTAGTTATCCCAAATTAAACAACACAGGGAAAATTTTAGTGATTGACCCAATCTTACATATCGACATTAATCAAAAACGCATATTTGTATTCAGTGGCTATTTATCAAAATATTGAGATTGAGATAGCTAGGTTGAAAAGTATATATATATATATATATATATATATATATATATATATATATATATATATATATATATATATAGGTAACAAATAATATATACGCCAAAAATAAATGATATATATACAGGATTGTGTGTGTGTGTGTGTGTGTGTGTGTGTGTGTGTGTGTGTGTGTAGAAGGAGAGTTGTAAGTTGGCAGAAAATTCTGATCTTGAACTTTATTTATGGATGAAACCTTCAGCGGACAAAGATGGTGATATATGAAAGGAGGCTAACCTTGTATCGTCGAACTTACACGGGATGAATCTTGATGTGGATATTGGCTGAATGTCAGTTATTAATTAGCTGTCGACTTGTTCAAATAATGCTCAAGATAAGAAAGGAGGCAGCGTGTTTTTATCAACAGGCAAATAAGTTTAAGAGTGTTTGACTGGGAACAGATAGTTGACAACGGAATGGTATTGCTTTCTACTGTCTTCTCTCTCTGTCTCTGCGTCTTTCTTTTCCTCTCTCTCTCTCTCTACACACACACACACACACACGCACACACACACACACACACACACACACACACACACACACACACACACACACACACACACACACACACATATATATATATTTTTTTTTTCACCTGTGTCTGTGTGATTGTGTAAAACCATCACAACTTACACATATGCCACACGCTGTATGAGAAAAAAGATATCAAATTAGTCTAACTATTTAAAACAAAATTAAGATTCCAAATAATTATAGGTTCATGAGACAATTCATATTAAAACAGTAAGAGATATGCATAATTTTACCAAATAATAAAAAAATTGCTCACATCGTCCACACTCTGGCTTCAGTTTTACACTTGGTCTTTATTGGTTACATAACTAAATATTTTTACTGTTTTGGTTACGTTGCATACTACATACTAATCTACCAGTTAACATATTTGCAAGAGCGCTGCAACATTCCCACAGAAAATGGTTTACTAAAAGAAACATGTTTCTGGTCGGACTTGAAAAAAGAAAAAAAAATGCAGGATGATACATGAATTTATTTCAAAAATATTTATATTAATTCTCAAATTCTGGAGAAGTAGTTTAGATTCTACCTAATTTGAGTCAGCTAATGTTAGCCCAAATGAATAGATTGAAAAAATGTAACCAATGAATTAAAAATTGATAAGGGACATTTACGGGTAAACGACTATTTTTGAATGTTTTTTTTGTTTTTTTTTTTGGGTAAGCACACTCGGGAGATTTTTGTTAAGAATTTTTCAATGCTGATATTTTGAATTCTACTAAAATAAATAACGAGGCAGTTAAAAATGCTATTTAAAAAGCAAGATCAAATTTAGCCAATCCTTTTAAAAAGAAGTTTTGGGATACGATATTTTAGCACTAGTCTCTGGTAACCAAGGAGAACGGTGGAATTAAATAGAAAAAAAATGAAGGAATCAATGAATAGCCCAATATTCTTTTGTTTCACAAAATTGGCTTTGTCAATCATTAAATTGTTGTTTTTTTAACAAATGAAACGAAACTTGGAGAAAGTTTATTCAAGACATTTTTACGCCCGTGTTTGCATCAAATTTAAAATAAAAGTTAAAAATGAATAAATAATCAATTTCTTTTAAGAATTTGTTATTAAATGAATTTATTTGAAATATTAAAGACAATCAAGAGATCAAAAACATAAGAGTAAATGAAAAGCTATATTTTTTTACACAGCGTAGTTACCATTACAAAGGTCTTTGAAATTGGTGCAGCCGGTGCATGGCATTGGCGTCGAAGTTTGAACGGGGGCCTCGGAGGTGAGGGGCTGGTTTTCTCGGGTAGACTACATCTGGCTCCATTCAGCTAAATTGGTGTCGGCTAAAATCCAATTAGAACCGTACACTTACACAAAATAATCCCTTCGCTAATACGCAATTGTGTGTATATATATATATATATATATATATATATATATATATATATATATGTGTGTGTGTGTGTGTGTGTGTGTGTGTGTGTGTGTGTGTGTGTGTGTGTGTTTTGGTGGAGGAGGTGGAGAGAAGACATGCCAGTCTACTAAATGGCCAACCACGGCTCTGCACCCAGTCACCCCCCATATATATATATATATATATATATATATGTGTGTGTGTATATATATATATATATATATATATATATATATATATATATATATATATATATATATATATAAGTTATTCAATTGGCACAAGACGGTACTGAATAAAAATAGCAATTACTATACAAACTGCCAAGTAATTGGAAGGTTATCGCAAAAAATAGGCAACCGTCTTTTTGACAAGGTACATTTAAATCATTTTGATTTCTTTGTAACTTTTTTACAACTGGAGTTAAAGATAACTCAATCTGCAAATATAGCTTCATAAGAGAATTTATGAGTATGTCAAATATTGAACTATTATCAAAAAAATTTGGGAGGCAGCAAACGCTTTTTTAATCCTGTACACTCCTATTTTCATTAATTTTATCAAATAAACGCAATTTTGTTAATTTGCTGGAAATTCTAGGTTTGTGAAATTTTGCATTAAATTCTTTTCACAAACCTTTAAGGATGTATATTGGAGATTTATTCATCCTTGGAAAATGATATGTTGAAACAATATATTGTGTTGAAACAACGCAAAGAAATGCATAGTCGAGTGCAACTACCCCAAAATATAATCATTACAACTGCTTAGTTTTTCGTCTCAGAATATATTGTAACCACGTGACGAATAGAGTTGCATTAAATTTTGTTAATTCTACCAGTTTATTTTCAGGTTGCATCTTTTATTAAAGACCCAGTAAATTAGTTAACTTTTCTACGGCAGACACTCTTTCAATAGAGAAAAAAATATAAATAATAATAGAGAAACTTTGGAAGGCTTAGGCTCCATAGAGATATCTACTAAGATTAGCTTAGTCTGTCGAATAACCATAGCAATAAGACAGAGTTAGAACTCAATAGACAATTCTAAGCAAAAGATTCCTTGACAAGATTGTTAGTTCACTTTTTTTCAATCTTCTCTTGTTTTTTGTTCTCAACCATTATCAGATATGGAGTAAGTGCATTTGAAAGGCTTATAAACAGTGTTTTTTCTTTACAAGAACGTTAGTTCTTATGAGGAAAAGCATAGCTATGTTTGGTAAATAGATAAAATTTCAAACACTGGAGAATTATACAAGTGCTTGAGAGAGAGAGAGAGAGAGAGAGAGAGAGAGAGAGAGAGAGAGAGAGAGAGAGAGAGAGAGAGAGAAACTTACGTATTGAGAAAAGAAAATCGTTGATTTTAACGACGCTTCAACCCGTCTAGGGTTATTTTATGTTTAGTGGTTAGGAAATTTTATTCATTGTGCATTTATGTATACATTATTTATATGATATCAAGTATTCCTATCAAATACAAATAATTAGCAAACAGATCTTTTAGAACCGTGAAACCCTAACTGGTAATTGTACTCCGATTCTGAATGAGCTGGGGTGATTATTGGCAATGAAGAGGTATTACCCCGTCTATAGGTATCCAAATGTGGACCCTCACCACTAAATGCAGTTTATTCAAGACATCCATTTGAGGTGTGATTTGACACCTCAGCAGGGAATAAGGACTGTATGTTATAAGCTCCACCGACAGGAGAACGAAAAGAAAATTCATGCTTTTTTGTAATCTATGAACAGTACACACACACACAAAAACATTTATGCAAAATCAAACATAAGTTATCAACATCAGAAACAGATTACATGAATTCATCTTCTCTGTTTGTAATCACTTTGCATGATTATTTTTGTGAAAAACAGGAATCTATATCGCCACGTGTTTTGATTCCGTATCAAAAATTGACTGTGTCATTTGAATAATTGTTTCTAAGGTGACCACGATAGTGCTAATCAAACTTTAACCACTTATTTCTCTCTCCTGTCTGGGTTTTTCCTTGGTTGTTTTTTTTAAAAATTTATTCTGCTTCATTCTACAAAATTTGGCAGCATTTCTTATTTTCTATTCTACGTACATGAACTATTCACTCTTTTACTTTGCAACTTATAAGCCACCTTTTACTTTGCAACTTATAAGCCACCTTTTACTTTGCAACTTATGAGCCACCTTTTACTTTGCAACTCATAAGCCACCTTTAATTTGCAACTTATAAGCCACCTTTTACTTTGTAACTTATAAGCCACCTTTTTACTTTGCAATTTATAAGCCACCTTTTTACTTTGCAACTTATAAGCCACCTTTTATTTTGCAACTTATAAGCCACCTTTTACTTTGCAACTCATAAGCCACCCTTTACTTCGCAACTTATAAGCTACCTTTTACTTTGCAACTCATAAGCCACCTTTTTACTTTGCAACTTGTAAGCCATCTTTTAACTTTGATCCCCTTTGATCTGCTATTCTCAAATTGATGGAGATCTCATTTTATCATTGAGAGTTATTCATCAGCATTGCCCTTTCCATTGTTAATTCACACTTTTCTGATTCCTATGTAAACGATGATCCTGATCCCCCCCTCTCTCTCTGTATTTGTGTGTGTGTATTTGTTTGTTTTTATAGAGTTAGAAAAAGAAGGTGTAATGTGTCTAAATAAAAACATAGATATCGAAAAAAATGCACCTGCACAAATTGACCATTGCAAAATGAAATAAAATATTAATTTATTAACTAAAAAAGAAAGAGCTGATGTTGCTATGAATTTTTCATTGCGGAAAACAGATGCGAGTCCTAAAAACTAGTAGATCTTTCTAATATTGACACTACATTTGACGAAACGAAGCGTAGAAAATGAGAGAGAGAGAGAGAGACAGAGAGAGAGAGAGAGAGAGAGACAGAGAGAGAGAGAGAGACAGACATAGATAGATAGATAGATGGATAGATAGATAGATAGATTATGTAATGAGTCGAACTGAATCAATACTTCAATTGCAACGCCATGCTTATCTATAAGGGAAATATCACCTCTGTGTTTTTAGTTGGCAAACAAACCTCTCCTATCTATCTATCTATCTATCTATCTATCTATCTATCTATCTATCTATCTATCGCTTGTGCGCGTGATGATAGTACATTTGAGCAGAATGATTTCGATAGAGACAGAGTAAGCTGCATAGATATGTAAAACCTGGAGATACGTAAAAATGAATATACATACATCAAAATTAGGTTTCGTGCAACGCCATTTAAAAAGTTTTCGAGAAAACACCGCCAATAAGGAAACCCATGAATGATTGATAGAAGGAACATAAAAGAGAACGATATCAGTGTAAAGTTAAAATTCCTTGGAGACTATTAATATCAGAAAAAACAATTGAAGTTTATAAGTTAACTGGGCTAGCCGATTGAAAGTGCTGGTCAGGAGTTAGAGATTTCCATCCAGATATCTTGGAAAATTTGGTTGACTCAATTTTCTGATAATGAATTCTTATTAACCCAATTTATTGTGAAGAGTAAGTGAACAGAACAATAAAGAAAAAAAAACAAACAAACATTATAAAAAACATAGGACATAATTTCAGCGATGAATCGACATCAATTTGGAATTATTATACGTCATGTGGTTATCTACAAAACTTGATATAATCATGTGTCAATACCTTAAATATTTGAAGAATAATTTTAAAAAACTATTTTTCTTGTAAACACACACACACACACACACACACACACACACACACACACACACACACACACACACACACACACACATACACATACTAGAATGCATGACAAATTTTTTCCTTTCCCAACTGATGATAAAATTATACTTGTTTAATATTTTATACATAGTATCTATCGATGTTTCTATCCCGTCCGAATATTTTCGAGTGCTGGTTATCAGATTCTAATCGGCATCATGTTTTAAATTGATGGTCGTTCAAGTGTCGGCATTATTTTAAAAGATATGTCATCACACACAAACTGCTTAAACCAATTCTGGCCTGTCTCGCTATTTTTTATTTTCATTTCACTTCTTAGATTCTGGATTCAGCTGGTTCGTGGCCAAACTTAAAATAACACATCGATATTTTATATCCCATTATAAATATCTGAAACTAAAGGTGCAGCCGAGTAGTAGTTAAAATGATAGTTTTGTAATCGAAAATGATAGATTAATATAACAAAAATCACATACTGTAGTGAAGCATTTGTTCTCGTAATGGCGTTAAAATTCTTAATCTTAGATAACAAAGAAGTTTCCAATTCAAGTTAAAATAGGACAACATTCATTTTATGGCTTAATGTGTTCCTTATTAATTTTAAAAGGAAGACAACTCGTAAGATTATAATTTATTTGCATTTAATCCTAAAATAAATTTCGTAATCTTACTTGTTATGAAGCTTAATGACTGAATTGAATTTGTGAGCAGAAAAAGAGGAAGAGGACTTGCCAACTTTGGGGAATGTTTAGATGCAACAATTAAAGGACTTAATGAATGCAAATATAAAAAAAGGGCCAAAAGAGACTAATCATAGCAAATAGTAACATCAGTCACCCCTCCCCACAAAAATAATTAAAATGCAAACAGGAATACAACGATTATAAAACGAAGAAAGCAAAAAATGGGAAAAAAATCCCTAATGGATATTTCAATTGATAAACTAAGAAAATAACAGACGAGATGATCTGGATATGGCTACGAAAGTGAAACCTGAAGAGAGAAAATTAATTTCTATAAACAGTATTCCAAAAAAAAGCTTATTTAAACACTTACATTCATATTACGGAGAAGTACGGGAAGTGTTGACGGTGTGAAGTGAGAAACGAAATTGTTTAAACATATGTAGCAAATCCATATAACTGGGCCGAAATAAACATAGAAACAGGCATAAGTAGTTGTGGAGGATGATCCACTGGGAATTATGAAAAAGACTGAAGACTATACGGCCATATAGTATACGCAAAACCAAAACACGTCATAAAAATAAGACGCACATAGTTCTCAGTGATTTTATGCTACAAACGGATTACCTAACCTCGTTTGATTCTAATCAGCAAGACGAAAAGAACTTTTCAAGTGTTGAAAACTAGTAGATCCCATAATGAAAATGAAAGAAACTGAAAAACTCGAAAAATACCAGGACCTTGCCAGGTAGATGAAGAATTTATAGAACATTAAGTTGATAGTAATCCCAGTCATATTTAGGACTCTTGGAATAGTCCCAAATAACCTGGAAAAAGACAAGTAAAACAAAGAATTGAGACCGTACAAACTACAGAAAAAGGGGGCCAAATACTCAGATGGGTCGTAAAAAGTAGGGGTGACTTGCCCTAACTCAGACTTCAGAGAAAATCATCTGTAACTTCTGGTGTGAAAAGTTTGCAAAGGGTAAAATAATATGCATAAAAATCTCAGGGTCTTTGAGATCCAAACGGATCGTTTAATTCTAGCCAGAAGACTTGATCCAGAATTAATAGACAAAAAGAAAAGAACTGGTCATCATTTGAAATTCGCTCCTATTAGCGGACCCTAGAAAAAAACTACGAAGAGATAACCCTTACTGCTATAGCTGCCAAGGATTATTATGCACTGCTTTTCAATCGTATCCGACCTGAAATCAAGAAAATTTTTAGAAAAAATCAGAACGAATTTCGACGAAATCAATCCAAACTCATAGATTTTGACAATCCAATGAATCATCGAAAGAACACGAGCAAAGAATCTCGAGTTAACACAACTGTTCGTAGATTTCTCACAAGATTTTGATTCAACACTCAGTACAAAGACGGAACAACTATTACAAGCACATGATCTTCTCATAGAGATTGGTATAAAAATTCTTGACAAAAACACGAAAGTAATGTTTTGTTCACCTGATGGAGACACAGACTTTTTCGACAATGTCACTGGAGTCTCACAAGGAGATACATAAGCACCATATTTGTTTATACTCTGCATAGTTTACATACAGCCAACACCAATAAACCTAATAAAAGATAATGATTTCCCCTTGAAAAAGATAAGAAGCAGAGAATATCCCGCTGAAACTATGACAAATGCAGACGACGCAGATGATCTAGCGCTATTCACAAATACACCAACCCTATCAGAATCTCTTCTGTATAGTCTAAAGTAAGCAATAGGGAGCATTGTCATCTGCCGGAACGCAAATAAAACATATTGCATATGTTTTAAATAAAAAGGACCCATTTCAAATTTAAGAGGTCTGCCTCTAAAGTTAATAGACCAGTTCACATACCTCGGCTGTAACATCTCCTCTGCTGAAAGGGATTTCAATATACACCTAGCTAAGGAGTAGAAGGCTGTAGACAGGTTATCGATCATATAAAAATATGACCTATCGGATAAAATAAAACGGGATTTCTTCCACGTTTAAACAGTGTCCATACTCCTATATGGATGCACCAAATAAACACGAAATGCAAGGGGAAAAAAAAAGCTAAATGGGAAGTATACAAAAATGCTAAGTACTGTCTTCAACAAATCCTCTTAGCAACACTCCACTGAAAAGTTGGTGTGCGGTCACTTGGCTCCATTCTCACTAACAATTCAAATTAGGCGAAGAAGACATGCGGGACTCCAATGTAAAAGCAAAAAATGATGTTCTCTTTTGGACTCTAGCACGTGGACGTTCCAGTGTTGACCGAGCAACGAAGCCTAACTCAAATCAGCTGTGTACGGAATTGAATGCAGCCTAGGAGACCGGGAAAAATGAATGATACTGGTGGATATGAGAGAGAGAGAGAGAGAGAGAGAGAGAGAGAGAGAGAGAGAGAGAGAGAGAGAGAGAAATAGATATGGATATAAAGATAGAGAGAAGAGACTAAACTACCAAGTACTAGTATAATAGTCATCAAGCAATGCTCTTTAATTTTTGGTAAAGTAATGTTTCACGAGTAAACTCACTTCTTTGAACCTGACTAAGCTAAGCTTACCGAGAATAAATCGGTGTAGACTTCGACAAACAGTCATATATTGGGACGCACATAATTAAAGCAAATAAGACAGAAGTGCGAGATACTTATAAAAAGAAGTACTTGCTTACTTGTAGCGTGAAGTGATTTAGTTTAAACGTGTATGATGAGCTGCGGTACGATGAAAAAGTGCAAATTTAGTTAAGTATGGCCAAGTGCAAGATCTGCAAACTTGTCCACTAGGTGAATGTGATCAAATGATTTAGAAATACTATGGCATCGACCAAAATGAACGTATTGAGGATACGTTGAGATTTGCAGTTCAAGTTGACAGAAGGAAACTTATAATGGGAGAAAATTATTTATGACCTCCTCAAACAGAGAAGTGGTCTCGGCCATTTAACAAAGTTCAGACGAGAGAAGGTACGATGATGAACAAGACGGTATTTTAGATGTTCTGTCTCAAGAGCAAGTAAATATATCACATATATCGAAGAACATTTGTTCAGACGGCGGATAGAAATATATATATATATATATATATATATATATATATATATATATATATATAACAGAGGGAGAATACATGTTTCTCTAGTCATCATTTATACTGCGTTATGTTATAATCGAACGTTATTTAGATCTTTTAACTTTATTGAATGTGATAAATAATGATTAAAAATAAAATTTGTAAATAGTACATACGAGGGTCATTAAATAAGTTTCCAGATTTTTTTCGTATGGTCACTTTTATTGATAGTACACACATGAAACTCTAGTCCTCTTCCAGTAATCTCCCCCACCCCGGCTGCAATGCACTTGTACCATTCCAACAACTTCTGGAAGGCCTATGGAAGTCCTCTTGTGTGAGCTTGTCAATGACCTTCGTCACAGCCTCTTTCATCTCCTCAATTGTCTCATAACGACAGCCTCTGAGCTTAGGGAATAACCAAAAGTCACAGGGAGCAAGGTCTCAAATATAGGGACGGTGAGGAACTGTCTTGATGTCCATCTTGGTCAAATAGTCTGTGACAAGGATGGAGTTGTGGACTGGTGCATTGTCCTGCTGGAAATGCCACTGACCCGATTTGAAGAGTGCTGGCCTCTTCCGACGGAATCTCTTCCTTAACTCCCTTAAAACCTCATCAGAGTAACCCTAACACTAACCCTTTGGCCAATCAACTCTGGTGTATTGACTTCCTTACTCCTCCCACACCTCTCATCGTCCCTCACAGACTCCCTGCCTTCCTTGAATCTCTTATGCCACTCAACAACTGATGCTCGATTCATGCAAGATGTTCGAAAGGCAGTCTGAAGAATTCCATACGTTTCTGTGGCATTTTTTCCAAGTTTAAAACAGAATTTTATTGCATATCGTTCTTCTAATGTGTCCACACGTCCAGCTTGCATTTTTGAAATTCGCCAGCTGTGACAATCAGGCTTTAGTAGGGTGTATTCAAATTGCTGCTGTAGGTGTTCATTCGAACCTGAAATCATAAAAATTGGACAGTCATCTCATAAGATGTATAGCTATCATCATCATCATCATCATATCGTGCTGGCAGCACGGATATCCCTGACCCTCTCTCGCCACTCCTCGTTCATCGCCCTAGGCAGGTCTTCAGGACAACAACCTGTATCCTCACATAGCTGCTGAATGTACGTTCGTGCTGGTCGTCCTGCTTTTGCGCGGCCGTGTGTGGGGATCCATAAGAGTACATCTCTTATGAGTTCATCTCTGCTTCTCCAGCAATGTCCTGCATGTCTGGTTCGCCTAACTTGAATAGTTTTCGTGATAGGGGGCAGGTGGCCGTACAGTTGGTGTCTTGTGGGGTGTTGCTGCCAGGACTTGTTCAGGATTGCACGCAGCATTCTTGTGTAATTGCCATCTAGTTTCTTCTCCAGCCGTTTTGTTAGCGTCCATGTAGTGCATCCATATAGCAGTATCGATATGACCGCTGCCTGGAAGAAACTGCGTTTCATTTTATCGGTTAGGTCTGATTTCCATATAGTCGATAGCCTATTGATAGCTGTCCATGCTTTCGTTAACCTCGTTTCGATGTCCTTTTCGGTTGATTCGACGCTGCTTCCTAGGTACGTGAATTTGTCTACTAGTTTAAGAGGGGTTCCTTCTAGAGTGGAGATGTCCCCCGTTTGGTTATAGCACATATATTCCGTTTTGTGTGCATTAACATGGAGGCCTATGCTTGCTGCTGCTCGTTCCAAACTATGCAGAAGTGTTTCGGCTTGGTCAGGTGTATTTGCCAGTATCGCTATGTCATCGGCGTAGTCGGCGTCGGTAATTGTTGTTGCGGGGTATCTTCTGCTTCTTTTCTTCGTCAGTTCGAAGCCATTCTCTTTGATTTTGTCAATCGATGTTCTAAGTACGTAGTCTAGACAAATGATAAAGAGGTACGGAGCCAGCGTGTCCCCTTGTAGTACTCCTGCTACAATGTCGAAGTATTCTGTGTCTCCATCTGGTGATCGTACTTTTACTTTAGTGTTTCTATAGAGAATCGTTATTGCCGCTACGGTTTCTTTAGGTATGCCGTACGCTAGTAGGATTTGTTCCATCTTTCCTCTGTGAATGGAGTCGAAAGCCTTGGTAAAGTCGACAAATATTAATGTCGCTTGTAGGTTCTTTGCCCGTACACCTTCAAGGATTCTGCGGATGGTTGTATAGCTATAACATACTGAATCTTCAAGAGTTTACGACAATTTTCAATGCCTGTACAAAAAAGTCTGGAAACTTATTGAAGGCACCACGTATTACTAAGATACATTCATATATAATAGGAAAGAACACCAGTAGAGATTGTTGCTTGGTTGGGTTTTATGGAATATCAACCTTTGTAGGGTATTTAACGCCTAATCCATTTTTATGTCAATAATCAGTACAAATAATCCAGTTCAGCATAAGCAAGCAGTTTAAATGTAAGTACAATTTAATTATCAAAAACATTTCTATTTCAAGCTATTCAGTTTAGTCAAGCAGTTCTAATTCAGCTTATTCAGGTTAGTATAAGTACAGATTTTGTTTACACACAGTTAAATATCAAAACAGTTCGATATTAAGCAATTCAGTATAGTGTAAATACAGTTTCATTGTAAAAAAAAAAACAGTTCCATTTCAAATAACGCAGTTTAGCATAAGCACGCCGTTTAAGTGTAAGTACGGTTTAATTGTCAAAAACCTTTCTATTTCAAGCTATTCAGTTTAGTCAAACAATTCAGTTTAGCATAATAAGTATGCCGTTAGTTCTATTTAACCCATAGATAGACCTCTATCAGGCGTTACTACGCCGGGCCAGAGTGAACTTGGGAGCGATGGCAACAGAGGGGTACTCCGCATTCCCCAAAGCTCCAGCATTACTGGAACCTTACCATCAGATTGTTTAGTGTCATATCCGGGACATTCTTTGGGGGGGTCTTACACGTCTGCAGAGGCACAGTCGGTATATTCTAGAGCCTCAGCTGACTGGACAATACACAGAGTAAATGTCAAAACAATTTTATTTCACATGATTCAGTTTAGCATAAGAGCACAGTTTAGATATCAAAACAGTTCTATTTCGAGCAATTCATTTTAGCACAAGTACCCAGTTTTAATGTCAAAACAGTTCTATTTATAATAATTCAGTTCAGCATGAATACGCAGTTTAAATGCAATAAAACCCCTGTTAACTCCAACCACCGTTTAGTTCGATTTAACCCATAGATAGGACCCTTATCAGGTGCTACCACTCCGGGCTGAGTTGACCTGGGAGCGATAGCAATGAAGGGTGCTCCGCATTCCCCAAAGATTCAGGATTACCGGAACCTCACCATCAGATTGTTTAGTGTCATATCCTGGACAATCGTTGGTGGGGGTCTTACCCCTCTGCAGAAAAGCAGTCGGTGTATTCTACAGCCTCAGCCGACTGGGCGAAGTAGAAATTGTCTAACTGATTTCTTACATATAATGATATAATTGCATACATTGATATCTTTCTATTTATCTATAGTAAGTTTTTCATATCTGTATCTATCTTATTCAATTAGATACTTTCCTTATCCAATCTCTCTCTCTCTCTCTCTCCCTCTCTCTCTATATATATATATATATAAAGACTGCAATCTCTTTAAATGATAAATATAGCATCGATGAAATTTTTGGTTTTGTTAAATTTTGTTTTTTGTAATCAAGACTCTAGTCACAGTTAAAAACTGCATTTTTAGCTGAAATATCTTATGTATATATATATATATATATATATATATATAGAGAGAGAGAGAGAGAGAGAGAGAGAGAGAGAGAGAGTGAGAGAAAGAGAGAGAGAATGAGAGAGAGAGAATGAAAGAGACATAGAGAGTGAGGATAAAAAGACATCATAAGAAAGATTTGCATGTATAGATATATGACTACATGAGACTGTTATATTTTTTTTAGACTTTTATATTTACTACCATTCGTTTTGTTAAAGTGTTTTGATCATCAAATAGAAAATTTCATTAAAAAAGGTTTGCTACGCCAAACTTCCTCTCAAGCGTCAAAAATGAAACCCTTATCGAATACGTTTAATTTTTTAATAGATCTATAATCATTTCCGAATAGAATGGACATAAGAGTAATGCCAATGAAGGAGTACCCTATATTCTCCAAATTTCATGAACTGGAGCCTCACCACCAGAAGCAGTTCAGTTTTCTATCTAAGACACTCATTTTTTTTTTGTGTGTGTGGGGGTGAACTAATTTCTCAGCCGGAAGTGCAGCCTACGCATTCTAAGCCTCAACAACAGTGTACTTCAATTGATGTTGCGAACTCGTTGACCACAACGAATATTTCCCTGATTTATTGACCCTACGCGTGCCAAAACTGATTGAATACCCTGGTGTGAAGAAATTCTGGCACGTTCTTGCATGTTTACGACCGTAAGGGCATTGTGGTCACTGATGTTTATCATACTTCAATATCGAATTAAATAACCCTGATACCACTGAAAGTGAGCAACCAAATTAATATCTTATTTACCCAAGGAGAGAACTTCAATCGGCTAAAACGAAATTTCGGCATTAACAACCACCTCTTCCCAAATAATTCGCTATCATTAGGGTTTACAGAACCTACAAAAACAGTTTCTCTTTCTTTTTGTTACAAGCAGCCATTGTACGTATTTCTCTAAGTCACATGACTGAATTCAAACGCAAAGCATTTTCATTCAAAATATATGATAGGCAATTTGAATTATTGAAATTTATTGATCAATGAATATTTCCTTCTCTTGTAAAACGCGTCTCATTAACTTGACATTTCGGATCAACTTCATAAACCCTTGATGATATTTTTCTTTTATAAATATGTTAGCAAAAAAACAAAATAAAAATCTATCAATAAAAAAAAAATCTATTCATGCCAAGTATTAATACTAAGTCTTCGTGCCTTAAATATAAATATATTTATGATTTTATTTGGATTGTCATATCGTGATCCACAAGACCTCAGATAAGAAATAGGATTATCAGAGATAGTGTCAGCTAGTACGACTAACTTTATTTATTAAGTATGAATAATCTTATATCTGATAAATGTTTTTCATATTCAAGGAACGCAGCGAGGAAAATAAATTATTTATTTACAATAATCTGAACGGAAATCTATGTTTTAAACAGAAAAACCTATCAGTTAGTAAATTAACAGTTATTTCTTAGTAAAATCTAGCGACATTTTGTATTATTTATTTTTTATTTGTTTTGTATCCATCATAAGGAGAGATCTTTAAGACCTGAGTTTAAAGTCGAGGCTAAATCTCTGCTTTTTTTATGATGGCTTTTCAGTGTTTATTAATCTCTTTTTTTTTTTTGTCTCTCTTAGTGCAGATCATCCTGGCTTAAACTGGTTGTTGAGTGCTTGGCGAATGGGAAAAAAAAAGACATTTAATGCAGCTGACTAAGAAAAAGTGAAAAAACTGACCGCAATTTTTCAAGGTTCAGCACATTGAAATACAAATACTACCACTATTATTAATAATTATAATATATAGAAAATATGTTTTTAAAAGA
>OY757909.1:130794874-130802374 GCA_963585895.1 Sepioteuthis lessoniana | reverse complement strand
CTTTTATGTTTGTAATTAGAATTAATAATACATTTTTGCTGCAAATTAGAACTAATTATTAAATTTGTTTTTGTAATTCAAACATCCGATGATTATTCAATAAATGTGGTGAATCTTGCCGAAAAGTTGGCACTATTTACAGTTGCACCTTTTTAAAAAAAATAAATCAATGGTGATGCATCCTTTCATGTCCCAGAAGACAGTCTGCATGACCTTCTTTACTGACTGCTGCATTTGGAACTTTTTCTTTACAGGAGAGTTAGTGTACTTCTATTCTATCGATTGTCTTTTTGATTCAGATTCGTTGTAGCAAAGCCATGTTTTACCAATTTATAAACAATATCTATATTAAAAGATACTTTTTTCAACACATCACACATTTTTCTGTAAATTTCACTTGGTTTGCACTTGTCAGCTACAAAAATTTTAAGACAGACTTCTGTTCAAGCCTAGACTACTCTCTTTGACTTGCCACCATTTTGAACAGCCTCAAAACAAATATTTTTAAAAGATTAAAATATTTTTACTATAATCAAAGTCCAAATGATGCAGAGTTTACATTGACCGAAAAAGTCTGAAAAAAAAATTTGCTTTTTTAAAAAAAGAAATCCCACTTATTTATTGAATGTCTCTCGTAAAATAAACCTTTTGCTTGTAATTCGAAAACTAATACATTTTATTCGTGTTTAAAACGAATAATACTTTTGTTCATTATTAGAACATACATATTTTTGTTTGAAATTCGAAATAATGGCTTCATTTGGTCTGTTCCTTTGTAGCCTATTCGAACACATCGTAATTGCTTTTCACTTTACAAATGATGAAAGATTCAAATAAGATTAACTCTTATTTACAGTTAATCCCCTGAGATTTGGTGCGATTGACGATCATGTTTCTGTTTGTGGCTATGCATTAAAGATGGACAGAGAGTTCTTGAATGAATAGGCATGGTTTGGGGATAACTCTCCCTTCTCTTGGTGCACTGGATAACAGCAATCAAATTTGATAATCCATATTTATACTTTATGCTGAAAGGATTAAGTCGAATTAAAATCATTATTAACTCTAGAATCTGTCAGATGAAGTAAAACTAGCTCGTCATATTTTCCATCAAGAGCCAAATTTCAGCCTCTTTCTGTTCATCTTTTCACTCACAGTTTCTTTCTTTCTTTTGCCCAGTCGGCTGGGGCTGCAGAATACACCGAATGCACCTCTGCAGAGAGGTAAGACACCCCACCCACAACAAGTGTCCTGAATTGTTTAAATTAGAACTGTTTTAACATTTAAATTGCGTACTATTGCTAAAATGAATTGCTCGAAATAGAACTGTTTTGACGTCGAAAATGTGTACTTATGCTAAACTGAATTATCTGAAATAAAACAGTTTGACATTTAACTCTGTGTATTGCTTAGTCGGCTGTGGCTGACTGCACCTCTGCAGAGGGGTAAGACCGCCCCCCTAATGAGGGTCCTAGATATTACACTAAAAATCCGATGGTAAGGTCCCAATAATGCTGGGGCTTTGGGGAATACGGAGTACTCCTTCATTGCCATTGCTCCCAGGTCTACTCTGGGCCCGGCGTGGTAGCACCTGGTATGGTCTATGAGTTAAATAGAACTAACAGCATACTTATGCTTAACTGAATTGTTTGATTAAACTGAATGGCTTGGAATAGAAATGTTTTAGACATTTAAACCGTACTTACATTTAATCTGCATGTTTATGCTTAACTGAATTAATTGAAATAGAACTGTTTTTGACATTGAATCTATATTTACACTAATCTGAATTGCTTAACATAGAACTGTTTTGACACTCATCTGTGGGTAAACAAAATCTGTACTTATACTAAACTGAATTAACTGAATTGGAACTGCTTGACTAAACTGAATAGCTTGAAATAGAATTGTTTTTCACAATTAAACTGTACTTACATTCAACTATGTGCTTATGCTAAACTGAATTGTTTGAAATTGAACTGTTTTTGACAATTAAATTGTGTGCTCATGCTAAACTGAATTGTTTTAAATAGAACTGATTATTTACATAAAATGGATTTGGCGTTAAATAACCTACAAAGGTTGATATGCCATAAAACCCAACAAATTAACCACCCAACTTTCTTTCTTTCTTTCTTTCTTTCTTTCTTTCATGCGTTTGCGAATAATTATTAAAATTCTAATAATGTTTGCAGTGTTCTTACACCTTTTTTCATCTCTTTTCTTTAACACCTTTTTCTGAGCATTCAGTCTGGCATAAGGCAACATGTGTGGTTCATTAAGGATCAAATTGACAAAAGGAGAAAAATGAGTCTAATTTGTGAAGCATTACGCTATGGAGAGGATCTATTTATATTCAGTTTAATTTAGACTGGTAGAAGGAAAAACTAATGAAGTGCCTGTAAGATACTAATTTTTTTAACCAAACTAGTTTAACAATAGTTAAATCCTCAGACATTTTTTCAGTCTGTCTGTCTAATTCTCTGCCTTTGCCTCATTCTCTTTCTTTCTGTCGCACACACACACACACACACACACACACACAGAGGATCCCCCATATATATATATATATATATATATGAAGCCAACAGTTAATCGTTAAAAAACGTGCGATAAATTCAAAAGTTCACAGTATAAGAGATTTATAAAAACTAAAAGTAATTAAGATCTCATTTTCTCATGTTTCATCTCGTGTGAGATGGTGTTTATTAGTTGTTTAAAACGCCCATTGTGTTGGGTTTTTTTTTTCAATTTTTGTTTCCTTGTTATTGTCATTCTGTTGGTTATCGGGTCGTCAGTATCGTTCATGGAGGTTGCAATCATTGCCCCTTCATGCTTTTTTATATAGTCATTTTCTTTGGTCCATTTGTTGAAGTTCATCTCTGGTCCACTTCAGAAAGGGTCCCGAATATCTAACGAGTGGTACAGCCCATGTATTTATTCCTTTGATAAGGTTTCTGGTAGATAGTTTTGTCTCGAGTAGATTTCTAGTTCTCCTGAGATATTCTTTTTGAGTTTTGTCTTTCCACTTGTTCGATGGTTTCGGCCCCAAATATGCCCAAGGATTAGTACGTTTCTTTATCTCCGATCCTTCTTGTTTTTTCTTGATTCGGTAGTTCCATTCCGTCAGTCAGATGTTGTTTGCCACTGTTCATTACTAGTATGGCACATTTTTCTATGCCAAATTCCATTCCTATGTTCTGACTGTATATTCTAACAGTGTGTATTAGAGTCTCCAGCACTTTTTATTTTTTGCAAATAGTTTGATGTCATCCATGTACATTAAATGATTGATCTTTTCCTGTGATCTACAAAGTTTGTATCTGGCTGTGCATTTTCTGAGTGTGTGGTTAAGTGACAGCATGGCAATTATGAATAGTAAGGGTGATAGAGCATCTCCTTGAAAAATACCACTTTATATCTTTGCTTCAGCTAAGCTTCATCCTCCTGCTGTCAATTCCACTGTCCAGGTTTTCAGTTTTCTCGATAGAATTTATGACTTCATCAGATATTTTGTACATTTTCAGGTAATTCATTATCCAGTTTTGTGGAACCACATCATATGCCTTTTTGTAGTCAATCCAGGATGTGCTGATCCATGTAAAGCACCTCTGCTGTGCCTCTGGATCATCGCAGAGATTATTATTCTTATTCTGATTCTTAATCTTCTTCTTATTATTATTATTATTATTACTATTCCTTGAGAATTTTTCTTATCAGCGTTAGCTGATAGTCTTTCACTGGAGTATGAGTGACAAGTCTATTAGTATTATTATAATTTTTATTATTTACTCGTTCTAGATTTTTTCACACCAGCATTAGCCGATGATTTTTCACCGGAGTTTGAGTGATAGAAAGTCTCCTCAAGTCTCCAGGACTCTTCTCAGTATTCGGGCCGATCTCAAAATTACTGTAGTTTGGATGGTCTCCACTTGTCTTTTTGTTTTCATGTACTCCAGTCCTTGTACCAATCTTTGGTGACTGTACCAAGAGCACCAATTTTAATTGCTATAACCGTCACTTTCATGTTCCACAGTTTTTTCAATACCCTATCAAGGTCCAGGTACTTATCTTTCTTTTCGTTTTCGTTTTCTTTCAATTTTACACTGTGGTCACGTGGGACAGCAAAGTCTACTATTCGGCCAGTTCCTTTTTTCATTTGTTGATTATTTCTAGGTTTGGCCGTCTGGCCGATATTGGGTGATCCGCTTTTATCTCAAAATCCCAGAGAGGTTTGTATGTTTATTTTTCCAGGACAGATTATGGATTGTGTATGTACCATTTGTTCGTATTGTCCAATTTCAATTTCTTGCTCAATTCCTTGAGGATAACCTTGCACACCCAGTTGTATCTACTCTTATGCCCTTTCTGCACTAGTTTGCTGCATTCGCTTATAATGTGATTGATCATTTCGTCTCTATCACAACATAGTCTACATCTGCTGTTTTGTTACTTCTTATCAATTCTCGCTAGGTCCTTTTGGCGTTGTTTTGAGCTGGTATTAGAAGAGATTCAGTTTCTCTCTTAAGGTTTCCCTTTTTTATCCATATCCACGTTTTTTCGTGTGATATGTCACTTGTTAATCGCTTAAAACGTCCATAGAGTTGTTTTTCTTCCTATTTTTATTTTCTCCTTATTTTTGTTCAGTTGTTCTTCATGTTGTTAGTATTGTTTCTGGTGGCTGTAATCAGTCTTGCTCTACGTTTTTCTATGTAATCATCGAGTCGCTGTATCGATGCGTCAACACTATTTTCAATGCTGATAAGTCCTCCTCCTCCTTCTCCTTTTATTGACACATAGTCTGTCAACTTCATCGCTGAAATGTAAAACCTTATGATTGGTCATTAGTTTTCTTATTCACTGGTCCATTTGTTCAAGTTCTTCTCTATTTCACTTTAAGAATGGTCCCGAATATCTTACGAAGGGAACAGCTCAAGTAGTCTTCCTTTTTATAAGCTTCCTAATATATAGTTTATTTTCGAATATCTTTCTCGATCTCCTGAGATTTTCTTTTTCAATTTTTTCTTTCATCTTCACTTGTTTTGATGATGTCACCTTCCAATATTCACAAGTATTTATACATTTCCTTCTAATTTTTTCTTGTTTTAGTAATTCCATTCTTTCTGTCATGTATTGTTTTCCACTCTTCATTATTAGTATGGAGCATTTTTCTATTCCAAATTCCATCCCTATGTCCTGACCATAATTTATCACTGCCTCTATTCAGTTCTTTTTCCTTTTTGGCAAACAGTTTGATCTCGTCCATGTATATAAGGTGATTGATCTTTCCTTGCTATTTACTAAATTTACATCCGGCTGAGCATTTCATGAACATGTGGTTGGTTGTTGGTTGGTTGTTTGGGTTTTATGGCATTGTAGGTTATTTAATGCTAAATCCATTTTATTAAAATAAAGAGTTCTATTTCAAACAATTCATTCTAGCATAAATACACAGTTTACTTCTATTTGATCCATAGATAGGACCCTATCAGGTGCTACCACTTGAGGCTAAAGTGGACCTGCGAGCGGTGGCAGTGAAGGGGTACTCTGCATTCCCCGAAACTCCATCATTAGTGGAACCTCACCATCAGATTGTTCAGTGTCATATCAGGACACTCGTTTTACTGGGGTCTTATACCTCTGCAGATGTGCAGTCAGTGTATTGTACAGACCCAGCCGACTGGGCAACTGAGTATGTGATTGTGTGGCATCATCGCTATAACAAATAGTAATGGTGATAGTACATGTCTATGGAATATACCTCTCTGGATCTTTACTTCAGCTAAGGATTTCCATCCAACAGCCAATTCCACACTCCAAATTTTCATGGTTTTCTTGATGATACCTAGTACATTTTGAGACAGATTTGGTGGACCATATCATAAGTCTTCTTGTATGAGATTTTGCTTGTTTGTAGCTTGAAATGTCCTTACTGTTGATTTTCTACCAGTTTTTGTTTTCTAGTTGTGTTGATCCCTGTCTTGTTAGTATTGTTTCTGGTCACGGTAATCAGTTTTTCTACGATATTTTTTATGTGGCTTTCGTGACGTCTTATCGATGTACCTTCAATAGTGGTGAGTTCTCTTTCTCCTTCTTTTTCTTGGCTCATATTGTTTACGTCATTTCTGAGGTGTAAAGCCTTGTGTATCGCCATGAGTTTACTTATTCTTGATTTCATTTGTTGAAGTTCTTCTCTCATCCACTTAAAGAATGGTCTTTGGTATTTTCAGAGGGAGACAGCCCATGTGATCATCCCCTTTGATGAGATTTATGCTATGTAGTTTGGTTTCGAGTAGCTTTCTTTTTCTCCTGACGTATTATCTCCCAGTGGATCACCTTGCACACTTTCTGTGCTAATTTGCTGCGTTTGCTTATTTTGTGATTGATGGTTTCGTTTCTATCACGACATAACCTACATTTGCTGTTTTGCTGTGTCTTATCTATTCTCGCTTTGATATGATTGGTTCTTATGGCATTGTTTTGTGCTGCCCTTGAAAGATTTTCACGCAAGCATTAGCTGATGGTCGTTCACTAGATTCTCAGTTAGAGCAAGTCTCTTCAGGTCTCTGGAATTTTTCTCAATATTCTGGCCGATCTTAACAATGCAATAGTTTGGATGGTCTCAATTCGTCCACTAATTTCTAACTCTTCCCGTCGCCTTTTCAAGCCTTTCGAGACCATTCCAAATATGCCATGGGAAAAGGTACACGTACTTATCTCTCTTTTTGTTTTATTTGATTTAAATCTGTGTTTCCGTAATGGCGAAGTCCTTTAGTTGAGAGGTTCTTTGTTTGATTATTATCACAAGGTCTGGTCTTCTGACCGGGATAAGGTGTTTGTTTCTTAAAATTCCAGAGAATTGTATGCGTCTCATTCTCCAGTATGAATTCTGGTTTGTGCATATAACATCTCCTAGTATAGTGAAATTTCTATTTCTTGCACAATTCCTAGTTGATCACCTTTCGTACCCAGTCGTGTAATATTCCCCTTCGTCTAGTTTACTTAGTTTCTCTTATAATTTATCAACACATAACCTACATTTGATACTCTGTTGCGTATTATCTATTTTTTATTTAAAATATATGGTCCCTATTGTGGTGTTTTGTGCTGTTATTAAATGAGATTCCGTTACTCTCTTGAGGTTTCCCTTTCGTAGTCATGTCCCGTTTTCTCGTGTGAGATTTCGGCCGTTTTTTGCTTGAAATACCAATATCGTTATTTTTCTTCCCATTTCCCTGTTTGTCCCTCTGTTATCAAAGCTGTTATTGATAGACTTTCTTCGCTATCTTCAGTGCTTCTTTTCTTGACACATATAGTCTGTCAATGTCATTTCTCGGATAAAAAGACTACTCATCAATTTTCTTGTCCTCTGGTTCCTTTTCCCGAGTTCTTCCTTAATCCATTTTTGGAATGGTCCCGATTATCTTACAAGGAAGACAGCCCAGGTATATATCTCCTTGATGAGATTTCTGCTGCAGAATTTGGTTTTAAGAAGCTTTC
>OY757909.1:130564874-130792374 GCA_963585895.1 Sepioteuthis lessoniana | reverse complement strand
TCTTAGAACGTGCGACAGGCAAATCTGGGATATACATTGTCAACGGGAAGAAACATAATCCTGAACCTCTTTCGATCGTCCAAAATAGATGGTCTTTTTGGCTAAAAGTAAGTGGCAGTGAATTTGATGCCCTTCAGAGCTTCAAATTCGCTGCTATTGACTTCAATTTTAAATTTATTGTCCGAGTAAATGTGGAATCGTGCCTTTTTTAAAGGCATTGGTACTAGGAAAAAATAAACTATTCCAGTCGTTTCTCGGATCCCATTCAACGCAGCGATTATATTCCATATAAACAGTACAACATAATAAAGTATCTAATGTTCCTCCTAAGTATAATTAATGAAAAATCATATTTTAATTTTAAATATTTCATTTCAGTAATTATGAACAACAGGAGGCACTAACTAATTAATCAATTAATTTTATTATAATGCAATTTCGGCGTCAAATTGAAACGGAGATTCTGATAAAATTAAAACTGATCGATAAAATTATGCTCCTGATAGGACAACTTGCATGGGGTCCAGTGGATAACAAGCTGGTGTAGCAAACCAGTGTTAGTGATTTCTATTCTAACTGGGTGTTTCATACTTCTGAATTTGTGCTAATCTAAGCTCGAAGTTTTGTCTGTAGTTATTATGACATAAATCGAAACAGTTATGAAAAAAGCTGACATCAGGCTTGAAACATAAGCGGCAAGAATTTATACCCTGTTTTATTGAAACAACATCAGGCTTGAAACATTGGTGGCAAGAATTTATAGCCTGTTTTATTTAATTTTTTTGTTCGCTTACACAGAAAATTATTAAATCGTTTAATTCGTGTCTGTTTGAACCGAACCTGACCTGGTCATGTGATTTAAGACCTTATTAATTTGTGTTCCCAGTGACCCTGAACTTGATAACCCTATGTCAATTAGTACAACTTACTTTTTTTTGTTATCTTATACTTTGATATAATTGCGGATTTTAGACAAAAGACCATCATCTTTTTTATACATTAATTATTAAATACAATTGGACACATCCTTTATTTTGATTTATCCTTTATTTATATCCGTTTCTAATCAAACATTATCTTTGGAGTGATGTTTTTAATTCTCTAGAATCAGTTTAGACAGAGACACTTTAAATGATGATCGGTCGTCTGTCATAGAGTGATTAAGTGCAACTAAATTAATTAATTCATTTAACAAGATAATGTCAATATTTTATAAGCTCAGATGAAAATGGCAAACATTTTCAGGAGGACAAAAAAATGGCAGACATTTTTAGGAGGACAAAAAAGAAAAAAATAATACACAAAACTTTCATATAAGGAACGCCAACAAGACTTTATAATTGCTTTGAAAATCTTGCAATTTTACCTGACTAATAACTGGGATCCCTGGCAAAAATAAGAACTCTTGAAATCTTTTAGAAGGGTTAAACTCATTAACAGCCGTGTGTCCTGGTTATTTTCACCGGATATTTTAACAGGGTGGTACCCTGTTAGTGTATAAGAACACCGTTAAGTGGTTTGTGGGATTGAATGGGTTAATTGTTATCAGCAAGAACATCAGTGGATAAAGATTGATGTGATTCAATAAAAGAAAAACGGCGAGGAAATGATAATTAGGAATTGTAAATTGAAAACCAAATCAGTAAGAATTGAAACCGGCATGGATTTACTAAATTTTAGAGGAACTTAGAAGAACTAAGTTTCCTCCACCAACACTTTTGACCCATTCATTTGAGGTTGACATGAATTATCGGTTTGACATTGAATATCGGTGATATGTATTTATGGTTACTATTCACCAAGATTTCTTTGTGATATTGAGAGGTCATTGAAGGTTTTTTGTCAGTGAGCTAAGAAGCACTTATTAGTCATCGCTTATCGGAGTTATATGACATTGAACGACTAAAATCTTTGTAAAAGGGTAAAAAAAATACACTTTAATTGTAATTGCTTTTAATTTGTATTTTGTAAAACGGGTCAAAAACGAGAGCGGATGAACTAGCAAATTGTTATAGATTGTAGACAGCCGTAAACAGTCTTGCAGTGTCGTCCAGAGAGTTTCGGTAATTTTTGACAGACTAATGTGTGCAGCTAATGGAAAGAATCGACATTCTCAAGATAAAGTATGACATGAAAATATATTAAAAGACACGTAAATTGTTTTTGCAGGAAACCAAGTGATTAAACTGAGCTAGAGTTTTAACAGTGTTTGTTCCTAATTCAGTTTCATTCATAGTTACAACATCAGTTGTTAAGCAGATCAGTACTATACGATTGATAATCACCCGATCAGCATTAAATATAAAATATTTTAGAAAATGGCACATCAACCTTTTTGTGTTGTTTAATGCCGAAATCCATCCTTCTAGAAGAACAGTAGTGATACTATTTAACCAATTTTTGGAAGGATAAGAGGGTTCATACCTTTCCCAATGGTATTTGTTCGAAAGTGAACGCAATAACGCGAATGGAATTCGAACGAGCTTACTACGATTCCGCAGTCCAGCGATATAACCATTACGCCACGAAGACACCCTTGATCAGTATTAAGGAAAAAAAAAAAACATGGACACAACACTAAACTAAATAACAATACGAGACGACCACAACCAAACTTGTAACGCCTGAAAGTGGTCAGGTTGTGATTGGTTAAAATTCTCTCACGTAGAATTATTATCAGTAATGGGATTAGGAAGCAATCCATCCCCAATGTGACACTGTTATGATGTTTTAGTGTTGAATTCATTTCTTGGTAATATTATTCACCAATTTCTTCGGAAATTCATCTCTACAGAAAAATTGATATTCATAACATACAAACGATATTTCATAAAACTGAATAAAATGGAGGACTTGTAAAATGTATTCACAATATTTGCTTACAAAATTCCTTTTCATCAATGAATTTATTCCTTCAGTCAAATGCTCACCTCGAAACGAACACCAGATGTTTGTTTGTGAAATGTTGCTAACATTTGGGTCGTAATTTTCATCACTATCCCATCATGCCCCCCCCCCCATCTACCTAGCGCAGCATCCTAAAAACAACAAACCAACACAATATTTAATTTTAGATGACAGAATATCATTTCCAATGATGTTCCAAGACTAAGTTATTGAGTAAGGTTAGCATAATGAATTTTCCATCTTTAGTGGGTGTGGTGCTCAACTAGCACATCCACAATATACAATTCCATTAGATTCTTGATTAAAAGACTAGAGAACTGAACAATCATTGTCTTTAGCCACGTGTATGCATGAAAGCTCTCTTTTTAAAGACGACTTTGTGGCATATTCTGAAATAATATCTTACTCTTATCAGAAGGAGCCATTTGTTTGTTCGTTACGGTCCCACAGTGACTTGATTTGCATAAGTTCAGTTTAATTCCTGAAGGACTACATCCTTAACTTTTAGAAAATAGGAGAGTGAATGTGTTTTTAGAAAAACACATAGCGAATTTTAGTCTCAATAAATTGAGCGACTTCAAAAGCTATATTTTGATATAAGATCAATGGGACATAAGACGATAGAATGGTAGGAAGACTTGTGGCACTGCCTGAGAAAGGTTCTTACATGATAATTAAGTCAGTGACTCGCCAAAATTCAAGCCATTCTTCGGTAGACACGTCAATAAATCGCGCCTGCTACTGACCAGATCACATCATTCAGTAGATAATCGTATAATAATGGATTAGCGTGTGCTTTGCGTGTTATTAAGTACAATCAGTCGTGGTATAATGTCATTAAGTGAACCGGTGTGATACATTCCTGATGACACCAGCCCAACTTTCATTAATCACTTCTCCCAACGACTCAGTGTGTATCGATTGATGCAGACCTTCTTAAACCAATAATTAGCTTGTTCAACATGTAAGTGCCGATGTTAGTTCAAGTTGAGCCTTTCAATGTTTTTAAACGATGTTTTAACGAATATCAATTATATATATATATATATATATATATATATATATATATATATATATGTGTGTGTGTGTGTGTGTGTGTGTGTGTGTGTGTGTGTAATCTATCTCCCAAAATGTTTATGCCAAAACACTTTTGTAAACAATGTCTTGCACATTTTTTCTTACGCTATTTTCCAAGATTATAGGACTTTTCTCCCAACCTGATTTTTGTGAAAATTCCATCGACGTTAACATTTATTTTTTTAGAGCAACAATCAGATTTTATGCAATTAGTAGGTCCAACTACATAACTTGGGACCTAGTAATTATCAGTTTTGATATAAACTTTTAATATTGGAGGTGTTTTATTTTCCTTCCAGGTTTAAACCCTGTCTTTAAGAGATTTCCCTTCCTTTTTCTGTTTAATGACATATCAACCTTTGCGGGTTATTCAATGCTAAATACATCCCTGTAGAAGAGCAGTAGTACCATTTAAGTCATAACTGGGAAAATTAGGGGCTTCATACCTTTCTCAAGGGGCATTAGTTGGAAAGTAAACGTAATTGTGGGATTCCGTTTCCAACTCACTTATTTTGAGGTTGCAGTCCAGCACATTAACCATTACGCCGCGCTGATTCCTACCCCCATCCCCACCAGAGATTTCTCATAGAACTATTAACCTTCAGTATTTTCGGAAAAATTGTTTCTTCTAGAAAAATCTATCAATACGACTATTCTTCTGTTCCAGCGTAACAATCTAGTGCAGTCAGCAGGTCATCATAGAACCAATTAATTACTAAATTTTGATATATTGGAATTATGAAAATAATTTTTATCGCTCCTTTTTCCCTCTTTACTCCTGCTCCTACCCCTTTTTTTAAATTGTGCGAAGATTATTGAGTATCTATTTGAACATTTTTTTAACAAAAATCTCCGATGCAGTGACTGGAACGATTTCAGCATATATAAAAGCTTTATCAAAGAAAAATTCAATATTTGCTTCCATTTAAATGACATGTTGAACATCAAACCAAGCAGTGACCGACATTTAACTTAAAAAGACAGTTAAAATCACTTTATTTTTCAATCGCATCTTGTCATAAAGATAATAAAAGATATCATAATCAATTGTGAATGATATCATAATCAAAGATAAGCACAATAACTAGATACATTTTTATTAATTTCGTCAAATTACTTTTTTCAAATAAATTGTGGGTTTTATATTTGAATAGTTTTCATGTAATTCTTGACTTCTAAAAATAAACCATTAATAAAATTGAATGTATTGTGTTTCTCTCTAATTCCATTTTGGTTTATGTGCAAAATATATACAGTGTGTCATTACGACATTTCGATATTCCGTGGGAAATAAGTTTTATATGCTATCTTTAAACACATACAAAAAAATAACAACAAAAAACACACTGTGCCGCGAATAAAACTTACATCAGATGACAACACTGAGGTCAAGAATAGGTTCTGTCCCATATATATATATATATATATATATATATATATATATATATATATATATGCACATATATATATATATATATATATATATATATATATATATATATATATATATATATATATATATATATATATATATATAGTAAAAGCTGGAAATAAATCCAACGGTATGAAAATGTATAGAGACACAAAAACCCAAGGTCTTCAAATAATAATTTCATTTGTAGAAATATTTGTCAACGTCAAACATTTCGGTTTTTTGACGTTCATAAGGTTATTTAAGTTACTAAAGGAAAATAAAAAGATGACAATGTTTAATGGTAGCACTCTGTATCGAATTCGTGCGAAGAAACTAGCTTTCCAAAATTTATTTAAAAATATCCATATCTATCTATCTATCTATCAATGTTATTGTTCATATTATTAAGTTAGTAAGTATTTTTAACATTCCAAGACTTAAACATCCAACTTTATCAATGTTAATCTTCTTTCTATCACTTTCTGTTTAATTCGACTATCAGTTTACGTATCTATCTTTATATATATATATATATATATATATATATATATATATATATATATATATATATATATATATATATATATATATATATATATTAGGTCTAAATATTAAAACATTTAACGTTGGTAAAAATTTCTATGAATAAACTCATCCCCTGAACACTTTGTGTTTTTCAATCTCGATACATTTTCATGCCTATATATATATATATATATATATATATATATATATATATATATATATATATATATCTGTGTGTGTGTGTGTGTGTGTGTGTGTGTGTGTGTGTATACATTTTTTGTTTTGTTGCAGTAACGCTCATACCACAAAAGTGGATCATTATAAAATGGATATTTTTTAATTTTCGCTATTAAATAAATTCTGCCTTAAATAATTCCGTGTTTTATTAGATTCTAGCGCTGTCTTAATACTGCAATGCGATTTCCAATAATATTATTTGTCTCAACAGCATTTGAATTAATAAAAAAATTACCTGTTTTAATTATTTTGAAATAAATTTATTTTGTTTACCGATTTCTCAGTTTTCTAGGAAAATCCTGATACTTTTTAAAACTGTTACTTTTACTTTACCATCTACTAAGTAGTTTTTACCCCCTCATCAAAATTTGGATGGTATTTTCATCCAATGTTCACATCTATCAGATCTTTTTAGTTGGAACAGGTTTTATTACTGATACTACATGTAGTAGTTATCGTAGTAGTTGTAATGGAATAGTTTAGGCAGTTTTCTTGGGTGGATACACCGAACCTTTATTAAACTGTACAGAAGAAGCGTACAGAAACAAATTACCATATTTACCCAACCCCTCCGTTCGGGCAGGATATGACACAAGGTCAGTTTTTAAGCGGAGTTTAACAGGTTTGAATTCAGAGTTTTCCTTCTCCTAGACTAGTTGCCTTACAAAGGCTGAAGAACCAAGTCTGTCATACTATTTACCAATAGCTGGAGGGAGAATAATTGGATTCATAACTTTCCCAAGGGTATTAGTGCTATGTGAAATGCAATCAGTCTCGTCCAGGGTTTGAACTCGTGTCACCGAGTTCATTTCCTACGACAATAACTATTACACCACAGGCACAGAAACAAATTACAAAACGAGAAAAGAAATAACGATGCAAAGGGCTTTACATCTGAGAAATGATGTGTTAAAAGAGATTTAGGAGAAATAGAGCACATCAATATTGAGGTGTCTGTTCATGTCACAATTTGAAGTTTTAACAAGAAGGAACAAAGACTAGTTACAACAATAAAAAAAAAAAAATGCCATAATATAAATAACAAAATGAAAAACGAAGAGAGAAGAAATATTAAATCAAGGTAACAAAATAGGCAATAAAACTTTTTTTCAGAAGTCAAACTCAAGAAATTGTACAAGAAATGATCTGGAGAGGAATGCAGAGGAAACATAAAGAGAGAAACAGAACTGCTACCTGGAACAACTAAATATAACGTCATTAATATAAATGCAAAAACAGATAGGAGAATAACAGGTGTTGGCGATTTGGAGAGAGAGAGAGAGAGAGAGAGAGAGAGAGAGAGAGAGAGAGAGAGAGACGTAAGAGTAAATCTCATAATAAGCGAATGCAGCGCTCTGGTACAGAAGGTGTACAAGAACATAAATAAATTGCTGGGTAAAATATTCCACTAGGAACTGTGCAAGCCACTAAACTCTAGCAATACTGAAAATTGTACATGCACAAACCAGAATGTCCTAGAAAAAATGACAAAACATTCTCTGGGATTTTGAAATAAAAACATATTGTCTAATCCGGTAAAGAAGACAAGAGTCTCAATTAACAATAAGCAACTAAATTTCCCTATTAGGAAATATCGGTATTCTAGCAGGTAACAGAGAAATATTTGGACCTTTTTTTATTCCAAGCGCTCTATTTTGAGCCCTTGGAATACAAATTCAAACTGAGATGAGATTACTGTGGTTGGGTAGACTTCTGGAAAACTGAAGAGACCGGCTGTACTTAGATAAGAGGATGATGAAAATAAAAAAAGACATGACTGTGTGAGAGGGGGAATTTTATCGAAACTGTGCAATCGATCGAGTTTCAGCTATGCAGAAAATGCTAACGGTAAAAATAAAAAAAATGTGCTCGAAAAAAAAACTTTTAGTTTAAGATTTAAATCGCCATTCCATTCAGCTAACGTCAGTTTACTAAATGACAACTAAATAGCGTGAAAACTACAACGATACTAAAACCTTTCTGCTGAAAAACTGTGATTGGGAAGATAATCGTGTACTCAAAACTCCTGATGATCAAACAAATAATTAGACAATCCAAACCATGAGTACTCACATTAAAAATAATATTGAGATGTGTGCGAGACATTTGAGAAAACTTCCTGTCACTTGATCCCCAACGATGGTGTGAACATGAAAATGCATCAGTAATAACAGCATAATCTTCAAACATGCCATATGTCTGGAATTATGCGTTCGGAAGGACAATGTCGCATGACTTGATCTATTTGTAGAATTCTGAGGGGTCAGGTTTCTGGAATCAAAAGGTTATTCTATTGTAATTAACTTCTCCCTGCTGCGTTTGGTTTGTGCTGGGCTAGGCTTTTAGTACACGAAGTGAAAGTGATGCAATTCTCTATCTAACGATGATGCACGACCATTCGAAATACCTGCCAACTCTAGGGAGAAAATTGATTAATTTGTTGAAGATCGAAGTCCAACTTTTGCCTTGTCCACTCAACAGGCAGAATAGCATTTGCAATATGCAAGCATCAATATAATATGGATAAAAATAAAACAAATTAGCTGCGCTAAATTAGATTTAAAAAAAACTTTATTTGGTGAATTCATATATTCCTGGGCTCTTTTTATGGAAAACTAAACAAAGCTTAAAATCTGTTTCTCTCAGTGAATTTTTGCAAGCACCTAATATCTTTAGCATTTAAGGAAATCGAGAACGGCCAACAAAATCTGAAATTATATTTAGTTGCCATAAGTTCTACCAAAGAGGCGCAATGGTGTAGGAAATGGACCTGCTGATTTGAGTTCACATTCTGGAAGTGGCTGTTTGCATTTTATATTACCTATGGGAAAGATATGTATCCAATTATTATGCCTCTAACTATAAGTAAATAGTAGGGTAGACTATGAAAACGGTATAGAAGATAGAACTTTCTGAATGCAAACATGTTTAACATCGCTTGAAAATTGACATTGTGTCACATTCTGCATCTATCTATCTATCTATCTATCTATCTATCTTTGCAATGTCAAAAATAAAAACGACTCACGTGGTTTCTTCTGCAGCACTCAGCGTCAAGGTTGAGTCACAATAAAATTAATATTACGGTCAGTGTGAATCGATCTTGCGACTAAGGATCGATTAATATCCAAAAACGAAGAGTCATGCTGAAGGTTTTATGACGATCGTAATTTTAAACGTTTTCAAAAATCTTTATAAAAAGTTTTTAAAAAGCGATTTTAATCACCAGTCTACTTTTAATTTTCCGCGTGTACACACACACACACACACACACACACACACACACACACACACACATATATATATATATATATATATATATATATATATTTATATCGATAGATAGATAGATAGATAGATAGATATAAATATGCAATTACCTACACATCAATATACAAGTAGAATCAAATATATTAAAGTTCCTAGATATTTTCACCACTCCATACATACACACACACACACTGAATATATATTTGTGTTAATAGTGACTCTTTCAACGTTGCAGGCGTATTTGTATTAGTTACTAATGTACATATCTGACCTTTCAAGAATCAATAGATCTATATATATATATATATATATATATATATATATATATATATATATATATATATATAAATTTCGATTCTATATTTTCGAGTTTGTATAAAAACTCTCAGGCTGCAATGGCTATTTTTGTTAGATTTATTGTTAGAAGAAATCCAGCAGACTGATTTTTTTTTAATTAGAATATTTGTCCGAGTCCCTACTTCTAAATTCAAAAAAGATAATGCTTTGTTTACGCTAAAAGCTGTCGTCTGCATTTGGAGATTTGTGTGGAAACATTTGACATAATCTCGAAAAGAATTTATCTCGGAATTAAATGTAAAAATATCGAAGGAGAGAAATGTAGCAATGATTGGCAAATAATTTGATGTAAACAGGTTTGCTGTATCAACTGATTTCAGATGGATCTTGCATCAACATTATGATACTTTCAAGTTAACAAAATCATCAAGAAATAGTGAATAAATATGGTTTACCAGCTAGAGCATAATGATGCAACTGAGCAATGTCTGGAAAATATCCATGACAATTTCAAACGTATTTTGTTCGGGAGAGTTGTATTTAAAAAAAAAAGATTAAAGTTGATATCCTTATCAGAAGAAGTTTGTTTTATGGAGTGTTTTGAGGAGCTATCTTTTCATCCTAACAAAGTAATTAATATTGATGATAAATAATAGGTGACCGGCGAGGGCACAAGGTTGCTATTAAGGTTTTCCTAGTTGACATTCCAGGTGAAATAGTATTAATATCGGAAGTAAAACTACTTTATTGATATTCTTTCTGATTTAAAATCATTTGTGCTTGTTCGTGAATTAAATTTGCTGTCCAAATTAGATTAGACCTTATGAAGAATAATCATATGAATCTTATAATTTATTCATCCACTTTGAATCCTACCAATCTTGAGAAATTTTACTGATATATTTATCTCTCTGCTATAAAAATACTGAAAAAATTGGATTCAAACCTTTCTGCAGGTCATCATTGCGAAGTAATTTATCCGAAGGTAAAAATTAGATAATTGATTTTATTTTATGAGTTAGAATTTGATAAACGACTCTTTTGGTTTTTTTTTTTTAAATATTATTCATTAAAACCCACCACAAAAATTGGAACAAAGCTTTTATCAGTATTTGAACGCGCTCTCATAGATAAACCTCACTGAAGTAGACAAATTAATGAATATATTAAAATGCACAGAAGGACGATTAAAGACAAGTTATATTGAGCATAAAAAAGCAGAGACAAAAATTGAATATGGTGACAAAAAACATACAAAACAACCCCCCCCACAAAAAAACACGAAGATATTTTAAAACTTTAATAAAATGTGTTCCGTTATTATACACTGATTGATTGAGCTAGTAACCTTCTTTTGGTTGTTATTGTCACGGCATATTGACCGTTGTTCTTTCCGAGTGTAATAAAGAATGCAAGAGAAAGACCAGCTACCAATTAGAAGTAACGTTGAATGAACCAGCAGTAATCAGAAGAGGTGTTTAAAGACAATGAACTGAGTAAAGAAATCGGCTTGAAATTCCCTGCAGGTCACCGACTACCACAAACATTTGAAAAAGTTCGAATTGTGAAGCAACCAAAACGGATGAAATTCGTTTCCAATATTAAAAAAAGAAAGAATTTTACTCCAAGTTATACAATTAACGACAAAGGTAGATTTTGAATGTGTTTCTTTTACGATGCATCGACTTCGAGAGAGTGAATGGTAGATATTCTCTTTCTTATAGAGTCACTCCATCTGTTCCACTGAGCAATGAGTTGGCCGTCATGTGATCTGAGTTGTTTCATGAAGAATTCAGAATCGAAGAAATCCCAAATTCATCGCAAGTAACAGCTGTTTGCGAATTAGCTATGCAGAGGCGATTACAATAGCGAACGACCCGGGAAGTCATGACAGGAGTGATTTATCCAGATACGCTACGTTGAGTGAAACATGATTTCCGAAAACGTTATATCGACCTGTCCGATATGAAGGGATTAACATGCTTCTATCTCCTGGCATCCAACAAAAGATCGAAAGATAGAGTATTGCCCAGGCGGCCAGTATAAGGAAGGCTTGATCAATTCAGATGTTTTATCCACTTAAAAACATCGTTGCAAACTAAAATAAAAACATTGAGTAATATGTCCTCCTGATACAAACAAATATTGGTAATGATCTGCATGGGAGTTGCTCAGCCTTTGGTCGGGAAAAATAAACAAGATTTAAAGATTTCTGAATAAATGATAACATATATTGAAAAACAGAAAGAACAAAATTGCTGACAATATTCCGACAAAATGCAAAACGAATTTTTATACTGCGTATGATTCTGGATAAGAATCATTTACAATCTTTACTCAAGAGTCAAGAATAAACTTGTAAATGGAAGGTTCCTCTACGTTTTGGAGAGATCCATATATCTAAAAAGCTCTATATTTCCGTGCAATCTCCACTGAGATCAAATATTCATTGGGCGGAAAATTTACTTTTGAGTTATAGTTTCAGTTTTGCAAGAAAAAAAAAAGAAATAAAAAAAGGTAAAGTTACTCTGAGGTGGATGTAGGGATTATGGATCGTGCTGCTGTAGTTCAGTCTTTTTTCACCAAATATTACAGATCGAAAGTATCGAAACAGTTGGTGATTAAATTATTCAGAATTGACACTGACTCCTTAAAACAGCAGTCTAAACATTTATTAAGCAATCTAGACGTCTATATGTCATCATTTTATTTGATAAGCTGTCCAGATGAGCGCAGTTCTTTGCTTTCATTTTGAATTCTAAAATAAAAGAAATATCCAATTTCGATCCTTTCTGATTACTCCTCGAACATATATATATATATATATATATATATATATATATATATATATATATATATATATAGGTGTGTGTGTGCGTGTGCGTGTGTGTGTGTGTGTACTGCAAGCGGGCAGGTATACACATTGTTATAATATCTTTTAAAAATTACTCCTGCCTGGATGAGAATGTGGTTATAGGAGAGTGGTTCGCTCTATTCTCTTTCTCTTTTCCGTAAACGTTGATGATACACTTGCCATAAAATCTTATTTTAAAAGATTTTTTTAATTTAGTTTAATATCCTAGAAAAGAAAGGCTAAAATGAGCAAATTGGCTAGGTCTAATCAAAGGGGGATCAGAGAATATTCAAAGTAATGAGCTGGAAAACTACGAAAAAATTATAATAATAGAATTCTACATAGAAAAATGTACCATGCTAATAATGAATAACGGAAAACGGAAGGAATAAAACCACCAAATCAAGAAAAGTCAGAACGTTTGGAGAAAAGGTAAATTACTAATACTTTGTTATATAAAAGCAGACACCATCAAACCAGGGGGCATGAAGGAAAAAAAATCCCCTAATTACATACCCGGGGTCATTCTTACAATGGACGTGGGAAGAATTTCTGCAAATGGACCAGAGAACAAGAAAACTAATGACCATGCCTTACATCACAGAGATGACATAGACAGGCTGTATGTCTCAAGAAAAGAAGGAGGAAGAGAACTCACTAACATCGATGATAGCGTCGATACATCAATAAAACGATTCGAAGACAACATGAAAAATAACAAAGAAAGTTTAATTACTGAAAGTACACAAACAACACAAATATCAACTGAACAACGATAGCTAGAACAGAAAAAGAAGGAGAAAAACAATTGTTTCGATATTTTAAGCAGCAAACAAGCAAAATCTCACACGAGAAGACTTGGACATGGCTAAGAAAAGGAAAACTTACGAGTGAAACTGAATCTCTTTTAACTGCGGCACAAAACAACGCCATAATGACCAATTATATTAAAGCCGAAATTAATAAACTCTGTTAAAGCAAAAATAGATAAGACGCAACAAAATAGTTAATATAGGTTATGTGATGATATCTTTCATAATAAGCGAATTAAGCCTGTTAAGACATAGAGAGTATAAGACTGGGCGGGGAAAGTGATCTACTGAATGGAATTTAATTCTGACACAAGGACGAGTGGTACATGTACAACCCGGAATCCTTTTGCGAGAATGAGACGCACAAACTTCTCTGGGATTTTGAGATACAAACTGATCCCTTAATCTCGGCCAGACGACCAAACCTAGTTATAGTCGACAAAACCCCCCAATAAAACACCAGCCGAATAGTGAACTTTGCTGTCCTGACAGACTTCAGAGTAAAATTAAAAGAAGTTGAAAGGAGGGATGAATATCTGGACCTTGTTAGAGAGCTGAAGAAGATATGGAACATGGAAGTGACTGAGATACCAATTTTCAATGGTGCACTTAAACGATCCCCAAAGGATTGGTAAAGGGGCTGGGAGACGTAGAAATCAGATGACAAGTAGAAACCATTCAGACCACAGCATTACTAAGATCGGGCAGAATACTGAGAAGAGTCCTGGAGACTTGAGAAGACTTGCTGTCACTCAGACTCCAGTGAGAAACAATCAGCTTACATTGGTGCGAAAAACTCACGAAGGATTAAACAATAATAATGATAATAATAAACCACAAATTAGAAATGGCGATGAAAGGGAAATCTCAAGAGAGAGAAACTGAATCTTTTCTAATAGCAGCACAAAATGTCATAAGAACCAATTATTTTAAAGCTAAAATTGATAATGTGCGACAAAATAGCAAGTGTAGGTTATGTGGTAACAAAAACGAAATGATTAATCGCATATTAAGCGAATGTAACACACTAGCGCAACCCGATACGACTGATTAGAAAAAGTGATCAACTAGGATTTGTGCAAAAAATAGAAATTTAACCATTCTACCAAATAGTACATACAGAAAACAGAATCCTTCTTGGAAAATGAAACATATATAATTCTCAGGGATATTGTAATACATACGATCACCTAATCCTGGTTAGGAGAGAAAAAAAGGGGAGAACTTGCCGTATGGTGGACTCAGCCATCCAAATGGACCACGGAGTAAAATCAAATAAAACGAAAAACGAGACAAGTACTTTGACCTTGCCACTAAACTGAGAAAGTTGTGGAACATGAGAGTGACGGTGATACCAATTGTTATAGGAGCGCTTGAAAAGGGACTGTAAGGGTTGAAAATCGGAAGACAAATTGAGACTATCTGTACAAGAGCATAGTTTAGATCGTCAAAAATAATCAGAAGTGTTCTCGAGACCGAAAGGTGACCTATGTTACTCAGACTCAGGTGAAATATCAATTTTGGTTTCACTGATCTGAAGAACTCAAAAGGAGTATAATAATAATAGCTAGAAGTAAAAGAAGGCACAAATCTGTTGCTGTGAGTTCTGCTCAAAGAAAAAGTTTTGGTAATTACGTCTCTATTCAAAAACATAGGTTTTCGTGTCTCATAAAATCGTTTGCTTAACAGTTGTATTTAAATGAAGACTTACTAAATGGCCAAAATTTATTCCAGGTAAATTCTTTTAGAGGAAGAAATAAATTTGTTTAAATTTAGCGCCTTAATTCCATTGTTGGGTTATTGAAATATATGTAGTTCTGAGGGAATTGACCATAAAATAAAACAAAATCTAAAACTTATTTCCAAAATAAAACTTAAAAGTGATTTTAACTTATTCTAAAAGTAAAATAAAATAAATAACGTGATAAAATAAAAATAAATAACTACTACCACTACTAAATCCCCCATCCCAAAAAGTAAGTTTAGAATGGGAGTTTCTAAAAATACCATGTGCTGTCCATTTTTTTGAATAAATATAAAAAACCATGATAATTCCAGAACATTAGAATAGCTCAAAGTAAATGAAGGCACAAATCTGTTGCTATGAGTTCTGCTCAAAGAAAAATATGTCTCTACTTAAAAACATTGATTTTTGGGTCTCGTAAAATCTTTTGCTAAACAGTTGTATCTAAATGAAGACTTACTAAATGACCCAAATTTATTTCAGGTAATTTTTTTTTAGACGACGAAATAGATTTGTTTAAATTTAGCCGCTTATTATCTTCTACATCACTTATGTGACTATTCTATATCTGAGGAAATCTATATTTGAAGTAGCCTGAAAGTATTAGAATTTTCCCATCCTTCATATAACGGAAAATATTAAGAGCTTTGTATTTATTATATTACAAGTTTAATGGAAATTTGAAAATCGAGCAATACATAGAAAACAAAAAGATTAAACGGGAATGATTGAAGTGATGAAATAAATCATAAGAGTAAGTAATTGGACTTTAACTAAGTTAAAACTTAGGTTTTTTTTGTGTGTGTGACCTGCTGTCAATGAACTGTCACAATGACTGTCATCGGTCACGTCTGCGTCAGGTGCGCAGATAATAAACAACCCCTGGGCTTGGTATAGTCGCAATATACCACCCATGATAAAATGTCAAATTCAAATATTACACAACGTGGGACCCTGGAATCAGACTTGGGTGTCATGATCGGCAGGTGCTGTCTTGATAGCCAACATATGAGAACCGATCGTTATCCTGCGAATGTTGGCTGTTCTCTTTTCAGGTACACAAATAGTGACTTTAGGAACCACACCAACTAGAGACCTAAACGGAAAACATGGACAAGGGAAGACAACCAATTTGCATTACAATGCTATTTTAGGAGTAATCCTACACAAAGAGGATACAGTAAAAGAATGATGGAGATCTGGCAAAAACTTTCTAATTTTCAGACAACTAGTCAGAGACTCACTGATCAAGTTATAACGATAATGAAGAAGGGTTGGTTTTCAGTACTTGAAATAATAGAAATACACCAAAAAATAAATGATCAAGAAAGGAGTAAAAATACATTACCTGGCACATCAAATATTAACAAACAAAAACAACCCATCCAATTCGGAAAATAGAAACCCCACCCAGCCCAACACTACACAACAAAACAACCTAGAACAAACCCTAACACAAGAACAAAAGTTAATACTAAGAAATTTAAAGAGAATTTTAAATTATGAAAGGACCACTTTTCCATCTTTAAGAAACATTGAATGGAGAATAGTAAAGGCAGAGACAAATATAGTGAATCAAGTACTGACATGTATATCAACGAATAATATAACCGAATTAAATGAACTAATTTATGCTGGAGCGAAATTAGTTTGCGAGAAAATTGGGATCCCCTAAAAAATCACGAAAGAAAAGTCAAAACCAGGATGGAAATTTCGACTAGAAACTCGGATAAAAAACCTACGAAAACAGCTAAAAATGATAAAACAAAAGAAAAACGCTGGGATAATTAGGAACAGGAAAGAAAAGACAACACAGGAAAAACTTACAATACAACTTGAAAAATACCAGAAAGTACTGGCAAAAGAAGGAAGATTAAAGGGATATAGACAAAGGGTAAAACAATTGACAAAATAGGACATTACAAAACAATGAAAGAAAATTCTATCAACATTTGGAAGGATATGACAATAAAACATACCACCAACCGGATGCAAAAGAAATTTGCACACACACACACACACTATTATTGTTCGTACTAAGATCCATTATATTATCCTAACTCATCTTATCCTTCTCTATGTCTCCTGGTTATCCCTTCTCTCCGTACCTACTCTCCTTTCTCTCTCAGCATATATATTTTTTCATTCGCAGACAGACTGTTTCGTTCTATCAGAACTCATCAGTGTGGCTAGATGGCTCAGGTTACCGGGGTTCAATCCCAGGTCGAGTCATACCAAAGACTTTAAGAATGGTACTTGATACCTACTTGCTTAACACTCAGCAATATAAGATACGTATCAAGTGTCAAGTGGAGCAATCCAAGGAAAGGAGTAGTGCCCTCCTCTACACCTCGATGTAGTAGCTATTGAAAAGAGAGCCTTCTGGTCGCTCTCGACTACGGTCGCCAACTTTACTTTAAATATATATATATATATATATATATATATATATATATATATATATAGTTGTAATAAAAGAATTCACCTCAAGGAATCTAAATATTTTGGTGAAATAAATGAAATTCTGATGAAGTCATATTACTGAAAACACCACGACTAAAACATTGTGATGCCAAGCAAAGATGCATCTTCGATGATTTTTTTATTCAATCGTAACATTTTTTGGAAACATACAAAATGTGTTATTAAAAAATAAATGCCACTTAATTATACTTAATGAAATGGGCTAACAAGGTAATGGGGGGGGAGAAATCGTCTTGGCTCGTAACTTCAAAGTAAGCGAAATCGAACTTCAACCGCGCTAATACGCTCACTTTGGAAAAAGTATGAACCCCCTTATCCTCCCAGTTATGGATCAAATAGTGCCCTTATTGTTCTTCAACAGCAAGGATGGCTTTGGTATTGAATAACCCACGAAGGTTGATATGCTATTAAGTAAAGAACCCAAACCAAACCAAACCAAACATTGTACAGCTCTAAAGTTCGGTGCTCGAACTGATATAAAATGTTTAGCAAGCCCTTCAAGATGAAATACTGAAGCAATACAGTCTTCCTTTTAGTTGTAGCGACTGTTTTCCCTCTTGGCAATATTATGTCGTCCTAATCCTGGTGATCCGATGCATACATATAATAACATCCTTGTGTTCTATGGTCGCACAAAGTAGCAACAATCATCTTGTTACATTAATTATACATTGCATTTTTTCATATTCAGCTTCTATAATTGCGTTCAGAATGGGTTTGTCTTCAAAAAAGAACATGTGGTTATGGTGATGTCTCACTGAGTTTTCGTGTGACCGCATAATAACTACATTTTCTTTTCGCACGTACAGCGATAAAAGAAATACCACATAAATATCAATACAATAATAATGATAGTTATGCGCCTTGGAGCAACGGTTAGCAAGGTACTCTCGCAGACCAGTAGTATTGTTGTAAGTACCTTGCATTAATTATTTCGTGTCAGACGATGCTAAGTTTAAAAAATAACAATGTGATAAATGTCAACGAAATTGTCTCTCAAGTCATTGTGACTCATTGATTTCCTTAATATTTTTAACCTTTTGTTCCAAACAATTAATTTAACCTAATAAATCTATCATGTATTTTGCTTTTTGGCTTAAAATTTTCGACTTTATTGAATATTTGGAGAAAAAATGCGCAAGAACCTGCCGAATAATCAAAAACTTATTTTCTCTTCATGAGACAAAATGTTCTCATGTCTTTCAGAGGAGATGATATCTTTAACTGAAGAATCACGCCATTCTTTGCGATAAATGTTAGCAAATTCATCCCAAGGGTGTTTTAGTGCTTTATTGTATCTTAAACACTCTTAGGACCATTTTGTCTGGAACAGAAGTTTTCTAATCAACGTTAATCTCTGGAGAAAGAAGCCAAACTCATTATCGATAAATGTAAAGAGCCACAACCAGAACATTTAACGCACGTTTCTTCTAGTAGATATAGTTCTATGAATGTCTGGTTAGGATAATAGGATGTATCATTAAATTCAAAAGATAGAAAGTTTCTTGAAGATAAGAAATAAGTCATCTGGAATGAGTTCACTTGGTTCAGAATTTTATTTCAAAGATAACAATGATAGTAATGAAAAAAAAAGTTGTTTTCATTAAGATTTTGTTATCTATCTTGTAAATTCTTAAATAATTATTATTTTGATATCAACTACTTTATATTGCTCATCAAATACAGTAGCACTGAACTCTAGTTCAGAATAAAAATAGCTTTCTTCAAAAAGTTTAAACAAAGAACAGCAAAAATTTTAATTTGACTTTTGTCTGATAAGAATCTGTCTCATTAACGAATACTAACTGGTGTCACAATAGAAGGATGAGAAATCCGTTTTTTTTATTTTCACTTTTAAAAGGCAATATGAGGCTTTATATCTTTCTTTTTGTTAAATTTGGGAAAGAAAATTTCATAGTTATTAATAAAATGTTAATCGTCAATTTCGGCCAAGAGAACTTTTTTGTATCAGAACTCGCACACACACACACACACACACACACACACACACACACACACACACACACACACACACACACACACACACACATATATATATATATATATATATATATATATATATATATATATATATATACCAAGTCCTCTGCTTGGGCAGGATATGAAACAAGGTCAGTTTTTAAGCGGAGTTTAACAGGTTTGAATTCAGAGTTTTCCTTGACTACTTGCCCCACCAAGGCTGAAGAAGGTAGTCTACCTTAGTATTTACCCATAGCTGGAGGGAGAAAGTGTATATAAACAGGATTTCGCATTGAATAACCCACAAGAGTAGATAGGCGCAAAACACAAAAAACTATCAAACCAAACCAAAAAGAACTAAAAAGACTAATTTTCGAATTGCTCGAGTATTTAATCGCAGTATTAACAAACACTCTTATTTTCTCAAAAGAGAATTTTAATATATAAAGATTTACTCCAAAACCAATAATTTATTCACCGAACCTACCCGCATTGCAGGACAGCAAACATCTAATTTGCAATTATCTTTGACAAAATCAAAACCTCCCAGTAACCAAGGTAACGAAACATGCCACGAGACTCGATTCCAGGTTTGTAAACATCTCATCGATAGTATTTTTGTTCCCTCTGGAATCAGGCTGTAAGTCCAGTTTGACGTACTTGTAACTGTTCAAACATAGTTTACCGTTGTAATTACATTGGAGAAACAGTTTCTGAATTTTGTCTGTTCTTTAATAATCATGAAAGAATATTAAGGATGATTCTTTTCTGCTGCAAAACTTTTTTATCTACCTTATTATTGTATAGATAATGTTCACTGCATAATTTTAGCTTCTTTATTTACTTCCTAATATAATCGTCGAAACTTTTAGAATGAACGTATCATTAAATCAAATACACACACAATAGAGTCAGAAAAAGATATTCACATTCTTAACGAATATACGAGGTGCCTTCAATAGGTTTCCAGACTTTGTTGTACAGGTATTTAGAAGTGTCGCAGACACTTGAAAATTCATTATGTTATTGCTATACATCGTATGAGAGGACTGATTAATTTTTATGATTTCAGGTTCAAATGAACAACTACAGCAGGAATTTTAATACACCCTACTAAAGCCTGATTGTCACAGCTGGTGAATTTCAAAATATCTGGACGTGAGGACACTTTAGAAAAACGATATGCAATAAAATTCAGTTTTAAACTTGGAAAAATGCCACAGAAACGTATGGAATGCTCCAGACTGCTTTTGGACCACCTTGCATGAATTGAGAATCAGTTTTTGAGTGGCATAAGACATTCAAGGAAGGCTGGGAGTCTGTGAGGGATGATGAGAGGTGTGGGAGGAGTAAGGAAGTCAATACACCAGAGTTGATTGGCCAAATAAAGAATTTCATGGATAAGGACTGTCGTGTCTCTATAGAGACAATAAGTGCACAGTTTAATGTCAGTGCCGGAACTGTGCACACAATTATTCACGAGGAACTGAAGATGCGGAAGATTTGCGCGAAGTTTGTCCCTAGGGTGCTCAGAGAAGATCAGAAAGAAAGACGTTGTCATGATAGAAGGGAGATGGTCAAGCTAATCAGTTCAGATCCCGCAGTTCTTGATGCTGTGGTGACCAGTGATGAAAGCTGGATCTACTGCTATGATCCAGAGACCAAGAGACAGAGTTCCCAGTGGAAGCATGCTGGCTCTCCCAGACCAAAGAAGACCAGACAGAGCAAATACACCCACAAACATTTGATGATCACTTTTTTTGACAGCACTGACATGATCTACATGCACTGGGTTTCCACTGGATAGACAGTCAATAAGGAATACTATGTTGAGGTTTTAAGGGAGTTCAGGAAGATATTCCGTCGGAAGAGGCTAGCATTCTTCAAATCGGGTCAGTGGCATTTCCACCAGGACAATGCACCAGTCCACAACTCCATCCTTGTCACAGAATATTTGACCAAGATGGGCATCAAGACAGTTCCTCAGCCTCCCCATAGTCCAGACCTTGCTCCCTGTGACTTTTGGCTATTCCCTAAGCTAAAGGAAAATCTTAGAGGCTGTCGTTATGAGACAATTGAGTAGATGAAAGAGGCTGTGACGAAGGTCATTGATACGCTCACACAAGAGCACCTCCAATGGGCCTTCCAGAAGTTGTTGGAACGATACAACACGTGCATTGAAGCCGGAGGAGATACTTCGAAGGGGACTAGAGTTTCATGTGTGTACTATCAATAAAAGTGCCCACATGAAAATAGTCTGGAAACTTATTTAATGAACCTTGTACTTTGTGTAAAAATACTGGCTAAACCAGCTAAGTTTTCAAGATTTGGCAAGTTAGATATAGATTAGATTATATATTTTTTAAGAATGTAACTGTTTACTTTGAGTTCCTCATGAGTGTTGCGTATCACGTCTGTCTTCAACTTTCGTATATGCTGTAATTCAAATTCAAAATCTGATATCTCACAGCTTGTGTCGATGAAGGACACAGAAATGTCCGAAAATTACTTTCATATTTTCGCATATGTTGTAGATACGTTTGAATCAGCTGGCTCTCATTATAAATTTATGTTTTTACAAAATGTAAAAAAAAATGGTGTCAAAACTTATTTACAATGGGCTTATATATATATATATATATATATATATATATATATATATATATATATATACATATATATATATATATATATAGAGAGAGAGAGAGAGATAGGGTGTGGAGAGAGAAAGAGAGAGAGGGGGGTAGAAAAGATAGTATGAGAGAAGATGACAGAGGGAAGAGAAGTTTAAGGAGAAAAGTGAAGATCGTGACTTTTTTTGTTTTTAGTCATCAAGTTGCCATATAAATAGATGTTCATGAGTTTCCTCAGCTAAATTGTCATCACTATCAGGTAAACCGGAAGAAATCAAGTTTATTCTCTTCCGGCTCAATATCCGGTCTGATAAAGCTTTTTTTCTTTCTATTTTTTTTCGTGGGTAGAATTTAGAAATCTTCAAATTTTGGACGGAATTTTGACCCCCGTGACCCCGACCCCCAAATCAAAAAAGATTCCTCGTCCAAATCTCATCTCCGCCAGAAAAATATGTGTTTGATAGAATAATTGGACTATTAATTAATGTATTAATTGGGCTCTGTTTGAGTCGGCTTGTACGTCTCTGTGTGTACGTTTACGTGGATGTTGTTATCTGTATGCATTTGTACATCGGCTTAAATGCATTTGCATGTAAGTGCATATGTATATATGTAAAGTTTTCCCCAAGTCTGGCACAAGGGTATAAGCGTGGAGCACACGTGCCTATGCTTAATTGTGTAAACGCGTATAGGTAAGTGAGTTTGATATATGATGTATGAATATGTATGTATATATTTGTATGCGTTTGTATAAATGCGTGATCATACACAGTTTACTTGACCTCTGCATGTATTTATGTAAGTAATTATATCCTTATGTTACTCTGTTTTCAAAACACATTTAAGCGTAAGTTTGTTTCAATAAGTGGGTATTTGTATATGTGAGAATATCATGGTATGATGCATCGATTAGAATGAATCTGCTTGATTGCGTTTCGGTAATCTTATGTAAGATTATCAATTCTTTTTAAGGCATGAACTCGGCAGGAACAGGTTATACTTAGGTCAATATGTACTTATAGGGGCACATTGTCAGCGAACCGTTTGAATGAATGTTTTAATCGATACGACTCATTATCTGCTTTCAGATTTTTTCTACAACATTGTGGACTTCCGGTTCTTATTTGCATTATTTAGTTCTTTGTGTTTTCCCTGAATCCTATTTTCCTCCATACTAACACTTATGATACTATTCATCCCTCCATCTTCTTCTTCTTCTTCTTCTTCTTCTTCTTCTTCTTCTTCTTCTTCTTCTTCTTCTTCTTCTTCTTCTTCTTCGTTATCCCCACCTTTATACTTTTTTGTGCGTATATATGTTGTGTATTTATTCATACGAAGGAATGTTTTCTTATCTGAGTGCTTGATCGTATATGTTGGAATATGAATCCATGTTTTTTTTTATTTTGCTTTTTAATTTTACTTCCCTTCACATTTCTTTCTTTCTTTTTTTCTTTCTTTCTTTCTTTCTTTCATTTTTCATTTCACTTTTCTTTTTCGTTATTATTCTTTTACTCTTCATCGTTTCTCTTTCTGAAATCCTGATTTTCCCCCCTAAACTTTCCTTTATTCTCTTTTTTCCTCTTCTTCTACTCTACTTTTTCTACCTAATCTTTCGAAAACCCTAAACTATTTATCTTTACCAATTCCTTGTACCTCATCGTTTCTTCTCCCTTCCGTGTTCATTTCCTACATAATTTTCTTTTTGGTCAATCCTCTATTTTCTTCAATTATTCATTGTTTTTTTTTTTTTTACTTTTCCTTTTCTCCTTTTCCTCCTATTTTACCCATCGTCTGGTCACTTCTTATAAATAGACTATAATAAGTAACTGCAAGTAGTGTCCTAAATCTATGACAAAATATTCACGGTCAAAGGGAAAAAATAATGACTCTAAGTCAAATTAATGAATGTCCTTGTCGTTGAAGAATATAAATACTATTTTGCATGTAAGAATATATACATAAATCCAGTAAACAATATAAAAAAGTCTCTTTTATTTACGAAATAAAACATGCGAAACTTGAATCCCTGTATAATTCTACATTTGAACGTCGCTTCAAAAATATGTGTGGATGCGTTCAAAGGAAAACCCTACCAAGAAGAAGAAGAAGAAGAAGAAGAAGAAGAAGAAGAAGAAGAAGAAGAAGAAGAAGAAGAAGAAGAAGAAGAAGAAGCTGACTGAAAATGGAAGTCTGAAATCAGAATCACAACGAGCCAAGTTAAAATCTCTCGCAATAAATTATTATCTCACATTTTACTGAAAAGAAAATTACCAAGCAAAAAAGAAAAAAATCAAGAAAAAAAATCATATAACACAAGATAGGTCCGTGGAAATTCCACGAATTTTAACAAATAAGATTATGCATTGTGTCTCAGTTTTCCTGTATCCTCTCAATCTCTACCTAATCTTTTTCAATCTTTCCTGCACATTCAATATCGATTGACAAAATCAAAGAGAATGGCTTCGAACTGACGAAGAAAAGAAGCAGAAGATACCCCGCAACAACAATTACCGACGCCGACTACGCCGATGACATAGCGATACTGGCAAATACACCTGACCAAGCCGAAACACTTCTGCATAGTTTGGAACGAGCAGCAGCAAGCATAGGCCTCTATGTTAATGCACACAAAACGGAATACATGTGCTATAACCAAACGGGGGACATCTCCACTCTAGAAGGAACCCCACTTAAACTAGTAGACAAATTCACGTACCTAGGAAGCAGCGTCGAATCAACCAAAAAGGACATCGAAACGAGGCTAACGAAAGCATGGACAGCTATCGATAGGCTATCGATTATATGGAAATCAGACCTGGCCGATAAAATGAAACGCAGTTTCTTCAAGGCAGCGGTCACATCGATAGTGCTATATGGATGCACTACATGGACGCTAACAAAACGGCTGGAGAAGAAACTAGACGGCAATTACACAAGAATGCTGCGTGCAATCCTGAACAAGTCCTGGCAGCAACACCCCACAAGACACTAACTGTACGGCCACCTGCCTCCTATCACGAAAACTATTCAAGTTAGACAAACCAGACATGCAGGACACTGCTGGAGAAGCAGAGATGAACTCATAAGAGATGTACTCTTATGGATCCCCACACATGGCCGCGCAAAAGCAGGGCGACCAGCTCGAACGTACATTCAGCAGCTATGTGAGGATACAGTGTGTTGTCCTGAAGACCTACCTAGGGCGATGAACGATAGGGAGGAGTGGCGAGAGAGGGTCAGGGATATCCGTGCTACCAGCACGATATGATGATGATGATGATGATAGATTACTTCATGATGAAAAAAGTCAATAAAACAAAGAAAAAAAGAAATTAATAATTTTTTTTTTTCGTGTATGCTTCTTTATTTTTCAATAATCTTTTTCTTCTATCAAACCATAAAACTTTTTTAATGTATCGTAATTCTTACTGCGTTATTTCTCAATATCCTTTTTAACATTCTGTTCATCAATATTCAGCAGTAAGTTTGTATCTCATGTCTCCTCCTTTTGTCACTTCCTCTCTCTTTTTTCCCTCTCATTTTCTCCCTCCTTTTCTCAGTATTTATTCATTTTTTCCTTTTAACTGCTTTTTTCGTTTTATCAGAATTTCTAATTTCCTCCATTTCACCCTTTACATATTTCTTTATGAAATCTCTGTAGTGATTCTGGCAAATTAATCTGCCTAATTTGCATGGCTGTAAGAGAGAGCCAATATAAGTCTCTCCCTGAGAATAACTAGGAAACTGGAGTAGTGACTGGCTAGTGCTAACCTTGCAAATCACAACAATGGCGTCGCCGATACCAATTGTCTCTCGAGGCTCCCGATTTTGTCGATACGTGGCTACAATATTTTGCTGCGAGCGCGAGAACTAAAAAGCTGGAAGACGATAAGGAAAAGGGAAGAGAACATGAGATTATGGACCTCTTTTTGGTTACAGCTGGATGCGAGGCGATAATGTAAGTCTCCACCATGGCGTATCCTGCAAACCTGGAAGACCTAACTTTTGAAAAAATAAGTCAGATCATGAGAAGAAATCTGAGGCCCAAAGAAAGGTTGGTCGTGACAAAAAGAACGAAATACAGGTCGATGAAACGAGAAATTGACGTACCAATCATAAAATATCTACACCGTCTACGAAATTCTAGTAGATACTGCGAGTTTGAAAAACTTGGACAAGAAGAACAGACGACTAAAGAGGACTTAATTCAATTAAGGTTAAACTGAAGGTATGAACAATGCGTCAAACCGATATTCAATAATGGAACAACAACAAATAGGAAATATGTCTTTAAATACCTGTATTGACTTTATACAGCAACAACAATTGATACAGAAATACAACCATGATAAAAGTCAACCCAGAGAAAAAACATTCGCCAATACTTACACGTTTAAAATGTTCGTATTGTGGATGCGAACATGAAATAAAAAGCGAAAAATGCCCAGCATTTGGGAAAACTTGAACAAATCGCTTAAAAAGAACCATTTTCAAGCAGTATGCAAATTCAAAACGATGAACGTTGAAATATTTGAAGAAAACGAAACCAATATGGAAGTCTTTTCAATAAAAATCCCAAAACAGGAATGTAGAAAAATTGAACTAATAAAAAAAACATTATACTAAAGGTTAAAATCAAAAACTTCAATTTGGATATGCAAATGGATACCAGCAATGAGGTAAGGAGTTTTCCAAGAAATTTCCGGGAACGCATTGGAAAGCCAATTTTATGAAAGAGCAAGTTATTACAACGCCAATTTGATGGGTCGGTCATAAAATCTTTAGAGCACTTTGAAGGTTCCTTGGTGTTAGAAGATAAATTAAAGTAATACCTATAATTGTACACAACGTGTAAAAAGAACCACGGACTTCTTGAAAACTATGTGTTTAACATAAATACTACTGAATTGATAAATAAATAAAATAATAAAATAGATAAATATGAAAAAACTGGAAAGTTAAAAACTATAAAGTGAGTTTAAAATAAAAAGACAATGTTACCACTTATTATGAGGCTTGAAAATTACCAGTACATTTTTGCCATTGGTAGTAGCAAAACTACGAAAGTTATTAGAATAGGACCTTCTTGAACATGTTGCCCCTGGGGATAGCAGGTAGGTATCACCCATTGTAGTTTTAAGAAAATCAGATGGAGACATACATATATGTTGGGATTTTAAATCACAAAGTTTGCTTGGATCCATATCCTATACCTAATTTTGAATTTGCAATTCATGCCTTGGTAGTTATGAACGGTTTTACCAAAATAGATTTGAAAATGGCATACCACCAAATACCATTATATGACAACTTCAAAGAAGTAACGATGATAAATACACCAGTAGGATTACTGAAATGGAGATGGATGCCTTATGGCAACATCCCCCCCCAAAAAAAACCCCCAGCAAGTGCTATATTTCGAAGGCCCATTGACATATCACCCTCAATCGAATGGGTTGACGGAAAGAATGGTGCAGACCGTAAAAATAGGACTGAAACCATGTTCTCAACAGAAAGAAAAAATAGAAGTTTTTCAACTAAGGCTGCTTTTAAGCTATTACACAATACCACATGCCAGAAGACTAGATAGCCCATCAGCTTTAATGGGAAGGCAAATTAGAGCCCCGCCAATGATGTCGTATTCCACAAATAAAAAATGTGGCACAAATAGAACAAAGAATCAAATCCAGAAAAGGCAGAATTTATCAAGCAAAAAGACCGCAATACAGCTATAACAAATTGAGAAAAGGGGAACAGTATATTAGCCCATGCAGATCAAATAAAGCCCTATGGTGAATATGAAGAGCAAAACGAGGAAGAAATCTCTACGATTTCTTCCGTTAATGATTTATTGGAACAACCTTTACAGAATGAAACGTCAGAATACGAATTATTGCATGATCAGGCCTGCCAGAGTGACTTTGAAAACTCAGACGAAGGTCAAATAATGCTAGAAGACGATCTTGATTCCAGCTCAGTGCAGGAGAGATTTAGATCTCCCAGAGAAAGAAATACGGGAAGAGAGACAAGGAGAGAAATGTACATTCCGAAAATCAAACAATTACTAGAAGAAGTACAAGACCTACTCGGGGCATAAGACCCATACGTTTTAAGGAGATGTAGAGATACTGGTAAACTGGTCTGCCTAATTTGCATGATTAAAAAAGAGGGCCGATATAAGTCTTTCCTTGAGAATAACTGGTTAGTTCGAGTAGGGACTGACTTGTATTAACCTTGCGTATCACAAAAATCCCCTTCACGTTTACTATTGCCAACTCCCTTAATATTTAATGTACTTGAAACTGTCTGAAATTTCATTAGGGCTGAAGATAGAGAACAGAGGCTACACTCTGATTTATATCGATACATCTGTATATTTCATAAATGATTCTGGTTATAATTCACACCCATTTATCTTGAGAATTAGACTTCAGCCGATACACTCTAAGGTCATTTCCAACTGCATATCATTAGATTCTGTAATCTTAGAATTTATCTTAAAACTTGGCTTCTTCACTGATCCAAAATTGTCAATTACCGTATCGGAAGGAAATCGCCGAGTCAACCAGTTAAATGCGGTGATTTCAACAAAAAAGGGCTGAGAACGATCATTCAAATAATCAAAGAAAATGACAATCATTCACATCAGATATCTTTACAAAAGATACACACTCATATATTTTGAGAAACAGTCGGTAAGTTAAACTTTTATCTAATTTCTCCTTTGTATCAAAAAGTGATTATTTAAAAGAGTCTGTTTGACAAGTGTATTTGGTGAAAACAGCAGAAAATTGGCTTTTAAAATAAAAGAAAAATCGACAAAAAAAAAAAAAAAATGAAAGAGAAACAAACATGGAAACGATTTGTACCGAGGAGTCAGTAAGTTTAATTTCTAATTTCTAACGGAACAAGAACTGGATTTTGATTTGTTACTTCTTCCTCTTCCACGCAAGATACTTTTTTTTTATTTAATCTAATTATTAGCGGGCAACTGTGTGTCGCAGATTTCCGGTTGTTCGCATTCTCCCATGCAGTAATTTAGATTGGCTAGCTTATTATACACATAGGTGTGTGTATAGGAAGAGGGAAAGTAAAAACTTTGCCTGAATGGCAGAGGTGGCTGGGATCAGTGAAAATGGCCTGGATGTCTTATTTTTCTTTTAAATTTGGCCATGGTGATGGAAGAAAGACAGAGACAAAGCATATCGGTGTATTTTAATCGAGTTTGGATATGTTTTCATCTACTTAATTGTACCTCCATCAACCAGATTTATTGAACTTTTACCCTTACTATCACCTTTTCTGTTTCCTCTTCCGGATTGAATTTATCTCTTATCTTCGTTCTTAATTATAACTGGAATCTTCATATGAAACACGAGTCTGGACTTCTAGTATAGTCGGTTTAAGAATAGAGCATTTGATAATTCTACTGAAATTACTGGCTGTTCAATTTGTGTTAGATTTCATCGGTTTTTTGAGTAGGGTTGTTTTATTTCATTTTTTAGGCAAAATCTTTATGACGAATTCGTATATCTATGACGGATTATTTCATTCAAGAAACAAAACACATCGAATATAGCTTCCTATTTTTCAAACGAAAGATGAATGGACAACTGGGAACTAATGTCAAATTATCCTTTCTTTTATTAGAGATTCATTATCCTTAAGCAAATCAATTATTAATAGACAAAAAGGGGTTATGTAAGATTCAGTCAATATTTCAGTGATTATTTAAATCATCATCCGAATATTATGTATAGAAATTATTTTGATTGTTGTTCCATTATTATTTATTTAGCAGCACATTTCTCGAAGCTACTTTCTTCTTGTCAATAAGCACACACACACACACACACACACACACACACACACACACACACACACACACACACACACACACACACAGACAAACATATATATATATATATATATATATATACATAAATATTTGTCTGGTGCTGCAGTAATGACACGTAAATGCTAGTGAACTTTATCAAATGGAAATGGTATCTTCATCGAAACTATAAATTCTTTTTAGATACAATCAGTTATAGTCATCTTTAGAAAAATCCATGTTATTAAAGGTTGACAAAAATACCAGGATTTATATCGAGTGGAATTTCTGTCACAAATAGCCTCCTTTAATTCTGCACCGTGGATTTCTTTTAATCGAAAAACCTGTGGTTTTGAAATGTTGAACCCATAGCACAATCGATTTCCATTCAGAACGGTGTCATTCCTATTTAACATGAGATGGACACGTAAAGATCTGTATAGCAATTACATCTTCAGCGGTCTTAAAAAAGTTACAAAAGTAAAAACACAGTTAGCACTGGTCCAAGCCAATATGGTAACTCTTCAGATGTGAAAAAAAAAAAAAAAATGATGAGACATTAGCTAGAGAGAGCTACAATTGCTACTTGCCTAACTTCTCTTCCAACACACAGGTGACACTCTCAAATGTGGGAGGTATTTTTGTTACACCCTATATACATCGCTCTTTAGAGAATAGATTACGCAAAGTAATTGATATCTATAAGTAAATACAGTATTGAAGACCTCATGCCCCATTTTGTCTGTCGATGAGAAATGCCAAACCTCTTTAGCAACTGTGAAAAATTTTTTTTGTCCCTACTGTGGAAATCTACTGGGGTACTGTATCAATGTTTTTGGTTATCTCCCTGTGTGTTCGAACACTTTTCTACGTCTCATTAATAATTCTGACAATAATTCTCCTTACCATTCGATGAATTAAGGATAAATACTCGTACGCACACACAATTTTCAACAAATATAAAAAGAAAAACAATAACACTTGTTGGTAATCAATATTCGATTTACCAACAAGTTCCAATCTTGTTTTATTTTATCATATATTGATCCCTTCGAACCAGTTTTTTTCCTGGACATTGATGTCTGCACGAGAGTGCTTAGTGAACAAAAACATTTCTAAAGTTAATCTGGTGATCAGGTAACCACGTGTTCCTATTTTGAGGTCAGGTAGTACAGGGAAAAGGTCGATAGATAACAAGGAACCTATTCCTTAAAAAGGTCACGGCCCTTTAAAAGGTCACTGACCTTAAAAAGGTCATTGCCCTTGAAATGTATAAGACTGAGAATAATATAAATTTTGGTTAATTTTGTGTAATTTTTGTCACCGATAATTTTTCTCGTTTTAAAACGGTTACATCTCTCTCTCTCTCACTCTCGCTCCCACTCATTATATAATATATATAATGAGAATCAGCTTTCCTTTGCGAGAGTACGTAGCTTCCTCAGCCAGATATTTGGGTTCTCAGTCTTGTATTCCGGAGGCCCACTCGCAGCTTATCAAGCAAGTTTGTGCAGTTATAGTCCTTTCGTGTCTGGTAGTTGTTGGACGCTATAAAAAAAAAAATTAGGGATTTTTGTGCGGCTGTTTCTCCTGGCATCCGATTCACATGATCAATATATACCATCATAGATTCCTCACCTATGCTCATAGTGGATAGTGTTGCATATCTTGGTCAGAGTCTTGTTGGAGATTAAGCTGTTTAGCCAATGGTATTTGTGGTGGCTGGTATCAAGCATATACATAGCTTCTTTGGAGCAGCCCAGCTTTTGAAATAGTGCATTGTCAAAGACACACATGCTGCATTATATGTTGAGTGAGGAAAAATTTTAGGTTTATATATATATATATACATATATACTTAAAAATGTATAGGTGGACAAGTGAATTTGGTTTTAGATTATTTATTTATTTTTGCTTCAACACATATTTCATGATATTGACAGTTGATTTGAGCGTTCCGTTTGGTTTTTATAGTGGCAACTGTTTTGATAATGTGTTTTTTTTTAATTCCCGGATTTGTGTCTGTGAAAGTCAAGTTTGAATTAATAGTCCGTAACAACCTTTGGTCTAAGCAGATGTGCGTGTTTTTTGTTTATTTGTTTTTCGTGTACGTTTACAAGAGTGTATTCTGTGTTTTTGTGTGTATGCGCGATTGTTCGTATCTATGTATGTGTATATTCTTTTGGTTTTTTTTTTGTTTAGTTTTCCTTTATAACTCTTCTCCCCCGAAATAATTACCGATAGTTCATATGCCATAAAATCAATATATATATGTGTGTTTGTGTGTGACAGACATACAGGACACATTTAATGAAAGCATGTCCTCATATTTATGTGATTTTCGAAAAAAAATCTTTTACCCTCTTGGGTTAAAATTCGTTGTAAAACTCAGATATTTTCATTTGCTTGCAATTGCATTTTATATAGTCATAAAGTTGTAATTCCATTTTAATTTCCTATTTTTGCTTGGAAAAGAAATCAAAACTGATCAATTATTCAATTTCACTGAAAATTTTCATTTTTCTTTTTTCTTTTTTTTTATCATATTTCATTTACTAATTTTCCAAATTCCTTTTATTTTATTTTTCTGATTAGGATTCAGTTTTACGGTTATTTTGAATAAAGAAAAGACATAGTATAATAGACTGTCAAACCGGCTCTGCTTCCAGTTGGGATTATATAATATTTATAAGAGAAAAGACAAAAGAGAATTTCTGTTCAGATGATAACAGATCACTAATTCTCACCAAACATGTATATACGCATTTCAATGTAGATGTAAAAATGTATGATCGTTGATATATTCGAAACTCAGTACACTTAAAAGATATTAATAAAAAGGGAATTAATACCATTTTAAATGAAATGGCCTTTGTTCGATATCCATCTTTGCTCACATCAGCCATTATGATTTTTTAAGGGAGATAACTATTACCTTCTAATTATAGAATATTCTCTTTATTTGTTATTAATTATGATGTAAAGTTTATAAATAGGATGGGATCCCCAGTTTAATAACTCTAAAAGATATCTTTAAGCTTGTATATCTGAAGTGAAACAGGGGAATATATCAACTGGTATAAAGCCGTGTATGAAGTAATTGAGCATTTTTCATCTCAATCTATTTGTGTTAGAAGATGAATTTCCAAGACTTGCAAGCCATTCTCATTTGGAAAAATGGCCTAAGTTATGTCTGACTAAAATCAGTAAATTGAAAGCAATTATATAGTTTCGTGTTACTTATAATGACAACTTATTAAAAAGATTCTGGCTTCAAGTAACTATTTTTAATACAAATAATTTGAGGACAATATACTTACTAAACAGAATTTTTAAACGAATTTCTTTTATCCATAGATAAGACCTTTGACTCATAGATGTGACCTTTGACTCATAGATGTGACCTTTGACCCATAGATAGGACCTTTGACTCATAGATTGGACCTTAAATATAGTTTTGGATCAGAGTGGATTTAGGATTAATGATAATGAAGGTGAAACTCAATACTTGCAAGAGTTGAAGAATAGGAGATTCATCAGTAGATGCATTTCACATCATAACTCAGACACCAACAAATTAGGGGTGAGTACTTATTTCTATAGAGAGGAGATAGTCGGTGTATTCTAAGTCCAGTTGACTGTGTGTGTGTGTGTGGAATTCATTCCCTTCTGAGATATTAAATTCGAGTCACCAATACAGTTTTGGTAAGACGAAGATGATTCTTTTGAAATTTAATGTTTATGCCTACCAATTCAGAACACTTCAGTAATACATCACAACTTCATAGAACTCTGTCAATTCTCTGTTTTAATGTGAGGATACAAAACACATTCTGTAGCTACTTCTACTGAGTTCTGGAATCTGATCAACCTACAGTCTGAAATAGAATCATATTCATTGCTTTTGGCATTTATTATTAAGATACAGTATACCATTTAAAAAATATTTTTACGTTTTTCTTAATGTGTTTAAGATGTTCATTAAATAAAGCAGATCATGTGTTTTGGAAAAAAAATATCTAGCGGTTTGAAGACTGAACTGCTCCGCCAAATGTCTTCGAATAAAAACATAGATCACAATTCTTTAAAATTTCAAAGCAATTACTGATATTTAAGTTTTCACTGAATCTGGGTACACAGCAAATGTTATTTATTGTCTGTCTTGTATTAATTTGATACATACAGTAATATAACAAGCTTAATAGAAAAATTTTTTTAAAGCAATTAAATTCTACCATTAACTCTGCATGATGCAGCAGCTACTTGGGGTGTAACGGTTATTGTCGTGGGAAATGGACTCATTGGGCAGAGTTCGGATCCTGGACGAAGCAGTTCGAGTTTCACGTGGGAACGGCTTGAATATGTCTCTTTTCTTTCCAACTATGGGTTAATGGTTGGATAGACTAGGTTGTTTCACCTTGTTATGACAACCCGCATTGGAGAAGGAAAAATATGATTTCAAATTAGCCGTAATTCACTTAAAAACTGAGCTTATAGCAGAGGGTTTGGATAATTGGAGTAGATTCTGAGTAGATAGATGGTCATATGAATTGTGTTGTTTACTATATGATTCATTTGAGGTTTTAGGTTGACTTCACGAATTCTTAGAGAGCTCTTTTATGTTTTTAAAATTTACGTAATGTTTACACATGGCACATCTCTCAAGGATGCAAAACAATTTCCTGTCCAGTTTATCGGGATCGCTTTCATTTTTGCGTTTGAAAGCATTATACTCTAAAACTGACATTTAAATAAGTCTTCTGCAGTACAGTTATTTTTTTTATTTCCTTCAAATTTCTGTATTCAGTAAGCACCTTTAGCAGCTTTGAAACTCACGTTTTTAAAAAATGCATCAAAGCAGTCAAATTTTTCAAACATTTGCAGATTATAGCATAAAAAACAGGTATATGCGAATGGATGATTATATTATATTATATAATGCAATATATATATGAAGATTATTGTTGGTGCAAGGAGAGAGTAGTAAATGTTTTAAAGTGAACAGGTCCACAAATGAATACAAATTTGGTATTTCAATTTTACTATTTTATATATTTCTGCTTTTCATGTGTTTCAGACATTATGTCTTTTTCTGGAGGTATGTATCTCCTGATTCAAGTATTGCTGACCCAAATAATATTTATCTTAAAGGGTTTTCGGACTATTGTCTTCATCTTTAAAGTTATTTCCACAACGTTTCGGCCGATATGTCCTCCCGCCTTCTTCGGGTGTTTATCGAACTCGGGAACGTTCACAGAACTTCGAACTACGTCCTTTATTGATTCCGTTAGCCATAACCGGGTACAAATGTTAAGTATTCCTGTATAGTTAATCACCTGCAGTCAGGATTGAACCTGCAACCTCCGGAGGATTGTCTCATTAGAAGCTTAGGGAAACAAAGCCTATAAACGTTACGCTATGTGTCCTGCTGGACAATTCAGACTGAATTTTTGGGAGTTATAAACTTAATATTATTACTTGATTAGGATCACTTCTATTATGTATTATTTTTAACCTGTGCTCATATTCAGATATTTTTTAAATGTCAACAAATCAAATGAACTGCTGTAACAACAGGGCCGAACTCATAAGCGACGTTTACTTGTGGACTACAACATGAGGACACGCCAGTGTTGGCCGACCAAGAAAAGCTTATATTAATAAGTTCTGTGTCAATATTACGATATTGGATACCGTCGAGAGGACCTTTCAAGAAAGATGGATGATAGCGACGGATGGTAATGGAGAGTCAAGGGAATCTGCTCTATCAACAAGACTTGATATATATATATATGTATATATAAGGATAGCATACTCATAGAATTAAGAATTGGTCTGATAGTTAGATTGGTAAAAACTGATTGTAAACAAGCGCTGTTGACACTGTGTCTACATACTAACTTAGTAGATATTTTTGCTCTAGCACTGGTATTGGGTTCTTTTTACTAAATAATATAGCAGACTATATATATATATATATATGTGTGTGCGTGTGTGTGTGTGTGTATGTGCGTGTGTGCATGTGTGTGTAATCATGATATTCCTAATTTATAGGAAATGTAAACTTTAGATTAGTACATGAAATAAGATTAGGATTAAAAGTCTTTAAAATACATTTTATACACCATTATATATTCGTTCTCTTACTAATCCTTTCCTTTTTTTCTCGCTATAAATTCATCCTTAATTCCTTTTTCCCCTTCAGTAGAACCTTCCATCGTCTATTCATCCGTTTCTGTTCTCTTACCATCATTCATTTTCAGCAAGTTCTACGCACACAGCAGTTTCATAGTTTTTGCACTTGTCAGTTTTTCTAGCGTCCACCCTCTTAAGGCACAACTTGATTTTCATTTAGATGCAGCCCCGATTTCTCGCTATCGATTGATTTATTAAACACTGTATAAGCTGTGAGGCCCAAGCGAACGGATGTGTTAGTTCCTGTCACTTCCTCTTGCTTTAATAAACAACGGAATCTCTCAAGTCAGCAACTCTTTACTTCAGTTGTACCTTTTCTGCTTTCGCACTTAAACAGGTTTTAACCCGTAGGTATATATGGGTTAAAGCTGTCATATATATATATATATATATATATATAGATATATAGATATATATACATAAACGTACGTGTATCTTGGTCGTTTCAGATACGTGTGGTTGTGTGCGTATTTGTGTTAATAGCTATTATTTCTCCGATCATAAATAAGACCAGCCATAATCTAAAATAATCCGTTTTCTTCTAAACCAAAAATATATTATTTCTAGTGGAACTTTATATAATCAAAACTGTTTTTCTTGGTCATTACTGATAACTGAATTCTACAAAATTAAAACTCTATTAGAAAAAATATAAATATATTCCAATTTAAATACTTGGGAAATTTTCCCATTAAGAAAGTAGAAAACAATCAACATCTATCTCTCTAGGAATAAATAATACCTAATTAAATCCACTTTTAAAAATGGGCAAGTTTTTTCTTCTCACTTTGTGTTTAAGATACACAGTAGCAGCCATAAGTAAAGGAACGGAACTATAACAAATATCTAAGTCATTTTTATTTGAACAAATTTGCTTGTACGTCTGTGGAAATTTCACAAAATGTACTTGGAATTTATATGCATTTATTAAATATAAAGTTTCCGAAATTTTCTTTTACAGTACATTAATAGTCAACAAAAAATATAGACATTTTCCCATTGTCAAAAGTTAAGTTACGCATCATAAATCCTTGTTAGATCACTATATTATGCAAAGAAAAATTCAATATTTAGTGAATTTTCCTTTGCATTGGATTACCTCATTGGATCTTCGACCACATGAGCCAATTAACTTGTTACAAAAGATGGGAGTGATACTTTTCCATTTTTCTTTCAGAAAATCCCATAAATCATCAATATTTTGAGGATTTTTCTTCTGAGCTTTCTCTCCTATGATTTTCCATACATTCTATAAAGGATTCATATGTGGGCTTTGTGGTGGCCACTTCATATCAGCTAGTCCTTCCTCTTCAAAAAAACTTAAAACAGTTTTACCTTTGTGGCAAGGCACATTGTTTTGTGTAAATATTGGAGTTTCAACTGTCCCTTTGAGGAAAAGCATACAGATGAAGAAGTTCTTTATAAACAAAGGCATAAATATAACCGTGAAAACAAAAAATGAGTCGTACTCCCACTGAAGAAATCATCCCCCACACCATTACGCTCCTCCTTCAAATTTCACAGATTTTTAAAGCATTGAGAAGATAAACGTTCCCCATTTTACGTCTTACAAATCTCTTATCATCAGATCCAAATAAGTTGAATTTTGATTCATCATTAAAGTGAACCATATTCCATTGTTCCTCTGTCCACACAATATGCTCTGTGGCAAAGTCAACACGAAACTTTTGATTTTTCCTTGAAATCAAGGGTTTCGACATGGAACCCGACCCACTAACTTTTCCTTATTCAACCAACGAGAAACAGTTTTTCTAGAGATTGGCTTTCCTATTTGCTCACAAAATGCACGAGAAATAGCCGTTTCTGTAACGAGACGGTATTTTAAGACATTTTAACAATCATCCGATCTTCGCGTTTGGTAGTCATAGGCGGGTCTGCCAGTTCTCGACTTTGTTTCAAGTGTCTTGACATCCTTAGATCTACAGATTACACGATAAACAACGCTTTTGACTTTCGTATGATACCAGAAATATCAGTATACGATTTGCTTTCTTGATGATTTGCTAAAAGTAGCTTTTTTTCTTCTCGAGTTCAACAATTACGCGCTTTCGCTTCAATCTTGCTTTAGAATAGTCCCAACGATGTATGACAGTGGACAATAAATCAAAATTAACAATCAAGCTGTTTAAAAGTTACCTAAATTACAATAATTCAACAGCGTTCCTTAACTTCTGACAATGGCAAAAATGTATATTTTTGTTTTTTAGTTCACTATTATTTTACTGTAAACAATTTTTTAAAAACTCTACATGTGATAAATACATATATGTTCCAAGTATATTTAGTGAAAATTTCATAAACATACATGCATATTTCTTCAAGTAAAAAATCATTTAAGTATTTGTTGTTGTTCTGTTATTAATTTATGGCATCTACTCTATATATTTATGCATACATTTGTGTGTATTGTCATTTTTATGTATAAAGAGGCACTCCTGTATAAACATTATATAAACACTCACTCACACATACACACTTACACATATACGGACCATATATATATATATATATATATAGAGAGAGAGAGTTTACGAAACCATGCTTTTTTTACTTGAGATTGACCAGTTGCATTAATAGGAAATTCCAAATGTTTATTCTCAACTTGCTTCGAACCATTAATGTGTGTGTGTGTGTGTGAGAGAATTATGAAATTATAAACTTCTACATGAACCACATGAAATGTATTGTCCAATTATAAAATATAAATAAAACCTTAATATTAAAAGGCACATGTGTATTCAGTTCGTTGTTCCCCACTTCTTGAAGAAAACGTAATTTTCATGACGTTAACTAAAATAGTCAATTAAATCATTGAAAAAGGTTTTACAGTGAATTTTTTGTGGAAAAATAAAGACGATGCTGCTACCGAACCTTTATATACACCAATGCATAAAACGGTTGCATGTGCATTATTCATAAATATCTGAACAAGCAAAACATTTTTTGTTTTATTTCAGGGTGCTTTTAAGGAAATTTAGTAAGGGTGATTTAATAATCTGTGACGATGCATAAAATATTTATCTCATGCTGAGAGGATATTTTACGCACGTGTGACGTCGGGACAGTCTGGCACTTGATCCCTTGCAAAATAATTCCTAGTCAAGATTCCTTTTTCGGGCATATGGCAACTGGCAGATGATGTGGGGGTTAATTTGGTGCTAGACTGACCACCGCTGGCAAGGGGGTTTCCAAATTTCACGTTACACACACATACAAAGCCTACTTCGTCTTCCTACTCACCCCAGGATAACGGAAGGTATGGGCCTCTAGGTTGAGATGAAATATTATTCTTTACTGTGATCGACAATTCCAATTTTCCGTGTAATGTTTTTAAAGACGAATAGGACATTTAGCGAGAATAAATTGAGGCGAATGAAGCTGAAAAAGATATACATGCAAAAGGCAACTCGCTGGGTAAATAACACAACAAATAATTTTCAACAAGGGGACATTTAAAATATAATCAAAATTGTAATAGTCGAAGTCCAAACAAATATTTATAGGGGTCGGCTATGTTTCCCCGTCAGTCTCCAACATAAATGTCTCTTTCTTTCTTTTTCTTTTCTTTATACTTTTCTATCTTTTCTCTTGAACCTTGAAAAGGTAGCAAAGCCTCCACTCATATGTTCACAGTTTATGAAATGAATCTTTTCATTCTATTTCTCTTCTTTTCGTTATGCATACAATTCTTTATATGCTTCTTTCTTTAAATTGAGAGAGAGAGGGCATATAATTGCAATACTTAGGAAGGGTGGAGGGAGAAAACGGTTTTAAGGTTTACTTAGCTTTTTCGACGGGTTTCTTCGCAGAGTATTTTCTTTTACGGGTGACCGGTGTTCTGTAGAATTTGGCGGGAAGGCATCTGTTAACTTCTTGTCCGAGAATTCTGCTCCGCTCTTTGCCGGAGTTTTGGCGACAGTTTCGATACATCTTGTCACGCCAACTGCTGTTCTAAAGCTCGCTTCTTTTCACGGGCGAGCTTGCCCAGAGTTTTGGCATCAGATCAACACGTCCTTTCACGGTGACCTCCGTCCTAAAAACTAAATTCTTTATCCCTAATTCCTCTGACGAAAAGGGTACTACTTCCGGCGCTAAGGCTTCAGCCAGTCCTTTGGCTTCTTTCTTCCTCTTCCTCCACCTGTCATGCTATTCATTCGGGCTACTATAATGACCTCTATATTCCCTTCCCTGTCCAACCAACATGGGGTTATGGGGTGTAGATAGCTTGACCTCTATTTCCAACTTGGATTCGTTACTTCGTTCAACAGGCAGGTCAAGGAGTTGACCTACATTCCTATTCCTCTTTTAACGGTCAATCTTTGGGGCCTGTTAATTCAAACACGGGGGGTTAGGGGAAATTGATCTTACCTCTCTCCTCTCAGTGGCAGACCACGAGACAAATCTTTTTAGTTCGGTAACTTTTTAAAATTGCCCCTTCACTCTCCTTTATCAATTCTCAACAACATTTTAGAAATATAGCGAATAGCTATTCTCTCATTTAGGAATAAAACTTTATTTAAAAACATATTCCCTGAAATTTAGCACCAAGAATTCACCAGATGTAATTAAATGCCTTTTTATCTTGATTGTTATAAAATTAGGTTCTTCTTGCGCAATGTTCCCTCGTCAAACCAAATGATTCTTAACAAATTGTCAATTTATTCAAATACTTATAGAAATTAAAGTATATCAATGAATTTATAATCTTAAATTCATACAAACCTATCTAATCTAGGTGTGTTTTGTCTGGTTAAATCAAAACAAAGACAAAATTAGTTTTAAAGTTTAAAAATTAACTAATAAAATTGCTGGAATCACAATACAAAATATTCATATCAATAAATTATTTTTAGAAATTGAAAAATCCTAACAGTCATCAATGTTATTTAATGATAATGCTTATAGATCTTTTTGGCAAAAAACAAAAATCTAATCATGTGTCCTATTGTCAGATATTTTGATAAAAAATGTCTTCACTGTCAAAGAAGAAAGGAATGTGTAAGTTGGCAAATCAAATGAAATAAACAATTCTTAATATTTCTATAGTCTCAGCAATCAAACAAGGTTACAAACATAGTAAAAGTAACCCGAAGCCAACTTTTTTTGACCTTATTTTTTCCAATCCAGATGCAATTTGGGAACGAGAATAGTTTTCGTGAACGGGCCTGCTTTTATTCTGGACTATTAATCAAGTTTTCAGATTCTTTTAACTCACTGCTTGCAATGTTTATAGCCAATCTCCCAAATTTTCAGACTTTTCGACAAAAATATTTTAGTAGGTGTTTCTCATCGTATGAATTAGGCTAAAACCCTGATTAATTACGTTCAGAACTTCTATTAGACCAATGGGTGTTACTCGATATTCGCTATTTCCTTACAAAATAATTTGAGGCTGTGCAGTGAGCTACATGGAGCCTGTTTCAAGGGAGAGTCTTTAAATTGAAAACAATCAAATGCTAAAAATAAATTACATTTAATAGTTCTTAGTGCTCCAAGTACTCTGCCATTTACCCCTAGCTGATGGTAGATGTGGATTCATACATTTTCTTAGTAATTCACTTAGAAAAGGTTTGAATCCACTTTTGGTGAAATAAACAAAAATATTTATCATCTTTGATTTTCTTCTGTTAAACTTTTTTCAATGTGTCGAGATTCTGATAAAAAAAAGAAGAAAATATATAAAATAATAAACTTTAACCAGATTTAGTACAAACAACGTTTCGTGTCATTCTGTACATAAAACGCCAGAAAAGGATAGAAACTTTATCCTTACTGCTGTTTCTTCTTTTTTGCCATTTACAAGTTGACTAAATCATAAAACGATCATTTTACTCTCTTCGCTACATGAAGAAACATCATGCATGAGGGGAAATTGTCAAATGTTCCATGATCTTTATGCGGAAATGAAACCTTTATCGACTAAAACGTTCTATTTTGTTCAGCATCTTTTTCAAAAACTCTTCTATCCGGAAATCCGAAGCACACACCTAAAATTTAACCCAGTTTTAATAGTTGCCTATGTCTCACTTATATGAGTAAATGTTCGCATCGCTGACTCCCATCACCAAATATTTCAGGAAATAAATTGTTACTTCATTATCAATAAACAAACGTTCAATAACATTCACCACTTTAAATGATATGAAAATGAGGAAGACAGTGTAATCGTTGTATATCTAACAGAAAAACCAGTGAAAAGGTTTCGAGTCAAAGTGAAAGACCCCTCTGCAAAAAGCACAACAAAAAACACAAAAAACAGAAATAAAAAGGATTTTGAATGCTTAGTTTAATGTCATTTATATTTAGCCCACATAGGGTATTAGAGCATTACAATTTCACAAAAAACAAAATCAAAGTATTTTCTCTATACGGCTTTGTGCCACTTTAAACTGATTCAATATTTATAATCCTCAGAAATAAAAAAAAAGCAATATGTATTCTTACACACACACACACACACACATATATATATATATATATATATATATACAAGTACTGAAAAGTTATCGACCAAACCAAGAAAGTAATAACATGTCTTTCAATTGCAATTGATTTATTGGATAAATATGTAGAAAATCCGGTTTTATGTCATTTTGTCATTTTCATCTAATTCAGAATGCTAACCTTTCACGAGACCTATGATATATATATATATATATATATATCAACAACTTCGGCAAAAAAGAACAAACAAGCAAAACCATTTGCATATTTAAAATTAATCGAAAACACACACACACACACAAACACACACATATATATATATATATATATATATATATAAACGTCAATCATTGATTTAAGGACAATCGATATCATCTTTTTTAAGTCTTGGTAATGTTTTATTAAAACCAAAACGTTAAAACGTGGACTGTCTTTCTCCGTAAATTCTTCATTTTAGACTACTTTGTTTTTCAATTCTTCTTTTTATATATATATATATATATATATATATATATATATATATATATATATATATATTTTACTTAACGCTCAGGATCGTTAGTTCGATCGGGGAACTACTGCTGCTCCTCTATAAGAGTGACTTCTATAGAAGAGAATAAAACAGCCATCGAAAGATAACCATGACTCACATTCATCTTTATCATTTGTCTAGACTACGTACTTAGAACATCGATTGACAAAATCAGAGAGAATGGCTTCGAGCTGACAAAGAAAAGAAGCAGGAGGTACCCCGCAAAAACAATTACCGACGCCGACTACGCCGATGACATAGCGATACTGGCAAATACACCCGACCGAGCCGAAACTCTACTGCATAGTTTGGAACGAGCAGCCGCAGTTCACGAAAACTATTCTCGTTCCCAAATTGCATCTGGATTGGAAAAAATAAGGTCAAAAAAAGTTGGCTTCGGGTTGCTTTTACTATGTTTGTAACCTTGTTTGATTGCTGAGACTATAGAAATATTAAGAATTGTTTATTTCATAGGCTTCTATGTTAATGCACACAAAACGGAACATATGTGCTATAATCAAACGGGGGACATCTCCACTCTAGACGGAACCCCTCTTAAACTAGTTGACAAATTCACTTACCGAGGAAGCAGCGTCGAATCAACCGAAAAGGACATCGAAACGAGGTTAACGAAAGCATGGACAGCTATCAATAGGCTATCGATTATTTGGAAATCAGACCTAACCGATAAAATGAAACGCAGTTTCTTCCAGGCAGCGGTCACATCGATACTGCTATATGGGTGCACTACATGGACTCTAACAAAACGGCTGGAGAAGAAGCTAGACGGCAATTACACAAGAATGCTGCGAGCAATCTTGAAAAGTCCTTGCGGCAACACCCCACAAGGCACCAACTGTACCGCCACCTGCCTCCTATCACGAAAACTATTCAAGTTAGACGAACAAGACATGCAGGACACTGCTGGAGAAGCAGGGACGAACTCATAAGAGATGTACTCTTATGGACCCCCACATATGGCCGTGCAAAAGCAGGACGACCAGCACGAACATACATTCAGCAGCTATGTGAGGATACGGGATGTTGTCCTGAAGACCTGCCTAGGGCGATGAACGATAGGGAGGAGTGGCGTGAGAGGGTCAGGGATATCCGTGCTACCAGCACGACATGATATATATATATATATATATATATATATATATATATAATTTCAAGTGGTAAAAATATACAAAATACAACAGGATAAAAACTCGGGACTCTTAGATTCATCATTTCGATCTTCAAGTGGGCTATTTATTATTCAACACGTCCGACATTTTCAAATGAACAAATTTACTCTTCTTTTATATTTTCTTAAAGTCTCTCTTGAAATAATGTCACGATGCTGCTCTATAATTTCGTGTACGAACAATTTAAATATTTTACAAGATAAAAATATTTTAAGCGTTAAATATTAATCATATATATATATATATATATATATATGAATGAGTTTGTGTGTGTGTGTGTGTGTGTGTGTGTGTGTGTGTGTGTGTGTGTGTGTGTGTGTGTGTGTGTTTGTTTGTGTTTCGAAAGAGCTAGGATAATTGAAATAAAACATAAGTGGAGTCTTAATAAGCTTTAAAACCCTATTAATATCTCATGTATTTTCCTATGAATTTGAAATTTACTGAAAGAACCTAAAAGGTGTTGGTAAAATACCCGTAACTTACTTCTGTGGTTCCAATGGAAAATATTCTTCCCTTTATCCTTTGCTTAAATATCCATCAGATTTCATTTAAAAGATATCCCCGCCAAAGGTAAAATTCTATGGTAAAATTTCAGTTCAAAGTCATATATATATATATATATATATATATATATATATATATAGGCGTTCATGGTGTAATTGTTACCCTCGTTGCAAATGGAGACGGTGACACGAATTCAAATCTTGGACGAGACTGTTTCCATTTCAAATAGCACTAATATACTTTGTAAAGTATATTCTGCCTCCAGCTCTGGGTAAATAGTTGGGAAGACTGCGCTCTTCAACCTTAGTACGGCAACCAGTCTACGAGAATGAAATTTCTGAATTCCAACCTGTTAAAATCCGCTTAAAATTAACCTTGAGTTTCATCCTTCGTTCTGATGAGTCCGCACTGAAGAGTTGTCATACAACGAAAGTCTGCATATGGATGACAATATATATATATATATATATATATATATATATATATATCAGTATGTAATTTTTCAGCCAGCGAATTTGTGTTCAATAAAAGAGAGGCCTAATTGCGTATATGATTTTCTGTGTGTCTTTACGTGCCCCTATCTATTTGGGAAACTTTATGACTGTTTCCTTCCATCTGCTCACTATCAGGCGATTCGGATATTCTTTTGATCTCTTCCCAATATCGCAATGACCAAATTAAAGACTTGCCTCTTAATTCTAAACGTTTCTGACAATCGTTCGTTGGACGGTCACTCATAAAACTCTTCACTTTTGGAGTGTCTATTTACAAGAAAGTTTATTGCAATTAAACACTCACTTGTATTCGAAATTGTCCCATTGAGACTTCAAACCACCGGTTCCTGCTCTTATCAACTTTATATCCCAATTTCTTGACATATTCTGACAAGTGTCTACAAATTGGGATGTTATATATAGAGGTGATTTCACTTATTGGGATGTTATATATAGAGGTGATTTCACTTAAGCTGAATCTTCCGACACAGTTGTGAGACTTATCATTTTCTGCTTAAAAAAATAGATAAATGATTATTAAAAGAATCCTGGAGACCCACTTAGAATTACGATTATCTTCGAAGGAAAGGTAATCTATGATTCCATTTCAAATCCTAAACAAAGATGTTTGCCTTTCATTTCGAGCTACTGCCCTTTAATCCAGGTTAATTCGCGATAGGCTTACTCGATGACGAACTTTTTTTTATACCAGATTTTTTCGATGCAAGCCATACAATTGGCAAACTGGAAAAGTTTTTGAAAATGCGTCAGCATTTGTCACATTTTTCTAAACTTTTCAACGTAATCCTTACCGTACTATTAACCCGGACTATTTGGGAAAGGCATTAATTCATTAGTCCCCCATCCAGTTATAGGTAAATAGTTGAGCGGATCAGGTTCTTTTACCTTGGCTGGGCAAGCAATCTAGAAGAAAACCTGAAGTTAAATCATCTTCACTCCGTTCCTAACTGGACGGATGAGTTGAATTTATGTATTCTAAAACAAACCACATAAGTAAAACGTCGTGTGGATCCATACAATAGTTTATTACAAGAGTTTTTATTATGTGTGTATATATGCATGTAACCAAAACCAAACGAAAACGGCACATCATAGTGAACATTTCGTTAGCGCCATACACTTAGAATACTTGAACATTTTGCGAAGCCTTCATTCGCGCTGAACATAATTCCTTGATCGCCCAAAAAATCAATTAGAGATATCAATAAAATTCTAATCAGAATCCTTCGCTTTATTCTAATAAAAGCATTAATATTTCCATTGCCCTCACGAGTTGTCTAACACACAAACACACACACACACACACACACACACACACATCATCATATATATATATATATATATATATATATATATATATATATATATATATATATATATATATATATATATATTCTGATTATGACTATTTTAAGTCAACAGAATATATTACATTTCATAGAGGTCGGCCAAGTGACCAATGATAAACTTCACTGCGATGGTAACAATCAATATTTGAATATATGTAAGTAAGCTCAATTTCTTTTTGTTAAAAATCGGTCCAAACCTATTCAAACATACCATAATTTTCATATTCTCGATTTGTTAGGGTATCCGTTTTAAAATTTCAAATCGTTTTATCTTTATTTTCCTATTCGACAACTTATTAAACGTAAAAGAAACACATTTTAGTAACATGATATCTATTCTAATTCTCTATGCATTGCTGTGTGCTTTATTCATCTTGATTACAATAAACACAACGTTTCAGTCGCTGTATTCTCCCAATGTTGCAATTATAACAACCAAAATGTGAACAGCAGTCCTAATATGTTGGAAATAATAGTAATAAAAATACTTCATCTCAAAAATATAAACAGATAAAACCTGATAGTTTTGTTATAAAAACGATACAAGACAGAATGCATAGACTAGCAATTAATAAAAAACATTGTTGTATTCTAACGATAATTTGATCACTTAAAACTGAAAAATGGCAAACTTTATTTTGACGCCAAGTGATTGCCAATACGACAAGAGAAAATATAAATGATTATTAATTAAGTTTATAAAAAGCAAAACAATTTATTCGTAAATAGAAATTTAAAAATAAAACTAACGAGAAAGAAGTATTTGACGATTATGACGTTTAGATCAAAGTTTTACACAAATATATCAAAATAAAATAAGATGAAAGGGCCATTATCAACAATTATTTATATAGAATATTTTTTATTTCCAAAACCATATTTATAATGAATAGAATTTATCACGCTTAAAATTTCTAATTAAAACTTGGACGAATATTTGAGAAGGTATGTAATTTACTTTGAAGAATAAATATATTTTCTTTGTTTAAATATATTGACATACATTTACGTCAACTTAGTCATTTTCTTTTGGCTTCTTGGATAGTTTGGATTCCATGTTGATTAATTTCCCTTAATGGCAACTCTCATGGCAATAGAAATTATTTAGGCAGTACGAATCTCTTCCCAAAACGTCACAAGAAACTGGATGTGATTAATGCAACGCATCTCATTGGCTATTATACGTGGCAACAGGCTTCTTATGCTATTGGCGGGAAGAGTAGATATTGATTATGATTGTAATTCTAAAGTATTAAGAAAAAACACTTCTGCGTTGTAAATTTGGACTTTAACGAAACGCTAGGAGAGAAAAAAAAATAGTAAGTACACAAGGATGCTGTGTGTTGTTTGTAGAATGCCTTTGCTACTTATACCTCTCATGCAACAATGCATCCAGGTGAGACGAGAAAAACAGGATGGAGGTGTAAATAGACATAACAGTGATGGCCGACCAGTAAAAACGTTCATTCATCAGTTCTGTGCAAACACTGAATGCCGTTAGGAACACTTGCCAAAAGTGATGACCGATTTGGATGAATGGAAAGAGTTAAGATGATCCGAACAATCAGCATGCATTAGTGATGATTAGGATGATGGTTATCGGTAGATATTAACAGTCACTACTAGAAATATATGCACGGTGCATATATTGCATCATATGAAAAAAGTAACCAGACATCTTTTATTAATTAGAAAAAAAAGAGAAATATCCTTCATTTGACCAATAATAAAATGGCCAAATCTTAACAGCTAAAAAATCTTTACAAATTCTGCATAACAGTGGGATAGAGTTACCAAATGCAACATTCTTGTGGAGGGATTTGAACTCGGTTCTCTGATTTCATTCTCTTGTTCATCTTGTCTGCATTTCGATATGCAATTACAATATTTTACATATTTAGTGGCAAATTAGCAATGATTATTTTTCGGTGAATTAATGAGGCTAGTATATGAACATTTTGTGGACGACAGATGTGCTATGAAAAATATAAAATCAATGCTTTATAACTTTTTCATTTTGTTAAATACTAATTCAGTCTATTCACTTTTTGAACACAGTTCGTACATACGTATTTATATATGTGTGTTAAGTTTAAAATGAAATCCAGCAGTATAAGAAAAATTGGAAACAATTTAGAAAATCAGATCGACATATTTTGATGGGGAAATACCATCTTCTTTCTGATGAAACTCTTCTCATATCCGAAATATATCAATCTCTTCTTCTTCTTCTTCTTCTTCTTCTTCTTCTTCTTCTTCTTCTTCTTCTTCTTGTGTATAAGGCTGGAAAGAATTATTAAGTGTGTGTGAGGGTGAGTGATTGCGTACTTGATTTTGAAACCTAGAGAAATCTTACAATTGGAAAGAAAAAGTACCTGGTTAAAGTCATGGAAACGATTAAATAGATAATATATATTTGAAAAAATGTTTGGTGAGGTTTACCGAAATTCTTTAACAATATTCTCCTTGGAAATACGATTCCTGAATAATTAAGTACAATGTTATCCCAAAAGTATTTAGTAAGATCTTGTCTTTCCAGTTTAAAACTACAATGCTTTGATTAATACCGGTTCTTTTGCTTCTGTATAATTGGTGATTAAATTTTATGCAGTCATGTGTTTCGTTTACTTGTTTTCTTACAAAATAAATATGTATTACATTTTGAAAGAAAGAGAATACTTATAAAGAAACACACACACACACACACACACACACCAAAAAAATAAAAAGAGCTAAAAACAAAAACAAAAGAGCAAACAAAAAGGTAGGTTTTTTGATGAAAATAATATTTCTCAGCTTTACATTTATTTCTTTCAGTGTGACGATTATCGCTGTGAAAAATGGAATCTGTGACCTTAATTCAAACCCTAGTGGAAACTGTTTTCGATTACGCTTCATGCTAAAATGCCCTTGTTCTCGTTGCTATAAGTAAATAGTCGAAAAGGTGTGTTCTTTATACTGATAAGGCAACCAGTTCACGCGAAGGAAAACTCTAAAATCAACCCAGTCATACGCTGCTTAAAAAAGTGACATGGCATCCTATCTGTGGTAGAGGGGTTGGATATATACCTATAGTACTTTAATAAGTTGTTTGAGTTAATGTTCTGATTTTTACTGTTTTATATATTTTTACTGTTTTATATATTTTTACTGTTTTATATATTAGATCTCGTCAGACAATGTATTCGTCAGTCTTCGTATGAGAGAATAAAACTCTGCTTTTTATTTCGACTTAGAATAATTCGATGAGCTATTCAGGCTTGTGTCTATGACTTTTTAACAAATGGCAGTGTTTGAAAATGGAGTGCAGACAGAATTTTGGGAACATTTCTAAAATTTACCAACCATTTTGCAGAAGAATATATTTTAGTGAGTAAACAAATAATCTATCTTTTTTATCTAATTCCCTTGACAAATCATAATTTTAAGATAAATATGCAAATTCCTATATCAATAGTTTTTGCATTTGATCAGCGAAAAAGTTCTAAAAGACTTTAAGAAATAAACAAAGATAACTGTATTTTAACAACGCATATAACTGCGAGTCAGAGTAGACAAAAACATTGTGAGGTAGTAATACGAATTTTATAGTGTTCTGCTTGCCGACATTTGAGCACTTATTTAATCAACGTTTTCTGGGAACAATTGTTTTTCTTTTTTGCAAATTGTTTTAATCTTCACACACACACACACACTCACACACACACACACACATATATATATATAAATATCATCATCATCATCATCATATCGCGCTGGTAGCACGGATATCCCTGACCCTCTCTCGCCACTCCTCCCTATCGTTCATCGCCCTAGGCAGGTCTTCAGGACAACATCCCGTATCCTCACATAGTTGCTGAATGTATGTTCGTGCTGGTCGTCCTGCTTTTGCACGGCCATGTGTGTGGGTCCATAAGAGTACATCACTTATGAGTTCGTCCCTGCTTCTCCAGCAGTGTCCTGCATGTCTGGCTCGTCTAACTTGAATAGTTTTCGTGATGGGTGGTAGGTGGCCGTACAGTTGGTGTCTTGTGGGGTGTTTCCGCCAGGACTTTTCGAGATTGCACGTAGCATTCTCGTGTAATTGCCGTCTAGCTTCTTCTCCAGCCGTTTTGTTAGCGTCCATGTAGTGCAGCCATATAGCAGTATCGATGTGACCGCTGCCTGAAAGAAACTGCGTTTCATCTTATCGGTTAGGTCTCATTTCCAAATAATCGATAACCTATTGATAGCTGTCCATGCTTTCGCTAACCTCGTTTCGATGTCCTTTTCGGTTGATTCGACGCTGCTTCCGAGGTACGTGAATTTGTCTACTAGTTTAAGAGGGGTTCCTTCTAGAGTGGAGATGTCCCCCGTTTGGTTATAGCACATATATTCCGTTTTATGTGCATTAACATAGAGGCCTATGTTTGCTGCTGCTCGTTCCAGACTATGCAGTAGTGTTTCGGCTTGGTCAGGTGTATTTGCCAGTATCGCTATGTCATTGGCGTAGTCGGCGTCGATAATTGTTTTTGCGGGGTACCTTCTGCTTCTTTTCTTCGTCAGTTCGAAGCCATTCTCTTTGATTTTGTCAATCGATGTTCAAAGTACGTCGTCTAGACAAATGATAAAGAGGTACGGAGCCAGCGTGTCCCCTTATAGTACTCCTGCTACAATGTCGAAGTATTCTGTGTCTCCATCTGGTGATCGAACTTTTAATTTAGTGTTTCTATAGAGAATCGTTATTGCCGCTACGGTTTCTTTAGGTATGCCGTACGCTAGTAGGATTTGTTCCATCTTTCCTCTGTGAATGGAATCGAAAGCCTTGATAAAGTCAACAAAAATTAATGTCGCTTGTAGGTTTTTTGCCCGTACGCCTTCAAGGATTCTACGGATGGTTAATATTTGTGAGGTCGTGGATCTATTTCTTCGGAAGCCATTTTGGTTTTTTCTAAGTATGTTGTCGATTTCGGGTTCTATGCGGTTTCGTAGTAGGGCATTGTAGATTTTGGCTGCTATGGATGTAAGTGTTATGCCTCGGTAGTTTTTGGCTAATCCGAGGTCCCCCTTTTTAGGGAAGGGGAGTATGCATCCTTTCATCCATCTACCTATCGGATTTTGATTGTATACTGCGTTGCAGTGTCGGAGCAGTATGTCGTCGAATTGTCTGGTCTTCCATACTTCCGGGGGAATTTCGTCCAGCCCTGCAGCTTTCCTATTTTTAATTTTTCTGAGAACCGAGTCGAGTTCTTCTTGTGTGAACGGTCCTAGTTTAATGTCTAATTGTTTGCTAACTATTCTGGTGATTGGTTCATGTGTTATTTTCGGTGGGTTTCCTAGTAAGTTTTTGAAGTGCTGTTTCCACAGTTTTATTATTTCTTGCTGGTTTGCTGCTTTCAGTTTTGCTTTGGCTGTGTTCTTTCTTCTACTCACTTCGTTTATTGTTTGCCGGGCTATCCTAGATTGTTTATCTTCCACCGAGTCTCTAATCTTATCTATCTGATTTTGAATGTATTCTGTCTGTTCCTTTATATATATGCTTGCTAATTGATATTGTGCCGTTTTTAGTTTTAAGGCATTTGTGTTTGTTGGGTTTTTTCGATAGTTTTTGGAGGCTGTTTTCACTAGCGCACGTTTTTCTCTCACCGCTAATGTTTCCCAAGGGACTCTATATTTAGTTTTGAGTTTTGTTGGAATGTATTTCGCTGCTGCCTCGAGGCGTGCATTGACGAGATTTTCATATTCGTCGTTTGGTGTACTTTTTTCCGTCTTATCTTGTAGTGTTTCGAATCTGTTTCTTAATTCTAATACGTATTTATCTCTTATATCTCTGTTGTTCAATAGGGCCCAGTCATAGTGTTTGGTGGTCGCTGTTCGTTTGGCGTTTTTTCGTAGGCTTAACCGTATTTTCGCCGTGACTATTCGGTGATCGGTGGACACACCCTCAAAAGAGGAGTATGCCTCGCAATTCATTGCACTATTTTTCCATTTCTTGTTTATAAGGACATAGTCTATCTGAGCTTTAATATTGTTTGCATACGTGTATGTCCATAGTTTTCCCTCCCTTTTTTGGTAGTTTGTATTGAGGCATGCTAATCTATTTTCTATCATGAAATCTGTTAGATGTTGCCCATTCCTATTTGACGTGTTGTGGAGGCTGTATTTGTTGTTTCCGTTTTTCCCGATTTGGGCATTCATGTCTCCGCCAATAAGTAACATGTTTTGTTTCGGGATGCTACGCACTAATGAGGATAACTCATCGTAGAAGGTGACTAGTTCAGTTTCTTCACTAACATTGGTGGGGCTGTAGCATGAGATGATTGTTGCTCTGGGGTTGCCGTTAAAAGTAGCTACCATCATTCTAGTTTTTCTCAACGCTATTTATCGTTTTTGATGCTCGGTCGCTCGTCATATATATACATTGGCCTAGCGGTTAGAGTGTTCGCCAATGGCCCGGGAGACCTGGGTTCAATCCCAGGTTGAGTCATACCAAAGACTCAAAAAATGGTACTTGATGCCTCCTTGCTTAACACTCAGCATTATAAGGTGCGGATCAAGGGTAAAGTAGAGCCATCCAGGGAAGGAGTAGCACCCTCCCCTACATCTTGGTGTAGTAGCTATCGAAAAGGGAGCCTTCGGGTTACACTCGACTATGGTCACCAACTTTACTTTTACTTTACTTATATATACGAATTTTGTTCATGTTGCTCCTTACCACACCGTTCAATGTCCAAATGGGTTTAAAAAATGAATAAAATACATGTTATTCATCTTAACCATAGAATATGGTAAGAAAAGAAGAAAACGAATAATATGGTTTGCAATTTAAAAAAATCATTATTTCCTGTAAAAAATAATATTTCGGTATAACCGAAAGCCCGAAAAATCATTTCAGCAATATTGAAGTTTTCTTGTGTATATACATATATTTGTGTTTCTCTCTCTCTCTCTCTCTCTGTGTGTGTGCGTGTGTGTGTGTGTGTGTGTACAGTAAGGCGTTCTGAACTCGAGTGTTCAAGTTCAAAGTAGAGCACCCCACCCCCAAAAAATACAACCTGATGCATTTTGAGAATCCTGAGGTTTGGAATGAAAGTCACGTACAGTTTTGAGTTTTAGAATTTAAAAATCTGCACCTGTATGTCATTTGATTATGATTTTCATGAGTCCATCATCAAATGACAAACACATTATTCGTTTTTAAGCTTGGACGCCCTCACGTCTTCCAAATGACCCTCAACATCTCATCACATTAAGTTATTCTAGTGTAAGAAAACGGATTCGCTGAAATAATTACTCGCCCACACACGCACATATACACATGCACGTATTTGCAATAAGGAATTAGGCATACCAAATTATATTCTGAGAATTACACAGATTTTATTTGCTCCTTACACAAATACGTTCGGTCTTGTACACATCATGTATACCCCTACTCATGGAATCTGACTGAAACATCGATTCTGGAATCCAGCATATTTTGTGTAAAAGAAATTAATAATGAGTAGATGGGTTATATACACATAAAATACACACTTACAGATACACATAAATACATGCATTGATGCTAAACTTACCAAAGTTAAGAACATCATTGAAATGCTAAATCATTAAATGAGGAGGAACCTTTAAATATTAATTCACACATACACACACACACACACAGAGGATTCGAATTCAGATCACTGTCTCCATTTCCTAAAATAAATCACCATTATATTACAAGCATAAATATATCAAGTCACGTTGACAGCACCGAATTCTATGACTGTCTCTCAACATCCATCCTAATCATCCACGGCTCGTAACCAGTTTTCTAGACAGCAGCCTGTGTCCGCACAGAGCTGATGTATAAAAGTCTTTGCCACTCAGCTAACAGTAGCACGTCCATGAATAGGAAGCCATCCAAGAACATCAAATATGAGTTCTTCCTTGCTTTGCCAAAAGCACCTGTTTACCTTTTTCGTTTTATTTAGATGGTTTATCATAGTTGGTAAGTTGCCGAACAGATTATATTTTGTGGGATGCTTGTTTCCAGGATTTGTTCAAGAGAATATTCAGTCATCTTGTGTAGTTCTCATCTAACTTTTTCTTAATGCATTTTATTCGCGTCCATGCAGTGCATCCATCTAGTACTATGGACACATCTACAGCTTGGAAGAAATCCCGTTTTACTTTATAGGATAGACTAGATTTGTATATGATAAATAACCTGTGAATAGCATTCCACTCCCTCTCTTATCTTATGTTAATATCACTTTCAATAGATGAGATATTGCTGTCGACGTATGCTAACAGGTCCATTAATTTTAGAAGCTTGACATTCAGAGTAGAGATGGCTCATTTAAAAAAGATTAATCTGCTTTATTTGTTTTCACATACAGGATAAAGCCTCCTATTGGTTGCTCTAGGCTATGCAGTTGTGATTCTGCTTAGATTGGTGTATTTCCGAGATGCGCTTTATCATTTGTGTTGTCTGTATCTCTCATACTTTCTGCTGTTGTATCTTCTGCTTTTTACCTTATTTTTTAAAAAGTGAAACCATTTTCTTTTAGTTGAACTTATAAACAAATATGAGGCTAATGTAAGTCTTTGCAAGACTCCAGTGACAAAATGGCGTAGAAGTCGGGTGTCTCCATCAGCTGATCGAACTATCGCTTTCGTGTTTTGTAAAGCATCATTATTGCGTAAACAGTTTCTTTGAGGGGACCATATTCAAGTTATATTTACTCCATATTTCCTCTGGGTACATAATCTATGACTCTATGGAGAGTCAGAATTTATGAGTCTATGAAGCGATTTCTTCGAAAGCTGTTTGAATATTTCTTGAGAATTTTATCGATTTCGGGTCGTATACGATTAAAAACCAGAGTATTGTAAGCTGCAGCAGCCATTAGAGAAAAAGTTATGCTACTATAATTTTCACTGATTCGGAGGTAGCCTTTCTTGAAGAATGGGTGGGCTTCAATCTTTCGTCCATTTTTCTATTATGTTTTATCTAGAGACAGCAATGTTTCATCTGAGAAGCATGTCGTCAAATTTTCTTGTGTTTCATATTTCAGGGTTATTTCGTCGAGGCCTATAGCGTGTCTTATCTTAATTTATTTTCAATACTGCATCGAGTTCTTCCTCTGTAACTGTCCTAGTTTGATTTCTTGTTGGCTATTAATAATTTCTAATTGGTTTATATGTGATTTTAAGAGGGTAACTAAACATGTTCTTGAAATGTTCTTACCACTTTAGAAATCTTTGTCTCGAAGCGTTTAATTTTGCTCTCAAGATTATCTTACGTAGCAGAAATCTCATCAAAGAGATTAACACCTGGGCAATTCTCCTCGTAATTATACTCGGAACCATTAAATCTTGAACAAATGAACTCGAGAAAAAGAAAACTCATGATGATGCGTAAAGCTTTACATCCCAGAGATGATATAGATAGACAATATATGTGTCAAGAAGAGAAGGAGGATGAGGACTCACTAGAATTCAACACAGCGTCGATACATCGATAAGATGACTCGAAGACTACGTAAAAGAAAACTAAGAAAGACTGATTGACAACGATTAGAAACGACACAGACAACACTAGGATTAACAGAATAACCATAACTAAAAAAATAAACCAAAATATGGGAAGAAAATCAATTGTATGAGCATTTCAGGCCAGAAACAAGCAAAATCTGACGCGAGAAGATTTGGACGTGACCAAGAAAAGGAAACTTTAAGAGATAAATTGAATTCTTTTAATGGCAGCACAAAATAACGCCATAAGGACAAACTATGGTAAAACAAAAATAGATAGACGCAGCAAAATTGGAAATGTAGGGTTTGTGGTGATAGAGACAAAATGATCTATCATATGATAAGGGAATGCAGCAAATTAGCGCAAAAGAGTATAAGACTAGACATGAGTGGGTGGGAGAGGTGATCCACTAGGAATTGTGCAAGAAGTTTACTTCCTTATATCCTAATAAAAGGCGTAAGAGTCCACAAATTTACAAAGTCGTAAGAAAAGAATTAACCACATTATGAATGTAATTGAGTTTTTTGTAAAAGACTTAGAAGCCCTTATACAAAATGTCAGAGTCGTCTGTCAAGGTATAGGAATGGATTTTGTAGTTGAAAATTGAGCGATACATACAAGGAATAAAAAAATATAAACAAGAGAAGGAATAGAACAGCCGAATAAGGAAAACATCAGAAAACTAGAAGAAAAAATGAATGTATGAATCGTTAGGATTATTTAAAGCGGATAAAATCAAGTAAATTCTGATGAAAGAACAAATAAGAAAAGGGTATCTGGGGGGAATGCGATACCTTATTGAAACCAAATCCTGCAGAAGAAATTTAAACAAAGAAATAAATACTAGAGAATCCATTCGTGAACTCTGAACTCTTCTTAAACTGGATAAGAGCTAAAGAATCTAGCGAAGAGATTAAGGATGTCGGTGGCGACGATGTACAAGACCCTATATTCGAGTGATGATACAGAGAGAGAGAGAGAGAGAGAGAGAGAGAGAGAGAGAGAGAGAGAGAGAGAGAGAGAGAGAAAGAGAGCGTAAATGATAAAAAAGAAGAAAGAGGACGCATGTACGTTGATGATTTATCTGTATGCAGCAAAACAGGGACCGGCAAATTAGACAAAAACAAACAGCCAGTAGAAGCAATAACAACTGAAATAATCTTAGGTCAAACAGACCAACAACAATTATAAAATTTCCTACACAAAAATGGAAATAAATTCCACTATATAGATACTTTAAGTGGAAGTGACATGTACATGCCTTAAAGGGGAAACTTATTGAGAAATTCTAAAATTCTATGAATACTATTAAATAATGCCATAAGAACTATTACTTTCAAAGTTAAAGTCGATAATACGCTGGAGAATTGCAAGTGTACTATATATATATATATATATATATATATATATATATATATAATAAAAAACCTACAACTTCCAGTTTTACGAATGCAATCATTAAGTTTAAACTTTTAGTTTACAAGTTTACTGATAGAGGCATCATGTTTATTGCTTTTTGTACTCACCTCTTCCAGAGATATATAAGTAGAGTCAAGCGATCCCTATATAGACAAGTCCCATATGATATTGTAAATGTTTTCTTTTATTACGACTCTTAGATACTAATTTGAATCAGTTTTTTTAATAATGTTATATTTCATTTTTTTCTGTCTACAATTGACAATTTCTGTCTACAATTGACAATTATCTTTTCTGCATTTACAAGAGTATTTGTATTACTGCGGTTATTAATTATCATGTTTTATTTTCTGTGGCTAACGTGTTAATTCTTTAAGTGAAATATTAGATTTTAAATGCATATTTTAAAACGACGATTATACCTTCTTCTTCTTCTTCTTCTTCTTCTTCTTCTTCTTCTTGTCTCTCTCTTTCTCTGTGTCTGTCTGTCGCTCTCTCTCTCTATACATATATATATATATTTATATGTGTGTGTGTATGTGTGTGAAGAATGTCCGATTCCAAAAGTTGATTCATTTATTCTTTTAATGAGATCAGCCATACATGCGCATGCGCATGTGCATGCAACCCTGCATTTCTCTGTGTGCACTCACAATTTCTATCAACTTACATTACTTCATAAGTTCAGATTTTAACAACATGAGTTCTTCATAAAATATTTTTTAGCAATTGATAAATCTTGAATAAGATATGTATTGGAGACACACAGCTCGCATATATATATATATATATATATATATATATATATATATATATATATATATATATATATATATATATATATATATATATATATGATTTTTAATTATGTCAACCAGCAGTCCCGAACGGATAGCCTAAGCTGTTCAGAATATCGTTTCAAATTTGGATAAATGTGCCACAAAAAAAATTGCAAATATAGACAACCTTCTACGTCAATGGACAACGATAACAGTGAGAAAAGGTTTGATGTGCATAGGGTCCATATAAATTAAAACGTTTCTTTGTCAGCTTTTACAGAAATTGTAAGAATCTATGAGAGTTTCTTTCTTGTTAATCTAAAACAAAAGCAAATAATCTTTTAGTAAGATGACTAAGATATGGATCAAGATTATAAAACCAATTCAAAGATTTTGATATTGAAGATCAAATACTTTAGATCATCGTTTGTCTTTAATAAGTAATTAATTGGTCGTCACATTGTTTGATATCTAGAAAATGTTGTATTGTTTTGTGTGATTGTGTGTGTGTGCTTTGTGTATTAGCATGAATTTCTTTGTAATCATGTGTATTCGAAAGTGATGTGATTATAAGTTTTCTTATGCCGAGAACGTAAATCCGTTTTGGATTCATTGGCCATGAAAAATACCCCGACAGGTGCACTAAAATCTTAATTTTCAAAGTTAGGTCGGATCACTCACGCTAGCACCCCCGCAATGTGTACGTGTGTGCGGCATGCCGGGATCATATTATCCACATCATCAGAAGTTGACATTTACGAGCGAAACCAGCAAATTCAATCAACCTTGCTTGCAGATGTACATAACGCATAAGTTGAATGAAGGGAAGAGAGATGTGGCTTAAAATCGGTCTTGTCACTTCCAAGTAGTCGCTTTAAACTACTCAGTGATCGTTATTTAAAAAAACAATATATATATATATATATATATATATATATATATATATATATATATATATATATATATATATATATATCGTTTACGCAAATGATAAAAGCAATCCATTTAAATAGTTATTATTAATATCATTTATTAAAAAAATCCGTGTAAATGTGCTGATTATTACTTTAATTGATCATTTTTTTTATTTGAAAAAAAAAATTCTATTATTTCATGGTGATTTATTCAAATGAGTATCTTCATTGTGAGTATAATGTTACGACTGTTGTACACTCCGGACTTTGGCAGCGTATCTGTCGAATCGGACCATGGTCTACGTTGTCAAATCAATTTCTGGTGAACGTTAGTTCGATTACGGATGTAGGTAGTGAAATTCATATACACTTGCTTTTTAGGTATTGGGAAGTTGTTCAGAACGAAATTACAAAAGATTAATCAAATGAATGAATTTATTGATACAAGATAAATTTTAGCATCGAGTAATAAGAGCCTTTTAAAATAAGGGGTTAAAGAAGAGATTTAATTTGAAATTGCAGCAATATTACGACTAACCAAACGCCTAAGGGTGATCGTATATGGAAAGGTCGTACTATTTAGTTTACCAAAAGATGTATTAACTTACATAAAGATACAAACGTTCAATTCATTTAACTTTTAACTGAAAATTTAACTTTGATTGTCTTTTCCTAGACGGTCAGATAGGTGTGTATGTGTGTAAGTATGTATACATGGTTTCGAGATTTGTTTATGGAGATTTGTTTATGGCGACACAAAAGTTTCGAACATGCCAATTGTTTTGGTTCATGAACTAAGTAAATTAAGTTACTCTTTCTTTTTGCACACACACACACACACACACACACACACACACACATACAAATGTGCACACGTTTATATATATATAGGTTTCGGTTTCATAGTTTAAAGACACACCAAACTTCGTGGGTTATTTAATATCAATGTCATCCTTGTAGAAAAACAGTAATGATACTCATGTCTTAAGGAATTAAGGGTTCATGATATTCCCAAGGGAATTAATCTGAAAATGAAGAGCGACAAAAATACTAACTCACTTCTTACAATATCACAATCCAGACCTTCAACCACGTGATCAGATGAGCTCCCCATTATATCTATCGATCTATCTATCTATCTTAAATTTTACATATTTAGTAAGCTTTTACTGGTAGCACAAGACCCAAATTACGAGGCAAATGAAAGGTGTAATGATTAGGGAGCTAGGCAAACAAACTATTATTAATGAGTTCACTTATCACTTGTTACTCAATACTTTTGACCTTGTGCCATGAATAATACATATATATATATATATATATATATATATATATATATATACGATGCTGCTTCTACCAATAATAAGGATATATACTACTACTACTACTACTGCAACTAAAAATAATATTAAAGATAATAATGATAATAATTTGATGAAGATGAAAATGATAGCATTGCTCACGGTTATTGGTTGGTAGGGGCCTGTTTATCGAGAACCTCTAAATATAATAGAAATATATTTATTTTTCTTCTTTTTCGGGTTCCAATCCCTTTACAAGAATTATTATCCCATTAACATGAGGTTTGGTTTGATTTCTTTATTTACTGGCATATCAACCTTAGCAGGTTATTCAATGCCAAAGCCACACTTTTTTTTAAACAGTAGGGATATGATTTAACTCATAACTGGTAGAATAAGAGGTTTCATACCTTTCAGTCTTAAATTGAACGTCATAGTGTTACTGAAATTCGAACACGTATACTTCAAAGCTGTAGTTCTGCTATTATGCCATAGTGACTTCCCTTACAGACACATTAAAATCGAACATGAACCCATTGAAATCACATTTACATCTGTGAGTTTCAGAAGCAATGATGATCTATCAATAAGCCACTTTACGGCTTTCTTGATTTACAGAATAATATGAAAAAAAAAAAGAACTTAATGATTTTCGTTAATTATCGCCCATCTACTTCTGCACCAAACTATAAATTTATTTCCACCAATAAATCTGCAGTTTAATTATAATATTTTTTTTTCTTTTATACAACAGAAAAATATTTTGAATTAGGAGTATTTACTTTTCAATGTAAACTTCTTTCTTTCTTTGTCCTTTAATCAAATGCTGATTAGAAATCAAGTGAAATTAATCAAGTGAATCAGGCATTATTCAACGAAAATTTCAAATCATATTTCAACTTATAACAATATTTCAGACTGCATTTTTATTAATCTGCCGATATGTACATAGGTCAAACTTTATGGTAATTTTTTTGAGATATTTTCTTTTAATTTACCTAAAACTTTACTTTCATATTTTGAAATACTATTTTCATTTTGGTAAATGATTTCCTAATTGCAGCATTACACAATAAATTTGTATTCCCAATGTGATGTTTAAAAAGATGAACTCTTAAATCAGAATAAAGAAAATTGGAAAATACACACACACACACACACACACACACACACACACACACACACACACACACACACACACGCACACTTCTAAATGTGAAATAGATTTTATCCACAAAAGATGTTAAAGGGACGAATGTTTATGAAATGATTGAAAATGAATTCTAATTCTAAAAATCTGTTAATAATTTTTTTGTTTCGTTGGTTACACGGCTTTTATTTGATTGTTGTTATGTATTTTATGGTAAAACTTCATTTTCTTTCTCGACTTTTGTTTTGTCAGAATTTCAATTGTTTCCACCCGATGAGGCTCAATGCATATTTCCTGAATGAGTTTTCCACAGTTCAAAGTGCTTACTCTATTTTTCTTGCTATAAATAATGTTTATTTGTTACTTGGCGAATAAAATAAGCATCCTGCTTTCCAGCACAAACATTTACATACGAATAGCATATTCATTAAGGCTACACGTAATCATACTATCTTTTTGGGGAAGAAAATGTTCTTCTGCATGTGTGCAACTGCATTTGAAAGATCGATGAAAGCAAGATTAAGAAAGAATTTTTATCAAGGTTGCAGGCGGAGAAAAGTGTGTAAATTTCTCCTTAAAAAAGGAAAAAATGTGGCCACGTTGCATTTTTGTTTGACAGTTTTAAAAACAGGGTAAACATTTCCTTAAAATGGTACTCATCTCTCCGACTAATTAATTTAGAAGGGTTATGTTCAGTCTGCTTACTATCTCCAAATACGATAACCTTGAACCATACGAAGCTAAATTGTAACGCAGTGATTTATTACGAAGAACTCTAAGCTCGTTTATTAAGCGTTTCATTGCTCTGGACTTGTATATAAAGTTAATTTTTTCAGGTTTAAATGCTCAAATTTGTCAAAAACTAACTACTTTTTTCCGTAAGAGAATTAGATATGTTTCGTCTTCTAAACCTGTTTGAAGGATTTTACTTTACAGATATATTTGGCTTCATGTTGTGTAATGGTTAAAGAGTTAGACAAGCAGACCATTGTTAGGAATTACAATTTTCACTGGAGGGTCCATACATTGGCCTTGTACCAAACAAAACGAATTTGCATAAATCACTGCTGATATATGCATTGATTCCATTTCATTTTACATTTGTTTTAAAGAAAAAAAAGTTAAACGATTAATGATCAAGTTGAAAACTCCAGTTGATCTTTCTCAATGATAATATATAGTAATAAATAGATATAAATATCTGATTTATACGCAGAGAAGCCAGACAACTTACACGGATTTTATCGCACACACGAGGCATCCACACGATCAAATATAGTAGGAGTAAACGTTATACGGCCAACAAAGTGCTGATGCTAAGAAAGGCCGTAAAAACAACCAATCAGAAACACCCTTTGTCAGTCACGTGATCCAACTCGGTACCTCTTTATCGCTTCACTCAAGTTTGACACTGACTCTTTCTCTTTTTTTTTTTAACATTCCACCTTCTCTTTCACTACTCTTGTTTTTCCTTTTCTTACTTTATAGAATCCCTCACTACTTTCTTTTTTTTCTTTGTTTTTTCTTTTATTTCTCTCTCTATCTTTCTGTGCTTCTTCCGCGCACACACGCGCGCACACACACACACACACACGCGTGCATACACATACGCACACACGTACACACTCCGCCCAGCTCCGCAGCTAGTCTTATCACACCTCGACCTTGCTATTCATTCACTATTGCCGCAGCGCTGTGCGATGGGCACAGACACAACCCCACAATTTCCATTCGTATTATCGCTGCTACTACAAGGCACACATGTGATGTATCTAAAAGGAAAACTAATCCAGTTCGGTGGTTAGTGGTTTTCGTATATCTCTCCACTGCCCACAGATGATAGTGCAATATTTGCTAGTATTTATGCAGCATCTGGATGATACTTAGGCGTGTCCAGCAGTATGAACCCAAGTACCAACACCCGTTTCTAAAAACATTCAACTTTCATCTCATTCGTCCTTTATTCTTTCCATCAACCCGACTTCGCCTTTACCAGAAAACTACACGGACTGGCCAGTATATATTGTCGGGCTGTGAACACAGTTAAAGTGTCCACTTCGTGGCGGTCGGGTCCACCCATTACCCGCTACCCCAGTAGATTCATTCTGTCTATTAGGATGCATTTTATTAGTACAGAATATTGCAGCAGCAGCAGCAACAGCAACAGCGGTTACGGCCACAAAAACAACAACAACAACCATAACCACAATAACAGCAGTTATCATCACCTCCACAATTTTTACCAAGACTCTAATCAACAATGTGTAACCACTGTCGAGGAGCACAATAACAGCACCACACTATCACTTTTAAAGTCCTGTTCGGATCTTTCTGGCTTGTTTCTAGCTTTATTTAATTCGTCCATAACAGCCTCATTGTTTCTTTATTTTAAGCATACATTTTTTCAAGATAAACAACAAACATTATTGTCGTTTTTTCCACTACGGGTATTTGTATCTCTCTCTGAATTAATCGTCAACTGCTTAACTTTATCAGCTTCAGTCCAACCCCTATCATCATTGTTAAAATCTCCTAATCTTCACCCATTGTCATCATCCTTTCCGTTTCTACCTCGGCTGCTACTGCCTTGCCATCTAAGACCACATACCGCGGCGGCCGGCATTTCCCTGACGTCTCTGCCGCGACCGTCTACGTTGCCTTCACCGTTGACATCGCAAACGGTGTCGTTCCTCCCTCGGACACCAGGAACCAAAACAACAGCATCAAAAACATCAACAACAAAACTAACCCTTCGGACTATTGTTGTCGCTATAGAGCAGAGGCTTTTTCAGCCTCTATCAGCTGGTAACCTTGCTTTTTTCAAACCGTCCCATCTGTTATCCGACCCAGTGTTTATATCATCGCCTCTATAATTGATATAGAAATTGAAACTTTTGAAAACTTGTCGGGGCATGATATCCCAGGATAACCATGTCGCCCCGATGCAAGTGCCAGATTCTAAGGCAACCAGCATTGTCTCAACAGCCAAGCCAAACCCTGCACAAATCTCGCGCTCTACAATCTTCAGTATCAGTTCCGACTTTAAAACAGATATTGCTGATCCTCAAAGCACCCAGAGCAAGCAGACGAACGGTACAAATTCGGAATACAGGCCTTCAGCCCTTAGTCCCCCAAATACTAAGGGTAGCCGTGGTCAGACCAGTCCCCAACAACCATATACGGGTGGCTCGGTCGTCTGCTTCCTGAACGATAATGTTGTCACGGCTAATCCGGACATGAATAGTTTTCGGAAATTCCGTATGAGTCGTAGAATATTCATATTAACCGTTATGACTATTGGATTTTTTACCACGATGGTCTACTCACTGTTATTTAGTTGTTGTAACGCCATGAATGTTGACAGATCAGCGTTACCCACACGCTGGGAGCCAGGAGTGGGGGCCATTTTAGATACATCGGACTCATACTCGGTGCCGGATATTTCCTTACCAGATTCGGATCGATCCTCATCAACATTGCAGTCGAACAATAATGAAGATGAAATATCAGTGTCCCAAAGTTTGGGAATCGGTTCTTCGGAAGTGTTTGTTGTGTCTAGACGGTTTGCCGGCCAGGCTTCCGTCCTCAATCGGGAATATTACCGAAAAAAATTTGGATCTCGGACAATATTGCTTGCACCTTCCTCAGATTCATTTCTCTTGCCAGAATCATCTTTGTCTCAATCTCCCGAGTCTCCACGTCCCATCATTTTCGATATTTCATCACAACGAAGCCAAGAACAAATTGACGGACAAAGAGAAACAACACAACACAAAAGAGCCGTCTTGGGACATGTGCATCATCGTCAACATGACGACTTACGAGAGGAGCAGAAAAGAACGTTTCATATGACGCAGCAATATCAAACACAAAAAGAAATTAAATCGAAAAAGAAACTAAATTTACAGCTAACTGATTCTTCGAATTCACATTACAGTAAAAAATCGACCATTTTTCATTTATGGCAACGGAATAAAAAAGATGTGGAAATGTACAAAACAGATTTTATTACGGATTCTTTGCAAGACATGCAATATGATGAAAGTAATGGAACAAATAATAATGTCTTCAGAAGCACAAACGATGGAGTTAAAAACGTTGTGACTAATGAAGAGGATTATTTAGCAGAAGCTCCTATTCAAATATTCACTCCCGGTACAGAAAATACTTTGAAAAATATTCAAAAAGAGAAAAACGATAAAAACAATTTCATAGACCTTAAGAAAATTTTGTCAAAAAACAAATCAAAACAAAGAGTAAATTCTTATGAAAAGCCACAAACTAACTTTGAAATCATAGAACATGTTCTTTCTCAAGGTGAGCATACATCTACAAAAACATATGTTTCCTTAAATCAGAGAAAAGAAAAAATTAAAAAAAGGAAACAGTTATCCGTTCATCCAGAAGCTGGTAACGTGAAGCCAGATATTTCTTCCCACGAGGACTTCAGTTTGCACTATGTAACCGGCATCCGTGATATTGGTACAATCAATGATATTGGTACCTCACGCCGGGCAAATAGCCAAATTAACATTGACACCGTTGATTCCAATGTACCCGTGAGTGATGGAAGCTTCGGTAGGGAAGTCAATGATGAAAACCGTGTGATAAATTCAGACGACCCAAAGGATTATTATTATTTTTCTGACCATCTAAAGATGAGTGGCAAGTCTGTAGCGAAATCAGAAATGCCAACAAAAGAACAGTCGATGACAATTGAAGACAGAATACTCAGCGAAAAAATACTACTTGTAGATAGTAAGTTGAAAAATAATGACACTTATTTTGAATACAGAGATGATGAGGATGGAGACGACGTTGAATATTTTGAAGAGGACCTTAACGACAGAGAAAAGGACGTAGAACATGTTAGCGATATACACAAGGATAGTGATCATATTGTACCCACGTATATTACGCAGAAAACCAGAATGCCCTTACCGCCTTCATTTTCATCGTCTTTTTCTCGATCAAGTTCCCTCTCTTCACCAATGAATCAGGTGGGAGCTGATTTCAGAAGAGAAAGGCAAAATTCGTTATCGTCCTCGACACCCGTTGTGGCAGATGGGCCATCTTCTTCGTCATCAGTCGAATACAGGGTGAAGACAAGCGCGAAACAGCCCTTGATCCTGCAATCACATCCCCAGCCACAACGAGAAATACAGACAATACTGCAAAACCTGTCAGCATCTCTATCATCTTCATCATCATCTGTATCGATTGCTTCCGTCCTTGCATCGGCGCCGGTAACTGCTGACAAGTCTCATGTTGGCGCTTCATTTGGTGGTGCAGGGCATAACCGCTATGTCCTCCATCACGGCCGCAATAGCCCCTTGGGCGTAAGAGTCCAGCAATTTGCCACCAAAAAGCTGCCCCAGGCTATAATAATCGGTGTTAAAAAGGGAGGCACTCGGGCGGTGTTGGAATTTTTGCGCCTTCACCCCAACGTGAGGGCACCGGGCCCAGAGCCACATTTCTTTGATCGGCACTACCAAAAGGGATTTGACTGGTACAGGTAAGTATTTTTTTCATCAACCTACCTATCTCGCTATATTTTATATCGCTCAGATTCGGTTACTTGAATGTAATCATTGATTCCTTTTGTATGCATTTTGGACTGTGTAAATATCAATTAGAGTTCTGTCTTAAAGCCCACAGTAAAAAATTTGATTTGGTTAATATTTATCACTAAAATAAGTGAATTGAAAATTATTACAAAATATAAATATTTATTGGGAAAATAGATGTTTTATTCATCATAAGGCAACAAAGATATTGATGTAGCTACGTACATGTAAATATACGAAGGGTGACGAAAAGTCCTCGAACCAAACAAAAAGGACATGATAATTTCAAAAAAAAAGGATGGGAGTTTTTGGAAGAGATGAAGTGTGTTGAGATGAATTTTTTAATGGATTTAGGAATTCCCTTGCTGGTTTGATCGAGAACTTTACAGCACCCTATGTATGTATGTATGTATGTAGTTAACACACACACACACACACACACACACACACACACACACACACACACACACACACACACACATATATATATATATATGTGTATATATATATATGTATATATATATATAATGAGACAGACAGACAATATATTTTGAACTTATAGATAAACTCTCCGTCTTAATCTATTAAATATTTCGACAGGTAATTGTATGTACGTTTTTAATGTTAACAGTTATACAAAATGCAATATACACCCAAGTGTTATTGGAAAGGTAACCGGTCCAAACCTAGTGATCGATAGTAAACATAGTGATCGATAGTTAAATGATGTGTTAACAAGTACGAATTATTATAGAAGAGATAGAAAGAAAAAAACAAACACACCCAAATAAATGACATTCATGAAAGTTGCACATTTGAAAAGGAATTTAAATTTTAGACACCAAAATAACGTTGATTATGAAAAATAAAAGTTGTTAATAGTATCGTGCCACCAATATTTACAGTTGTATTAAACACACACACACACACACACACACACACACACACACACACACACACACACACACACACACACACACACACACACACACACATTCATATCTGATGTGTAAATATATATAGCTATATATATGCACGTTTGTGTGTGTGTGTGTGTGTGTGTGTGTGTGTGTGTGTGTGTGTGTGTGTGTGTGTGTGTGCTGTTGTGTTCGTGTGTATGCATAGTAACTACTAGTTCTCAGACTATTAGTATATCCGGAACAACCTAAACATTGTGTATATGTAGGGCTCTCTAAGTTGTTGTGTCACATACTGTTATCTTTTTGGGATAAGACCCTCATAAAATAACCTTTTTTTCCTATTCAGTATATAACATTACAATTTAAAATTGCTTGTATATGCCTTATTCTTCCATGCATTATATATTCTTGGTATAAATAAAAATCAAAACGTTTATTTTTTAATTCTAAAAATATCAAAAGAAATCCAATGCTAATTCAGCGAAATGGTGAATTATCAAAGTTTAAGTTTTTCTATTTCTTGTTTTCGAGTCAAATATTGGATACTAGCTGAACCTGTGCCAATTTCAAGGGTGGTGACATCAAAGATTATCCGTGGTCCATTACTTCTGCCCTTTCTACCTTTTTATTATTTACCTTTTTTTCATTTGAAACTAATCCAAATTTAGTTAATTTTTAGATAAACTTATACATGTTTGTTTTTTTTAGATAAAAACTTATACAAGTGTTTTTTTTAGATAAAAACTTATACAAGTGTTTTTTTTTAGATAAAAACTTATACAAGTGTTTTTTTTTAGATAAAAACTCATATAAGTTTTTATTTTAGATAAAAAATTATACAAATTTTTATCTAAAAATTAACTAAATTTGGATTAGTTTCAAATGAAAAAATACAAGGAATGCAGAAATATATTCTACTCTAAACTCTGTTTTACCTTTCTATAAGGAATTTTTATGTATCGCTATTTTTCTGGATTGAAATCCCTCTACACTTTTCAATACTTTGCTTATTCTCAGTAAGCCTGTTTAGTAATCTTTCTCTCCACCTTTCCACCTGCACAACAACAAAACCAACAGCAACCACAACACATTTATATATACACAAACGAGCACACACACACACACACACACACACACACACACACACACACACACACACACACACACACACACACATATATATATATATATATATATATATATATATATATATATATATGATTTGTCCCTTTTTAAAACTTCTTTACATGCAATATTTCCAAATTTATGTTCCGGTCTCCCTCTATTTTTCATTATTACTTCCCTCTTAAAATTATTAAGTTGGTTTCTAGATCATAAAGCGTACAAGATTTCAGCTCAGAAGAGTCTGGATCCGACAGATATTACGCCCTGATTCTTGGTTACCCCACCCCCCGAAAAAAAAACACGTGTATATTTATACAAATAAACAGAATAATAGTATAAAAAAAGCTGGCGACCGTAGTCGAGGGCGACCAGAAGGATTCCTTTTCAATAGCTACTACACTGAGGTATAGGAGAGGGCGGTACTCCTTTCCCTGGATTGCTCCACTTTACCCTTGATACGTACCTTATATTGGTGAGAGTTAAGCAAGGAGGTATCAAGTACCATTTTTAAAGTCTTTGGTATGATGCCACCTGGGACCGAACCCAGGTTTCCCGGGCCATTGGCGAACACTCTACCCACTAGTCTAATGAGCCGGCTTCTTCTAATGCAAGCTGTTTGAAGTGAACGGTCTTTTAATAAAAATTAAATCCAATTTCTGTTTCTTTTTCTTAAGTTGCGTTGTTTTAAACTTGTTTTATTTATCGTTACTTACCGTTATCACATTTATATAAATTTCAAGTTTAGTGAGAATCTTAATTTTTAAATGAGGCACAAAAAAGATTTGTAAAATGTTTCGTCTCATAGGTAGCATGCACCAAAACAGATAAATATTCGTTCGTAAAGATATATTAAGCATATACAATGTTCAATGTGTGATGAACAGGAATGGTTTTCAGCGAAAACATTAACAAACAAACAAACAAATAAGCAAACAAAGGAAAAAACTACATCTCTGTCCAAACTTCCCCCAAAACAAGCAAATAAAAAAAGTAATCTCTGTGCATATCTGTTTCGTATTTTCATTTTCAGTCTTAAATTGGGGGGGGGGATTTTGGACTTTCGTCACGTGCTTAACTCCGCCGACTTGGACGAATGTAACTGGTCGCCCGTAAAGAAAGGTCAACAGACGAGATTTGATATTTGAAATCTTTCATTCTTTCTTTAATTAAAACTCAATGTTAAAAATCACCAACTACTACTTTCACAGTTTAGAGATTAAATCATTTTCTCTGAATAGACAGTAAGAAGACATGCAACTTTTGCTTTGTTATTCGAACTTCAATGTTTTAGAAGATTGACCGTAAAGGTCGAATTGATTCATTTCATATCAGCTAAAATTATCTTAATTTGGCAGGTTCATTTATCAGGGAGGCTAATCACATAAAGCTTGAAAAATAACAATATTGATGTTATGCTAAAAGTTTTTTTCAATGAATAGGTGTCTAGTAACAAGATTTTTTCTAGTAATATAATCTCATAATCAAAGAACACATAGTTAAATTGAGTGTCACTAATGAATCTATATTTTCAAGTAGGATATTTATAAAAAAAGAAAAAATGTAACTATCACCACGGTTAGACTTGGCATAGTAAGGGAAAATGAATTATACAAAAAACAATAAATTAATTCAATCAAATTTAGAAAAAACCAAAGAAAAAATGTATGATGTCGGAGATTTCGATTATGCACTTAATTACTAAAACAAACTTTTTTAATTCTTTTTTATTTTATAAAAAAGGTAAAAGGTGATAATTTTTAAGCATTTTTTTTTTCAATTCGAGAGCTAAATTTTTTTTCTTCCCATTAATTGAATCTTCCTTAATTTAACGTGTGAAATTACGATATCTGCTTTTCTTAATGAAATTTGCAAGCGTGTGATAAAAATGCTACACAGGCTAAGTGATCGATTTTCACAATAGAAAATAGTCACGTCTTTGCCAAAAAAACTTTTTTTTTTTCGAGCAATATCTTCAAACAGTTCGGGAAACAAATGTAGGCCTCTCTGCCACGATTTTCCTGAGATTTATTTTGCATGCTCATCATCATATTTATTTATTAACTGCCAACACAGAACGAAGATGAGAGAGAGAGAGAGAGAGACTGACAGACAGACAGACAGACAGACAGAGAACTGCAAAACAGAAGACATCTACTATTTGTAAGTTAGTATAGTGATTTTGATACTCATTATATGACTAACAGCTCTTGTGCACACACACACACACACACACACACACACACACACACACACACACATATATATATATATATATATATATGATAGTCGGCTGAAATGTTCATAGTCTTACCAAGATTGACTCATTGAATGTGACTAAATGAGGTTTATTTTATGTCTATCAGTGTTGTATTGCTTGGATCCCATTTGTAAAAAGGTCATCAAAAGCAAATATGACGTCATCTTATGAACTTTTCAGCTTATGAATTTTCAACGCACCCCATATATATATATATATATATATATAAGAAAAGTGTAATCATGTGTAGTATTTATTTAATGTATACACCAAAATATTTATTCATTCTAACAGGGTGGCGGGAAATTATATTCGAAGGGAAACATTTAACGGTTATATTTTCACGTTGTTTTCTTTTGAATTAGTTAAATTTTCCGTTATGTTCTACCTGTCCTACAACTTTATCACTTTTCCTGTTAAGTAATGATTTATTTCAGTAAGAAATTCGGTAAATCTGGTTACAGTGGAAATATTTGATACTTCAAATGTCTAAGTTAAAAATATTTTTGCTTAACTCGAATTTCTTGAGCAATTGTTGACAAGCATTTATTTATGGTGGGAAACACAAAATTACGAAGAATTCAACCTTGAAAAAATTAATTATTTTAACATTGCATTCAGTGTAATCCCAGATCTAAGAAATGTAAGTTTTTGATGGTTGAATAACGCCTGACGTGTCCACGTGTTGGAGCTACTGATAAACGTTGCCTATGAGTTCCTTCTTACTTCTTCATCATTGCCTTGCGTATCTTATATTACTTTGATGATTTATGAGATGGAAGATAAGTCTTCATACAGCTCTGTTTTGTGGGGTGTTGCTTCCAGGATTTGTTCAAAAACAGCACCCTACATCCTTGTGTAGTTCTCATTTAACTTTCTCTCCCTGCATTTTATTAAAGTTCAAATAATAGAACTGACATGGCTCCAACTTGCAGAATTCGCATTTTTTTCCAAAGATATAAGATTTCCATATGATTGATAACCTGTCAACTGTCCATGCCTTTCCTATTCGTATGTTTCAGTTGATGTGATATTGCTACTGAAATAAGTGAACTGGTCACTAATTTCGGATGTTTACAATTTCATGAGGAAATAGCATCATCCTGATTAAAACGCGTGAATTCTGTTTTATCTGAGTTGACGTAGGTCAACTACCTCTTGCTGCCTGCTCTAGACGATGCAGTTGACTTTTGGCTGGAGCTGGTGTACTTGCAAGGAGCGATAGATAATCTGCGTAGTCCGCATCAGTCATATATTTTAAGGCTATTCTTCTGGGTTTTTTTTTTACCTTTTCTTAGTGTAAAACAATTTTCTTTCTTTTGACCTGATATCATGATATTTTCAGCTATAAAATAAAATATGAAAAAAAAAAAAAATGATAAAAACTTACGACACAGAGTTTCACGTCAATACTGGCACATCTGAAGTTCGGCATTGTGAGTCGTGAGTTATAACCCTTTTTAATTACTATTCTCTTCTATTATTATACAGATATAAGTAAGTAAAATTGGCGACCTTAGTTGAGGGCGACAAAAGGCTCCCTTTTCGATAGCTACTACAATGAGCTGTAAGGGAGGGCGCTACTCCTTTCCCTAGATTGCTCCACTTTACCCTTGATACGTACCTCATATTGCTGAGTGCTAAGCAAGGAGGTGTCAAGTACTATTTTTAAAGTCTTTGGTATGACTCAACCTGGGACTGAACCCAGGTCCACCGGACCACTGGCGAACATTCAACCCAGTGAGCTGGTTTTTATATATATATATATATATATATATATATATATATATATATATATATATATATATATATATATATATATATATATATATATATATATATATATATATATATATATATATATATATATATATATATATGCAAATGTTTCCAAATTTTTATTAAAATAAAAACTAGTTTTCTACTATGTATTCAGTTTTAAGTTGAGATTTATAAAAAAGAATGATCAAACATGTATGTGAAATATGTTAGTGTATACATATTTACCCAATCCCTTGAGCAGGATGCAACGCAATGTTAATTTACAAGTATAATTTAACAGGTTTGATTTCAGAGTTTTTCTGTCTTCTAGACCGGTTACCCTAAGAAGGCTAACGTATACAGTCTGCTCGACTATTTACCCATTGCTGGAGGGACAGTAGGTGGATGCATATCTTTCCCAAGGTTGTTAGTTCTATGTGAAATGCAAACAGCCTCGATCAGGATCCGAACTCTGTGTCTGTGTGAATGTGTATATATGTGTATGCACGTAAATATTTTTCAAAAGACACGTGTGTGCGTATGGGCCAAGTAGAGCCCTGATATCAAAATGAGGATGGACATTTATCTATTATGTCTTATATAAATCGGTTTGTTAGTTTTAAATTAAGATAAACGCTCGCATACCGTTTATGTTTTATGAAGGAAATAAAAACACCAGGAACAAATATGTAATGATATGAAAGAAAATATAGAGAGGGCATTTGTTTATGACGTAATGAACAGTCTACGACTTTTAATTGGCAAAATGATTGCGCTTTCACCTTAATTAATTTGCAAGGAAAATAGTTATATGCACAGGTGTAAACGGCCATCAAATGTTTAAATTTTTATGTCATTCACCTGTATAAGCATCCTAGGTATCTCTCTCTTCCTCTGTTTCTTAACCTGTTTTCATTCTTTTTTTATGTCCGTCTGTCTGCACGAACCTGCTTTGATCTATCTATCTTTTTGCATTCTCCTATCTATACATCAATTTACATATCTCTAAGTTCGTGTGAATTTATTCCCACCAATATATATATATATATATATATATAAAGTAAAAAAAATCATAAGCAATCACTTAGAATAAAATATCACTTAAAAGAGAAAAATAAATCGTATCGAAAACAATTATAAGATCCGTATGTTTTCGCTTATCATTTCCTTCGATTTTTGTATTGCTCTTCTTTTTCTTTCTTATCTCTTTAATTTCACCATTTTTCACTTGGGCAGATATTCTATCTATCTATCTATCTATCTATCTATCTATCTATCTATCTTCATTCATTTAGGGTACACATGAATGTCTATACAGAAAATGTCACGTGTTCTTTAAACAGAAAACATTTCCGTTGCTTTGCTTCACTCTTTCACTCTTCTATTTTTCTCAACGGAAAAACACGTGTATCTTTTTCTTGGGACTTCACATTTCTTACTTCATTGCAGAGGGATATTTAAATGTAATTATACTTTCTATAATTGTCTATAATTATGAGCATTTGCAAGGAGTGTGACTTTCCTGAATTATGGCATTGTGCAAATAGTTTTATTCCTTTCTAAGTGAGATACTTCAGATGTGGAGACTCTCAGTGTTTACATACTAGCTCATACATACATACATACGTACATACATACATACATACATTCATACATGGCAGATATAACAGGCGTTGCCCGGGACAAAGATATCAAGTACATTTGGTTAAAGAACTATTTTTTCTACAGAACAGTAAGAGATTTTTTTCGGAAACATGCATTTTTAGGGGAGGCATTCTCGTATAACCGTCTGATATTGCACTGTAAAGAGAAAATTGATTTTAATTATTACTAATAAAAATCAAATAAAATATGCGTAAGTCACCATGTCATCAATTATTGTGTCTGTATTAGAAGTCTTCCTTTAATAAATTTTGATTGAAGTTGATGGACCAGTTAAAAAAAAGTCTTTCATCTTATCAAATATGATGACAATGTGCTATTTAGTAATTATATATAATTGAGTCATTTCATCTATATTCTTTTAGGATATAAAAGACCCATACATTTTATGTGTACTCTCGGTTGCTGAACGAAAAGCATTAGTCATTAAAAATATATATCTTGTATAACTTTGCATTTGTTACTTGGTGAAAGAGGAATATGATGAATATTGTATTACCGGGAAAAAAGTATTTCGGAAGAGTTATATTAATGTCTCTCCTAATTTAATTATTAGTTGCGATTAGAATACTATTTATTTACCATTCCCATTTTCCAAGTTTAGAATATATATATATATATATATATATATATATTAACAATCAGCCTTACCAGAATGCACTGCTCATATATCTACCTCATTTAGCACTTATGGGATGTATTGAACCAACAAGTTAAAGATTCTGTGCATCATTGAGTCTGATCTATTTTACGAGCACTTAGAGGACTAAATCTAATTATCTATGTGGTCATCATTTTTACGATTATCTATGTATGTAACTTTTTACGTATATAAATTCCGATGCCCCTCGACAAATCATAACTGATGCTTCTGAAGAGATTAGATGTTTTGAGTCTTTCTGCTGCCAGACATCATTTCATAGGTGATTAAAGACACGACTTGGATGCAAATGATGCTCTACCATTCATGAAACAACTATCGTAAAGAAACTTCAGTAGCCAATTTCATGGCTTTTCGTCGGAGGCTCAGAATGTAGACCTTGCAATTGAACTGGCCTTCTAACACCCTACATCTAATCTTCTTAGCCACATGTTGATTCAGTTAATTTCCGTCATCTCAGTGTATTCTCACTCTTCTCTTCAATACGTTTTTTCAAAAGAATTATCAGCTTAGTGGCATTTGAGATTAGCACTATTTCTGGGATGATCCTTGTTAGGGCAACAGTTTCCCAGGACTTCAGTTGCTTCACCTGTTTGACCTTTGGTTTTCAGACTTGTGCCGTTCAAGGAGACTTGAGGTGGTCGTTCTGGCAACCGATGATAGTTTGATTCAAGACCCTTGAAAAGTGTTAGGAGTAAGCTCTTGCTCATGATATCTATTTTAGTGTTCAGAATATGGCCATGGCTCCTGTAGATGCTTCACTTGCCTAAGGCTTTTGAGTTTTAGCTAAAAATATATTCCATCATCTCTTTATTCCGGCACAGAGTCAAAGTGGGGCCTCCGCCTTTCTTTAGCAGTTGCATGGATCTGATTGAATTCTATAGGCAGCCTTTATTCAATGGGATACGTATTTCAAAACACAGCTCATCTGACGTTGATCTCAATGGCTTGCTCCATTGTTGTCCAAATTACTTGCTGCCGTATTTCACCTTATTCTACTAACTCGAACGACACTTGCACTTTATTCTGGATCAGCGACAATTTGTTCTTCCGCTGCAATTTGTCGTAGAGCAGAGTTGAGTCACTTCCCAACCCAGCCCTTCCATTATCCTGTCAGGACTTCGATACCCTCTCGACATTCGATACACTTGAGTTGCAGAACTCCGGCAATGGGTTGCACTTCTTTTCAACTGGTCAGCATAAATATTTCATTCAGGCTACTGAGAGTTTCAGGTTATTATACTGAGTATTCAAGGTGATAATGGCTCTAAGGTAATCCCAGTCCCCTCCTCCTCAGGAACCTACTACTCCTCCTACTCAAAGCCTTTGACTGTTGAAATTTGAGGCTTAGAGACAAAGAGAGTCAATAAAACTCGTAAATATTTATTATAAAATCACAAATGTGACTTCTACTCTGTAATATTATTGATTTCACAATTACTTCTGCACTTTATATATGATAGGAAACGATGGTGAGAGCGAGAATATGTTACTGGAGAATCGCGGATTTTAGACTCCTATACATGAATTCTGTACAAATAGATAAAAGGAATAATTATCACGAAGTGCTTAAGTTTTTAAATTAAAGTTAGAGGTTACAGCTTTATCTTGATCTGACAAGCATATTATAGAGTATAAATTTTTATCGATATATAATCTATCTATCTATCTATCTGTTTTTATTTACTTGTCTATCAATCTATTGATATACCCATCTCAGTCTAAGCTAGGCTATTTTTATTACCGTGAAGAAAGAAGAGATCGAATAGTTGCAAACTAACGACATCGGTTTTCGAAGTAAACAAAAAATGAACGACACAGTCTTCTTGTCTTATATATTTTCCTCTTGAACCTTGACTAGACAAAACAAATCTAATAATATCAAGTCACTATATGGGTAACATTAAAGAAATATCAGATATATTTTGAAAACTTTACCTTTCAACTAAGCTCATAATATTTTTAAAAGCTTATTTCAGTCCCAGCATTCCCATGGTGTTAGTTTCCAGTTATTCTCATTTTTAATCAAATATTTTCTCTGGTAATATTTCAAAATCTAAACCAAAACTTCTTCTGTACAAGGCAAAATAGACTGTGAAATAATGCGATTTTTTCGAAAAAGAAACAGCACTGGACATTATATTATAAGACGACTCGTGTCCTAATAGAAAAATCGTCTTTAAGGTCATTACGATTAGGTTTGATTTTCATTGAGTGGCAGATAAGCGGGGTATTATGCAAAAACAAAGCTAAAATTTGTAAGAAAAGATTTTTGGCCTAATGGCTACCTGCAACCTTGTGCCAGGACCCCAATCTTTCGCAATGAATTGAAAGAAGTATTATCACTCATATTCAGAGAGCCTTATCTTGGTTTCCCCTCTCCATTGCTCTAAAAGGGATAGGGCTATGGTCAATCTGTGATGCCAAAGATGACGGTAAAACACGCCATCTTGCTTGCTATGAATTAATGCTGCAGTGAATGATCTGATTGATGACCATAAAACCCTAAGATTTTAGATTACTTCTAACTTGTCATACTTGATGGACTGTTCTCAAAAACAAAACCTTGGTTGTCATTAAAATCAAAATGTTTCGATATAACACCTTCTAATGTTCGTAGTATAATAGTAAGCATCGTAGGAAATGGACTAGACAACCCAAGTTCAAATGCTGGACGTGGGTGTTTGTCTTTCATATACTGCTCATATGCTTAGGAAAGGCATGAATCCACCTATTTCCGGTCTAGGAAAAGAAAACTCTAAATTCAAACCAGCTGTATTCGGCTTAAGAATTGATATTCTGTTGTATTGGTAAATGCCCTCAATCGTTATTTTATGCATTTCATAGACAATAACCCGAGAAGTTTGAATTGAATCTTTTATTCAATCAAAGGAGGTAGATTCTGACATTCTATGCTTAGAAAATATCTCCTATCAGTTAATTTGTCGTTGAGATGTTACTTATTTGATTCTAACATTGAACTAGATTCTAGAATTTGCATGCACTACTCGAAATAGAGATTAGAATACCAACAGTTAGATTACAAAAACCAAAAACCAAACAAACATTAAAAGGTGTTCTGAAGACCAACTATATATCAAGAATTTGTATTTCATAAGGTAAAAAGAAATGATCTCAATTCTTTTCAAGCAAGTAAATTCGTTGAGAAATATCAATTTTACACTTATTATTAATCCATTAATTATTATTATTATTATTATTTACTCATAAGAGCTTTTCACATCAGCGTAAGCTGAGGGTCTTTCACTGGAGATTGAGTGACAGCAAGTCTCCTCAAGTCTCCAGGACTCTTCTCAGAATTCAGGCCGTTTTCAATAATGCTTTTGTTTGGATGATCTCCATTCGGCTGCCTACCTCCAAATCCTCCAGGTCCTTTAGCACCAATCACAATTGGTATAATTGTCACCTTCATGTTCCATAGTTTTTTCAATTCTCTAGCAAGGTCGAGGTACTTATTTCTCTTTTCACACTCTTTCAGTTTTATTCTGTGGTCAGCCGGGACAGCAAAGTCAAAAATTTTGCAGGTTTTCTTTTTCTTGATTATTATAAGGTGTGGTCTTCTGGCCGAGATTAGGTGATCCGTTTGTATGTCAAAGTCCCATAGGAGTTTGTGTGTGTCCTTTTCTAGGACAGGTGCAGCGTTGTGCATATACCATTTGTTGGCGTGGTCAAATTTAAATTTCTTGCACATTTCCCAGTGGATCACCTTGCCCATCCAGTCTTGTCTCGCCTTGTACTCCTTCTGTGCCAATTTGCTGCATTCGCTGATTATGTGATTTATGGTTTCATCTCTGTCACTGCATTGTCTAAATTTGCTATTTTGTTGCGTCTTATCTATCCTCGCCTTGATATGATTGGTTATTATGGCGCTGTTTTGTGCTGCCATTAGGAGAGATTCCGTTTCTCTCTTAAAGTGTCCTTTTCTTAGCCATGTCCAGGTTTTGTCGCGTGAGATGTTGTTTATTTGTAGTTTAAAACGCCGATGGAGTTGTTTTCCTTCCCCTTTTTGTTTCCTAGTTTTTGTCATTCTGTTATCTTTCGTGTTGTCCGTATCGTTTCTGATGGCTGTAATCAGTCTTCGTTCGTGTTTTTCTATGTAGTCTTCGAGTCGTTGTATAGATGTGTCAACGCTGTCTTCGATGCTGGCAAGTCCTCTTCCTCCCTCTTTTCTTAGTATATATAGTCTGTCAACGTCGTCTCTGGGATGTAATGCCTTGTGCATGGTCATTAGTTTTTAGTTCTTTGGTCCATTTGTCTAAGTTAATATCTGGTCCACTTTAGAAAGGGTCCCGAGTATCTAACAAGGGGTACAGCCCAAGTACTTTTTCCTTTGATAAGGTTCCTGCTCAAGAGCTTTGTCTAGAGTAGTTTTCTAGTTCTCCAGTGATATTCTTTTTGAATTTTGTTTTTCATTTCCACTTGTTTGATGGTGTCAGCCTCCAAGATTCCTAAGTATTTGTAGGTCTCGTTTTCTGCGAGCGTTCTGATCTTTTCTTGATTTGGTAGTTCTTATCTGTCAGTTATATTATTATTATTATTATTTACTCTTTTAGAGTTTCTCACCTCAGTATTATCGGATGGTTTTTCACCGGAGTTTGAGTGACAGCAAGTCTCCTCAAGTTTCCAGGACTCTTCTCAGTATTCTGGACGTTCTCAGTAATTCTGTAATTTGGATAGTCTCTAACCGTCTGCCAACTTCCAAGTCTTCCAGGCCTTTTAATAATCCTTTAGTTATTGTGCCAAAAGCACCAATAACAATTGGTACAATCGTCACGTTCATGTTCCACAGCTTTTTCAATTCTCCAGCATGGTCGATGCACTTATCCTTCTTTTCACATTCCTTCAGTTTTATTCTGGGGTCAGCTGAGGCAGCGAAGTCGACAATTTTGCAAATTTTCTCTTTTTTTTTTTTGTTAATTATTATAAGGTCTGGTCTTCTGGCCGAGATTAGGTGATCCGTGTGTATGTCAAAGTCCCATAGGAGTTTATGTGTCATTTTCTAGGACAGGTTTTGAGTTGTGTATGAACCATTTGTTAGTGTGGTCAAATTTCAGTTTCTTGCACATTTCCCAGTAGATCACCTTGTCCACCCAGTCGTCTCTCGCCTTATACTCCTTATGTGCTGATTTGCTGCATTTGCTTAATATGTGATTAATCGTTTCGTTTCTGTCACGGCATAGCTATTTTGTTGCGTCTTATCTATTCATGCTTTGATATGATTGGTCCTTATGGCGTTAAGCTTCTATTAGGAGAAATTCCGTTTCTCTCTTAAGGTTACCTTTTCTTTGCCAGGTTCAGGTTTTCTCGTGTGAGATGTTATTTATTAGTCGTCTAAAGCGGCAATAGAGTTGTTTTTTTCCATTTTTGTTTCCTAGTTATTGTCATTCTGTCGTCTATCTTGTCGGTATCTTTTCTGATGGCTGTAATCAGTCTTCGTTCGTATTTTCTATGTAGTTTTCGAGCCGTTGTATCGATGCTTAAACGCTGTTTTCGATGCTGGCGAGTCCTCTTCCTCCCTCTTTTCTTAGTATATATAGCCTGTCAACGTCGTCTCTGAGATGTAATGCCTTATGCGTGGTCATTAGTTTTCTTGTTCTTTGGTCCATTTGTTTAAGTTCATCTCTTGTCAACTTGAGAAAGGGTCCGGAATATCTAACGAGGGACACAGCCCAAGTATCTGTTCCTTTGATGAGGTTACTGCGTGAGAGTTTTGTCTCGGGTAGTTTTCTAGTTCTCCTGAGATATTCTTTCTGAATTTTGTTTTCCATTTCAACTTGTTTGATGGTGTCAATTATTATTATTATTATTATTATTATTATTATTATTATTATTATTATTAGTAGTAGTAGTAGTAGTAGTAGCTTATTGATCTGGTGGGTAGAATGTTCCCTAATGACCTAAGTGATCGGGGTTCAATCCCAGGTCGAATCACACCAAAGACTCAAAAATGGTAATTCATTCCACCTTACTCAACACTCTGCACTATAAGGTACGGATCAAGGGTAGAGGAGCATTCTAGGGAAAGAGTAAGCGCCTTACCCTACACTTCGTCGTAAAAGCTTATAAAAAGGAAGCCTTCGGGTCACCCCCGACTACAGTCACCTACTATGAGTAGATTCGATATGTGAAAAGATCTCACACATGAGACACCTAGTGTGGATAAAACTTATTACTCAGTAGATTAGCTCATTGTGAGGTGTTACAATCATAAATTATCAGGACTAATATCCTAATTTATATTTTTTAAATTACTTTGAAAGAAGATGAAAATCATCAAGGCGTGCTGAGAGTACGGATACACTTGACTCTTGCTATCCACCATATTGGTTCTTCCCTCCTGTAAACACTTCTTGATTGCATGCAGTGTCCACACAGAGCTAATGGATCTAAGTTTTCATTGGTCACCTAATATTGTCCATGTGTCCGTGTTTAAGGTTCTGTAAAAGAACGTCGCAAATGAGTTTGTTCTAACTTCACCAACAGTGCCAAGCATGTCTCGTTAATCTTATTTGGATGTTTTGCGAGATGGGAAAAATGGTCAACCAGTTGCTGTTTTCTACGATGCTGTTTCCAGGATTTGTTGAACTAGTATATGGCCTCCTTGTGTAGTTCCCATAAAGATTTTTTCATGACGTTTCGTTAAAGCTCAGATGGCACACCTTGCAGTGATAGTTGTACACAGTTTTTCAATGCCAATAGTCCATGTTTTTGTCCAGTTATACGTCAGTATGTTGAATGCTAACTGTCAAGTTCTAGAAGGAGACCCCCAAAAGATTTTAGCAAAATAATACTCTAAACGATCGATAATGTTGTTTTTCTTACATACTCTGCAATACTCTTCTATCTATCTACCTATCACAGCCTGGTCATATCTATCTATCTATCCTTGAATTTTTACACTTTTACGTTATTCGTTTCACTGATCGGATATTTTACAACTTTATTGACATTTCACACTTAGTCCTGTTAATTATCTTTTGGTTTCTTTTAGCCTTAAACGCATTCACGTGATCATCCACTTAATTTTTTGCTTCGTGCTTTCTTTCTATTCTGTGAAAGTGTTTTTTCTCCGTCTTAGAGAAACCAAAATATCTTTTGGGACAATGCACTGCCAAATGGTTTAGAAACGTCAACAAATGTATAAAATCAATAACTTTTGTCCAACAAGGGAGCAATCAACTTCAACAAACAAACAACTGAAATGTATCCTTCTGATAAACATCATCTGTTGAATATCTGGGAAAAGGATAAAAGAGAAGGCAAAAGAAAATGGCTCTTAAAATCTCATAATGCACCATCTGTCCTTTTTTCCTGAGGTTCCACCACTTTTGGCGAGATTTCAAACAAACTTTCTGAAATTGTTAGGGTTATCATCCAAAAGATTTTAAACTGTATTTGGTCAAAAGGTTATTTGATGTTTTTTACAAGTTCCTCTGATCAAATTTTAAACAATCCCAAAAGTTAATATCCTAATTTACAAATTAAATGCCTGACATTCAAACAAAATCGGCGTCATTTTCCAAGCTATAAGTGATGGTTTCTTTAATATTACCATAATTAAGAGTACTCACCTGTTATGCATATGTTTAAAGATCATCATTAACGTTCATAATGTAATTTGAGATAAAAACCTGATATAAGTTCATGCCTACCATGCATTTCCCTTTCAAAATCTAATATTACAAATATTTTCATTTTGTAAGAAACTGTGATTCGCCAATATTAAATGTAATTTGTTCATATTGTCTGATTAAAAAAATGAAACAATACAGATGTTCTTGTCCATTTACCTACTAAAATGCCTATTTCTTTATGAAAAAATGTTTAAAGCTAATGCTTGTAAAAATAGTACTTAAAAGGGACCTAATTTACAATATCAATATAATGCTAAAATGGATCCTGACATTAAGCCCATCTTTATGACAACAGTGATTTATTTAACAATATAAATACACTGCTAAAGTGGATCCAACTTTGTTTAACTTCTTACACTAGTACATATATGGAAATCTTTTTTGTTAAACCATGTAATCTTAAAAATAAAAAGAAGCATTTTATTTTTGTCAGATTGATCTTGATTTCAAATTGAATTAAGAACTTTATTTAATTTTTGATATTTTAAAAGATGGATGCACATTCATAGACTGGTTTAATTTTATACTCTTATTGTAACTCGAGCCTCATTTAGCTTCGACATTTAAACATAATTTTTCTTTGAAAAGAATACGAATCTCCATACAAATTATGGTCATTTCTATACAGAGCAAATAAAACTGCATTAAAAAAATAGACACATTCGTGACTTTATAGACACGGATATTTGGATTTTCTTCCCTTGTTTCATCAAACAAGTAGAACAAGTAGATCACAATCAATGGTGTCTATCCTGTATTCTTGCATAATGAAAATATTTGTGATATCAGATCTTTAAAGTGAGATCATATTAGGCATAAGCAATTATACTTTTTACTACCAAGTATATTAGGAAAATTAGTGAGCATCCTAAAACCTCTTTCTTTCTTTCTTTCTTTCTTTCTTTCTTTCTTTCACATGAACATACACATATATCTGTGAGTGTTCTTAATCCATTTTATTATTTGCTACAAGAAATTTCCATATAAATAGGTTTCTTATTAAAAGTTTAGGTAATGCAAAACACTAGCAGTAAAAATTTTAAACTCTACTATGTACACCTGCGTTTTATTAAGTGTAATGAATTTACTGTTGTCTAAATATCGTGCATTTATTGCCTTACATAAATACATGTACATTATTAACTCTTTTCCCCTCTTATCTTTCCTTTTTTTTCCTCTAAAGCCTACATTGTTGATAGTGTAATTTTAAATATCTATCTATTTATCTATGTCTCATTTTCTTTAGCTCCTATCTGGTAACCCCAACGTCGATCAGCTTTATTATCGAGATGTAACTTTTATGCATAAGAGCATATCATTATATTCTAAAAGATTCAACAAATTGAATCAAATGCTTCTATGCATGATTACCTTATAGTCAGCGAAGCCATGAAATGACTTGCAGAAGCCTAAAACCGTCTGTGAAGAAATTGAACTCTATTTGTTTCAGGAATCGAACTACATCAATAAGATCGAACTGAATATGCATCATTTATTTACGTGTTTATGTTTACGACCCTAAGGAAGTTTGTTATTTAATTTAACGAAGCAAAAGAAAGGTTAAAATGATGTTTGCTAGATTCATACAATGATATGAGGAATTGACTGGATTCCCTATTGCTTCGATTATCTTTATCATCAGCCAGAAACTGTGATCATGGTCTTTTCAAAGTCTGCTGATTGTAACATTCATGAAGACTCATTCAATTTTACTGGCTATATGAGGCAGATTTTAAGTTGGAATATTCAGAGTCAACGGCGCTTCGTATCTATCACTTTTTCGCCTTTGCACAGTCTTAGTCTGATGATTGCACTCTTTATTTATGAATATAGCAATATATATATATATATATATATATATATATATATATATATATATATATATATATATATATATACTGCGAGAAGTCTTACACCATATGTTAAAAACCTATTATAATCTAAAAACTTTGAAAATGGTGTACATGAAATATTTTTTCAAAGAAGTACCTTACATTACTTTTGCTTTCTAAGTTATTTTGTTTAATTCCTTTTCTTGAAATGCTTTCTTTTTTTTATTTTCCTCATTCGTTAGTTTACTCGAATGATTTCAAAGATTTCTATCGACTGATGCTCCTGTGTTCTAAAATCGTATCACAATATATGCTATCCTGCCAAACACAGTCATAAAAATGTATCGATCAATGAGAAAATGACCACATAATGTGTGTGTGTGTGTGTGTGTGTGTGTGTGTGTGTGTGTGTGTGTGTGTGTGTGTGTGTGTGTTACGTCACTAGCGAATTTACTCCGCAGGTAAAAACTTAATGAGCAAATGTAAGTCAGTTTTTTGCAGTTTAGATACGAGTTTGTTTGATACCAAAAATGTTTAACAGAAAACAAAGACCTCATGAATGAATTACCGGAAGAAACAAATTTTAAACATTTTGTCATCGACCTGATTTTTTAAAATTCTTTTCGGTAGCTATTATGTATTAGCCACACGACAGTCTTGTTCAATGTGTAAAAAAAATTGATGAAAATAAATGAAAATGAAAAACTGTTTTCATATCTGATCGGTTGCTAGGTTACACCAGAAAACAGAAGGCATCAAATGTGTCGTTGTGCAAATGTGTGTCCCTTCTGACGAGTTGGGAGTGTAAAGTGCTCGCTGTGCTACACTGCGACTGGCAGCAGATTGGAGATAGTGGCCACTGGTGGTCAACGAGTGAGTCATTGTGAGACAAGGAGCAAACCATGATATTAATCATGTCAGGCAAGAGAAAAAAGAGAGAGGGGCACTTCTGGAACAGTTCTGATTGCTGAAATACACAGGACTTTATATAAAGAATGACAAAAGACGTTAGAATAAACAAAAAGAGCGTGAATGAAAGATGAAAAGAAAAGTAAAAGATCGTAATTGTATGTCGAGGTGAAGACATCCAATCCATCTTTGTTGTTTATTTTTTTTCTTTTTTGTTGTTTTCTAATTGAACGAGAGCATTTAGCGATAAAACGTGAACGGATGGATCTTTGTGGAACATTTTGAACGACATTCGATGTCTTGCTTGTCACTCAACAGAGAGGGACAATTGATTTTGGGTGAAATAAAGAAACATATAAAAAACGAAACGAAAATATAAAACAATATAAATGTAATAATTTCGAGATCCAACTATGGTCTGCCGTCTGTACGTCAAAAGCAAAAAAAAAAAAAAAATAATAAAAAATATATAGAAACAATAATGTCAGAATAGAATTTTTCTTTATTTCCTATATATTTTTGTGGCTTTTTATGTGAGCGTTTGTAACCAGTCCATTAGTTGGTCTTCAGCTTTCATGGACCAATATGCTATTCTAAATCACGCACCATGAGAAAATTTTATGTAATCTATCAACGACTACATACATTTGGTCTCAGAAGTGATTATGGCCAAAGTATTTACCCCACCCCTACGCCCCGGGTAGAATGTGACTTAAGGTCAGTTTTTAAGCAGAGTAAAGCTGTTTTGTACACAGCTTTTTTTCAAGACTTCTAGTCGAGTTGCTTAACAATGACTAAAGAACTCAGTAGTTCCCTACGGTTAATACATAGCTGAGAAGGGGACAGGTAGATTCATGCCTTTTCCAAAAGCATTAGTGCAAAGTGAATCGCTAACAACCTCGTTTACGATTTAAACAACGGTTGCCGATTTCATTTCTTTTATCGATAACCATTACACTTCTGGTCAAAGTTTTTTTTTTTATTTCAAAATCGATCTCTGGTATTTTTCAATCGTGTTCATACAGAGTAAATATGCTAAACTGATTTGTTTGAAATGAAACAGTTTTTATATGCTTTTCAGCCTATCTTTTACCACTTTTTAAGCTGTGGGAACGTGTATATCTTAAAAAATAATTATTCAAAGCTCTACTTCTTATCTACTACATGAGGATATATATATATATATATATATATATATATATATATATATATATATATATAATGTGTACAATGTGTAAGAAATATTGGTTTCAATTAAGGTTGGCGCTGGTGGAAATGACAATATTTTGCGATGTGGGAATATAGTATATTAATGTACTCACAATTTTTTCTCCTTCAACTATCATGGTGACAAAACTATGGTCAACATATCTAGCTATAGAATAAGAGGGTATATTTAGTGAAAAAAATTAGTGAATATTTCGGACTTGAATCAATTGCCACGTTGATATTGTATTGATTAGTTTCTAAATCTAAGTTTGGCACAAGGTTGCAGCAGTGGAATAGCTCTTAAGATTAGCAAATTGGGCCCTGAGACGTGCTTGGTTGGTTGGTCGGTTGGTTGTTTCGGTTTTATGGCGTATCAACCTTTGTAGGTTATTTAATGCCAAATCCATTTTTTATTGTAATAATCAGTTATCTTTTAAACAATGCAGTTTTGCATACAAAAACAGTTTCATTTCAAACAATTCAGTTTAGCATAAGTACGCAGTTTCAATGTAAGTATACATTCAAAAACATTTCTTTTTCAAGTTATTCAGTTAAGACAAACAGTTCTAATTCAAACAATTCATTTTAGCACGAGTACGCAGTTTCAATATCAAAACAGTTCTATTTCAAGTAACCCAGTTAAGCATAAGTATGCAGTTTACTTCTATTTGACCCATAGATAAAATCCTATCAGGTGCTACCGCTCCTGGCCAGAGTAGACTTGGGAACGATGGTAATGAAGGGGTGCTCCGAATTCCCTAAAGCTCCAGCATCACTGGAACCTCATCATCAGTTTGTTTAGTTTCATATCCAGGACACTCTTTGTTTTTTTTTAACCCTCTGCAGATGTTCAGTCGGTGAATTCTACCCCAGCCAGCCGACTGGGCAAGACGTGCTTGTTAATTATTGTATCTTAGTTGGCGATTAATGTTCCTATCGTATAGTTTTTTGAAGTATGTCAAAAAATATTTTATCGTCAATTTTACTTCATTTTATGTTAATTATCTTTAAAAAAATTATTGACAAAGATCATAAAAGCTTTTAGTTGAAAGAGCGCGAGTAAATAAGTATCGCAACCCATTCTTTCTGGGTGTCCGATATTGTCAGATTAAATTAAACTTTGGTTTGGTTTGGTTGGTTTTATGGCATATCAACCTTTGTAGTTTATTTAACGCCAAATCCATTTTTATGTAAATAATCGGTTATATTGAAAACAGTTCAGTTTAGCATAAGTTCAGTTTAATTGTCAAAAACATTTCCATTTCTAACTATTCCAGCAGCAATATGTAATAATTCAGTTAAGTGTAAATACAGTTTTAATGTCGAAAAACAGTTCCATTTCAAATAATTCAGTTAAGCATAAGCACGCAGTTTAAGTGTAAGTACGGTTTAATTGTCAAAAACGTTTCTATTTCAAGCTATTCAGTTTACTCAATTCATTTTAGCATAAATATGCTGTTAGTTCTATTTAACCCATAGATAGGGCCCTATCAGGTGCTACCACTCCGGGCCAGAGTGGACCTGGGGTACTCCGCATTCCCCAAAGCTCCAGCACTGCTGGAACCTCGCCATCAGATTGTTTACTGTCATATCCGGGACACTCGTTAGGGGGGGGGTCTTACCCCTCTGCAGAGATGCAGTCAGTGTATTCTACAGCCCCAACTGATTGGGCAAAAATTAAACTTTGTAAGTGTCGAAAATGTAAATAATGATTACTGCAATAATAATTGGTTTTCGTTTTAACTCTCGATGAAAAGTCATCATTGTTGGCTTCTGATTTCGGATCTGTGTCACATCTTATTTATAGAATTTATACTATATTTAATTGCAAAAAAGTAAATGAATAAATGGACATAATCTTTAATCCTTCTTTAATAGTTATATCTCTTGAAAAATTAAGATGATCTGTGTGGACGCAAACGTAAACCCAAAACTATTGTTTCAAATTAAATCTGAAATTACTTAATTCTCTTGGAGCATTTTAACACTTTTAACCTTTCAAAAAATTTAATGTGATGTATAAAAGTAAAATACAAGCGTAGAAAAATTGGATCAATATTATCACAAATTATTTAAGATTTGCATACTTGAAAAATAATGTACAGGTTGTTTTTAATAGCATTTTTTTTAGTAAATAAACAATATAAAGAAATAAAGTCAGACGAATGAAAAAAGCTTGAAGAAATACCAGTAAAAATGGAGGACAAACCAATAAAAAGGAGAATCAAACCAAAAGATAAATAAAAATAAAAGAGCCAAATAATAACGAGCAGCTAGGAAGAAAACCCTTATAATTATAGCAAGAATCGGAATTTTCTGATTGGTTGCAATCTCCTACTCTTTATCTCAAGTTATTCCTAGCCAGCTTCGATTTTCCTCCTAATTAAACCAACGGTAAAATCAGAGCCATTTTCATCGTTATTTATTACACTTATTGTGTTGTTTTTTTTTTTTTTTTTTTTCATTTATCTTATTTTTGTTTTGGGGCAGACATAATTCAGAAGCGGTTGTAATGGTGAGTTTTGTTAGGAGTGATGATTGTGTCAACTCGATGGTGACAGGGAAAGATGGGGAGAGAACTTTTTTGATTCGACATTTGCTGGATGTAGAAAAAGAACAAGAAAGATTGCAGCAGAATGAGAATAGACTGAATGAGTGTACAGTTAAATGTATAAAATAAAAAGAAAGGAATTGAATGAGAGTGAAAGAGAGGAGGAAAGAGACTAATTTAGGACCGTATGTGTGTGTATATGTTCACTCGATGATATGTCAGCGGTTTTTGGAATGCGTAAATGAGATAATTTGATATATAATCCCCAAGAAAGAAAAAGAGAGACTAAATGGGTTTCGATTAAGAGACTATTAAACAGAAATGGATTGATTGACTGAGAAAAAGATAGACAAGCAGAGAGAAAAAGTGAGATTTACTGGCTGGCTGAGATAAATGGAGATATTAAAGAATGAGACACGCGGATGGTTATGTATACACTGTGAAAGAAAGAAAGAAAAGAAGAAGAAGAAGAAGAAGAAGAAGAAGAATCTTAGATAGTGAGTGCATTTGAATACTGTGTCGATCAATAGCGAAGAGCAATGTTACAGTTTAATCCCCTCATAGATGTTCCTAAAATGTATCTTCAAGCCAAATTAAGCTGAGAAAATATTTTGTTGATTTTCAAAAATAATTCAAAATGTCATCGTAATCCAATTTATTACTTTTCAAACAGGAAACGTGCAAATTTGTCGATATCAAAAATTCAATCGATTTGTAGACATCAATCCCTGAAGAGATGCATATATTTCGAATTAAGAATTGTCTGTATTATGAAAACTGAGTTTTTAAAAACTTTGATTTTTGACCTTTTATATATAGTAATAAAGAAAATATAAAGGTTTTTGTTCATTTTTTTTTTTACTAAAATCGATTACAAAAAGAAGTGGTCAATGACATAGCTGTCAGAACTGATTTAAAATGTAAAAGTTTAAGAAACTGTACACAATTTTACATATAGTCTATGACTTCAAGTTTCACGTGTGTTGTGCCTACGTGATTGTCAGATGGGTTGCAGTGCCCTAGTTTTGTGCTTCATTTTATCACTCCAATTGTGGGTTGGGTGTATCTAAGGAAGGGTGGAGGAAAGACACGTGTACAAAAGATGATGTAATTGATGTCTCTCTCCTTTCTTAGGAAGGGGGTAAAGGGGTGAAAGGAAGGGAAGAGAAATGACAATTACATCATCTTTTGTTTACGTGACTTTTCCCGTCGGCTTCCCGAAATACGCCCACCACTACTGGTGGAGTGATAAATCACAAAGCTGGGCTACTGCAACCTATCAGACGATCGTATGGGCACAGCACATTTAATACTTGAAGTTATTGTTGCTATGTAAATTTATGAACCATGTCTTAAACTTGTAGATTATATATATATATATATATATATATATATATATATATATATATATATATATATATATATTCCGGGTTAGTGAAAAATTGAAATCTACAATCACAGGCCGTAGATAGGTTGATATGAAGTAGCGTTAAAATTTTACTCGCTGTGAATAAAATGAATAAAGTTTACAAAATTTTATAATTGATACTTTTGGTGTAAAGTTGGCTTGCACATAACGCGATATTTATGAAGCAATGTCAAAACATTTTCCATACTGTAACTTCTACGGCGGATTATCGGCAGGTTTGGTAGACAAATTCACTTACCTAGGAAGCAGTGTCTCATCAACCGAAAAAGATATCTACATGCGGCTAACGAAGATATGGACAGCTATCGATAAGCTATCGATCATATGGAAGTCAGACCTGACCGATAAAATGAAACGCAGTTTCTTCCAGGCAGCGGTCGTGTTGATACTGCTATATGGATGCACTACTTGGACGCTAACAAAACGCTAGACGGTAATCACACAAGAATGCTGCGAGCAATATTGAATAAATCCTGGAGGCAACATCCAACAAAGCACCAACTATACGACCACCTGCCTCCCATCACCAAAACTATCCAAGTTAGACGAACCAGGCACACAGGACACTGCTGGAGGAGCAGATACGAGCTCATAAGTGATGTACTCCTATGGAACCCCACATATGGCCGAGCAAAAGCAGGACGACCAGCTCAAACATACATACAGCAGCTGTGTGAGGATACGGGATGTAGCCCTGAAGACCTGCCAGAGGCGATGAACGATAGGGAGAAGTGGCGAGAGAGGGTCAGGGATATCTGTGCTTGTGGCATGACATGATGATGATGATGATGATGATGATGATGATGATGATGATGATGATATTGGAAAGGATATTTCTTATATTTGTTATCAACAGAATTTGCTATTTCTAAATCACAACATTCTGTAATCCTTACAAACAACCTATATTGAAAATTCAAATACACAGACACACACAGACACTGACACACACACACACACACACACATATATATATATGTATTATCATTCTACCTAATCTACTATGAGCAGCACTGTGTTATGTGTCATATGGAAGGAAATATATTTGCTATAGAGCTACATTAGTTTTGAATTTGATTATTCTAAAAATTATTTCCTTGTTTTAGGTTTTTGAGAATCCTTGCTCTTTACACTGCGTGCAAGCATTTAGACTGATGATTGCTCTTAGAATATCAAATTTTGCAAACCAGTACCAGATTATTTGAAACGGAGTAAAAACATGATCCTTCGGGGTGTTTTGTTGAAGTCAGAGAAGATTACATTTCAATTAAAAATCAAGTTTTCCTTGCTTCTTTCTATCTTCCTATTTATTTTGATGATTTGAAACGATTTTAGTTGACTGACATTTTGATCACCATCATCAAGAATCCATAAACAAACATATTTGCTCGTTCATTCTTAAAAATGCTTTCATGTGCTAGTATTATCATTTCTACTCATGAATAAAAAAACAACATCTATGGCGCAGCCGATATGTATCAGCAATCTCTCGTTATAGGGTTAAGACACATGTAGACATTTGAACGTAGATTTAAATATAGCACAGAAAGTAGTTTTCCTCCAAATCAGACTGAATAAACTTGAAGTTTAATTGTTGGCAAGTATTTCATAAATATTTGTACATATTAATTTGGCGTATCCCCCTTTTTCCCCTTTTTGCTTTTAAAAATCTTTTATAGCCTGTGTCGCTTGAATGAACCAATGCACTAAGTCATATTGTCTTAAAGAAAGTTATAGACAAACGTCAAATGAATAAATTGTGACATCTACAAGTGTCACATCCTGATTAACGTTGAAAAGGCAAAACATCTAAACAAAAAAAAAAACATCATAAAACAAAACAGGATAACAGTTTGTACACATTGTTCTGGTTGGTCAGTAAACCGAGTCACTTTCTTATGCAAATCAAGAGAATATTTCAAATTTCAATCAAATGTTCTAAATGCTAGTATTTATGCCTTTTCCGCCACCACAATCTATTCACTCTTTATTCATTCACCAGCCGTCTCTCCAAACATCATAGAGTGACATATAATACATCATTCAATCCTTTATATCAAAAGACAAGCAAGAGTTTCTGGAGTAACTCGGGAAAAAAGATCGAAAAGCTGACAATAGCTACTGCATAATTCTTATATTTGCACAAATGTAACGGAATTTAAATCAGAGTCAATCAACATTTCAATAATGTCTGAGAATTTTAAAGAATTTCTAGAAACAAATGGGGTGAAATTAGTTTTCTGAATTGTTTTGTCTCTGAGAAGAACAAAAGTAACAAAAAGTTAAATCAGATAGACACTTAAATTGTTTAGCATAACTGTATCATAGATTGAAAGTTTACTATTGCTTATTTCTCGATGTATCCCTCATTTTGGGATTAAAAATGTCAAAGGTGTCAATAAATTGGCCAGAGAAAATGGCTTAATTTGATAACCTAAACAATTTAACGGTAATTGCTATAAAAACAACATTTATTAGGGTCATTAAAGGCAAAATTGGAAATGAAAATAAAGAAATGAAGAAATAGATGAAGAAAAATCCTCGTAAAATATCAGAGAAAACTTATTGCTCCGGCTGTAAGTATGTTACGTTTTTTATCCTTGAAATTCTTATAGAAGTCAAGTTATTGAACTTCTTTGGAACGAAAATGGAATTATTGAAAGAAACAACCTTTTACTTGATTATTTCTAATCCTATTTTCGGAAGTTAATGGAGCAACGATGTAACATATTTTGGTATTTCTATGAGTATTTTCTATAAATATGAAGTCGCCGAAATAACATAACCAGTACTTCGTCTTCGCAGCATCTCGAGATGTAATGGGTTTTGATAGCATCAATCTCCCTGCCAAGTAGCAAACAGCAGAATGAGCATCATCCTTGATCAGACTTATTATTGAACAACCTAGATGATTTGTTTTTTGTAAAGCTAAAGGGCTTTAATTTCTCTTCTATTGGCCCATAACTGATGGAAAAGTAGAGTCATGCCCTTCTCAAAAGGGTACATTGAACGGGGTTTGAACACAGTTCCCTGATCCAAATCTCCTCGCTGACATCTTGCCCATCTTCAACATCATACTATAGTACTTTGTGTAAAATAAATAAATAAATGAATGAATAGATGGATAAAAATAAACATTCGCGTGTCTCCAAGCAAAAAATCCTATCAGTGTCAGACAAATTTATCTCTTTCCTGTAAAAATAATGATGTGTCATTAATCATAAGATCCTAAATATTATCAGTGTTTAATAAACATGGGATTTAAAGCCAATAATATATGACTTAAATCTGCCTTCACAGAGTTAAGGATTCGGAAATGTTTTAGAACTGGGTTGGATTTTGTGGATACATTGACATGAACAATTATCTTAAACTAGTTGTACCAATTATCATTGCCGATTAGATGTCAAGCTAAAAGTTGCAGATTTGGAGAAATTAGTTGAAAGTTTTGAAAAATACATTCTACACATTTCATTTATCAATATTATTATCAATTAGAACATTTATAAACGTTGATTGTTATTATAAAAGATAAATTCAAATAACATTATAGACATATACGATTATTTTATATTATGATAATGATGATATTATTTAAAAAATGTCACATAGTTTTCTATAGACAAAGAATTAATTCATGTGATTGAGATTTATGGATTAAACATTTTTAGGACTCTTTGTCCTAACTAAACAATAATGTTCTGCGCTTATTTTACATCTCAAGATTAAATAAATAATCATAAACACAATCAATATTGAAATATGAATAATTAATTTTGTAAGAAAATAATTGTTTATTCTTTAAGATTGCCAATGAATAAGAACTGCTGTTCTCCATTAAAAAAAACAAACTTTTCTTTAAACCCTTTAAGTCCAGAAAATTTAGTAATCAACATCATTTGATTTTTTGTTTATATAGGATATAAAAACATTTCATAAATTGTTAATATTGAGAATACGAATAAAATTTTCCTGTAAACAGTCCGTAAGTATCAGTTTTTTTTGTATACTTATTTGAGAGCAAGACCAGAAGCATGATGAACTTAGAAAGAATAAAACTCACTAAAAATGTTAGTTTAGCTTTACAGCCATTAAACAACTGAGCTGATAATCAGTATGCCAACAAAGCAAATGCTTTTGGGAAGTGTGCCTTTAACTTATTGTCCATGACCCTGTGTCAGACTAATTTAAGTTTAGTTGATACCAATATATGAACGTGAAAACGCGTCCGTGCGTGTTTTCCTGCTCACCAGCCATGCGTATCCGGTTAGCTTTTGATAGCATTTTGACCAGAGAAAATGTCCTGCGATAAATAAAAATTAACGTTGCCTTGGCGATTGCAAACTATGTGGTGAATGAGATTCAACTATTTTTAAAGAAGTTCATAACCCTAAGGAAATGGTTTAATGGCCGACTTTATTGTGTCCGGTGGAAATAATGTAAGGCCATTTTGACTCAGGAAACAAGAAATTTACTTGATGGGCTTTTCAATTTACCGTTTCTTTTTATGGTAAACGGGATATCTGCAAAATCTTTGTTCTTTTTTCAAACTAACGTATGACTGTCACCTAAATATTGACTCACAAACAGAAGTGGACTGAATAATTGTGTTCTTTTGAATTAAAATGATTGTTGATGAGAGAGATGGTCGTCGTTTCCGGGTTATTAATGATTTTCATATTCACCTCGAAACAAAAATACACGCATACTCTTTCAATTATTTAGTCTAGATAAACACTCAAGTATCCTTGATTTTTATTTACAAGATTTCTAAGTAAATCTGTGTTTACCCTCATCCTCTCAAGTCTTTGGTTTTCCCGTTGTTGATGCTTTGGTGAGCTTGTATTCATCAGGTCAATAGCTTTCCTGACGATCGACAACGTAAATATCTGAGTTATGACTTTCTATTCGATTTTACTCTGCGTTTTTGTGCAGTGTAAAGATTTTACAGACTAGAAATGCTTTTAGCAGTAAATTTCGATCATGATCGTATGTATGTTTCTTTTTCTAGTGGCATATCAACCTTTGTGGGGTATTCAATAGCAAGACATCCTTTTAGAAGAACAGTAGTAGTACTTTTTAACCAGTAACTGGAAGGTTAAGGAGAATCATATTTTTTCCAAATATATTGATATAAAATTAAACGAAATTGCGGGACAGAAGTTCGAACTGCTGCATAATCTATAATATACTATGTAGAGGATCTAGCGCTTCTCGCAAATACACATGCTCGAGCCGAATCCCTGCTGTCAAGCCTGGAGCAGGCAGCAGAAAGCTTTCGCTTTCTCATGAACGCAAATAAAACAGAGAACGTGTTTTAAACAGGGAATCATCTCTATTTGAATTGTCGGGCCTCTGAAATTTGTAGACGAATTCATGTACCTTGGGAGCAATATCTCATCTACTGAAATTAATGCCAACATGCACCTAGCAAAGGTGTGTAATAATATCGATAGGTTATCGATCATATAAAAATCTGATCTATCAGATAGAATAGCTTTCTCTCTATCTCTTGATGATTATGATGATATAAAGCTTAGCCTAAAGAATTAAAATGGGACGGATGGAGAGAGATAGAGAGAATCAGAGAAATCTCTGCTGTCTTGCTGACAGCAGAGATTTCTCTGATTCTCTCTATCTCTTGATGATTATGATGATATAAAGCTTAGCCTAATGAATTAAAATGAAGGCGGTGAATCAATGTGAGATAAATTGTGTTATTCGCCAGAAATTATGCAAAATATTTCGGTTCTCATTGGAAATGTAACCCTCTTTATCTTATTAAAGTACATGGATATACATACAAATATATATATATATATATATATATATATATATATATATAATCTTCCAATAGAAACTTGTCTAATTTACCATAAGCATACCTATGCCCTTTGCCCGACATCCGAGTGTTCAATCAACTATCAAGTAAATTTTACCGGATGGGATAGCTTGACCTAAGCCTTTTTGGTTTTCTTTTCGATTAACTCATACATGGCTATCCATTCTTCGTTTTCAATTTAGTTCTTCTCCTAGTCTAGTTCATCATCAAGACTAAGGATCTTAGCTCTGATATTTTCTTTGTGGCTGGAGTAGAATTGATTGGTTAATAATTTTCTTAGAGTAATAGTGCCAAGTGAACACAAAATGTTTCAGCTAGTATTTGAACTCAAATCTTCAAGTTCATTTTCTATACTTTTTGTTTGGATACCTGCATCTTTATATATATATATACAACAAACAATTATGTTCTTTCTATATCCGTATAGGAATTGGAAATGATTACAAATACAGACACACACACACGTATTTGTATATAAACAAACATACTTCAACATTATTAAACTTTTCTGGCAAGTGTCCCTATGCTATTTTTTTTATTGTCATTTGGTATATGATTATCTGTTATGATAATAATTGTTTTAATACCTCAATTGATATTTATTTATCTATTCCTCACCTGATAATTTACTATATAATAGTTTTCAGCAGGACCGCCTTACAATCTTTTTAATTTAACAATTCATATCAAGCTGGGATGAGTCAATGTTATCATCAATTTTTTGTCCTTCGGGGAAAGTCAAATAATTACTAAAATGTAATTTGATTATATTTAATAATTTTACGATATTAATATCTACTTACTATGAAATGACCATTGGAAAAACTTGAAGTATTTTGTGATATATTTTCTGAATATATAATGCGTTAATTGCAGCTGGCGATGATTAAATTACGAACGTTCAAGGGATATAAAAATAATGAAATTCAATGATATTTTTCAATTTCTGAAGCATCACCGTTTCCTGCATTGCATCAGAAGAATTTAACATTGTTTAACATTGAAGTCTGTAATAAAACTAGGATATCTGTCGGGAAGATACTCAACTTTTTGCATATCTTGACAATCGGTTGCGTGACAGCGCTCTAACGTGACAATCAATCAGAGACAGGGGATTTATTAACACTCTTCTGTAGGGTTATTCATTTGGCAGCCATTTTGTTATTGAGTAACCTCGTATATATGTAACAGGATTCACAACGAATAAGAATGTTTTCACAAAAACCTCTAAAACATATTCGAAAAATTAAAAATGCTTTAGGGATGATTCAGGGCGGAAAGTTGATAGAAATCCGTTGAAAGCTCTCAACCTTTTGAAGGCGTTTATAAAACGGAACGTCTAAAATTTTTGAACGCATGCAGGTTATATTAAAACCAATTAAAGCCATTGACAATGTAAGAATCAGAAGCTCTTGGAATTCTACGAATTTTCTTGAAAGTATTTAGACATTAGGAAATGATCCAAGTTTTTAGGCTCGATTTGGCTCCCAATGACGACTGACTTCCCAATGCAAAAATAACTGATGAAAAGGAATTGATTTTTGACCGTGCAAGAGATTAAGAATAGTGTGCTGAGTTCCTTGATCATGATCCCGAAAGAAGATTTTGCAAACTGTTTTAAAGTGTCGAAGAGTCATTAGGATAACTGTGTATGATTTCAATAGTAAAACAGACTAAGGTGGCATTGCCCTAGGTTGGTTGAATAACTGCATCATTTCCGGAGGAAAAACTAGACGAAGTCTGGTCCAATTCTTTAGCGCTAATATCCATCGCCTGTTGGCCATTGACAAGTTTCATGAATAAACTGAAAGTTTATATTTTTCAAACCACATTAATAGGAAAAAATCGACGAATTCATTTTTTACCCTTTTTTCTGGCTTGAGTAATTCTTTTAAGAATAAAACAATCTCTAAAACTGATTTGGTTAAAAGAATGCAAGTTTGGCACAAGATTATATTAATAGAGAAACTTGTGAGGATCGTACTCCCAACTGATGTCTTGCGGGACTAACACGCTAACTATTGCTTTAAGTTCGATTCCCACAAGTGGGGATAAGTGTTCAAGTTAAAAAAGAGGGATTGTTCAACCGTACACAGATATATGCACGCACATTATGCCTCGAACTGTCCCGACACATTAACTTACACATATTCACAGAAACTAACACACGCACAAATATTTATATCTCATAGATATGTATATATGCATGTCGCACATGCGCATACACATATACGTAAGAATATGTTAAGGCACACATGCACGTACATCTACATATGCATGTACAAATGTATAAACATGAAAGTTTATATAGAGATTTAAACGGCTATGCACACAGTCACGCATACACATATTTATATTTACAGCCACATGCATTCGTAGGCACAAAAACATCCCCTTACCGTTAGCTAAATGAGAGTCGGGGGAACAGCGATAGATTGGTTCCCGTCTAAATTTATTCGGCATCTCTTAATTCCCCACGGAATCCTGTACCCTCGACACCTCAATCTCTTTCATCATCCCTTTCTTAGTTTCCAGCTCATTCCCCCCACCCCACCCGCCACAACTACTGCCATGTTTCATTTCTTTTCCTCGCCACCATTCACATTGCTATCAACGCCCCAAAGACACTGTCGTCACGCTCAATGTCGTTCCAGTGGTCCTTGTCGTTGCTCGGGGGTGAGCATGGACTGATGACCGCCACAACCTGGGAACGAGCAGAAACCAGCCGAGACAATCCAGCGTTTTGTCATATTTCTTGACTTTGCAGTTTCTCTTGACTTCTCTCAACCTTTCTCTTTCTTTCCCTTTCTCTCTTTTTCTCTCCTTCTCTCTCTCTCTCTCTCTCTCTCACACACACACAAATTCATTCATACACACATACAAATATATAAGCCATTTAATTCTGAATCCTTCTTTTATTTTCATATTAATCTTCACTTTCTTTCTTTCTTTCTTTCTTTCTTTCTTTCACCCAACTCATCTCTTCCATTTTCGCCTGTATTTCTCACCATTTTCCAAGCTCCCTTCCCCATTTTCACCCAAGATGGAGACGAATACAAGGATTACGACAAGCTAATTCATCATATTTCCTTCTTTATTCTTTTCCTCTCGCCAGAGGCGTCACTCTTGACTCCTGCAACCATTATCTTCATTCCTAATTCCCACCCGACGACCGACCCACATCAACTTATCCATACCACTCCATCTTGCCCGCTTCCCACAGTGACTTCCCCTGTTACCCAACCCTCAATACAAACGCCCATATTTTTTGGTGGAGTGTCGTAGCTCATTATGCTAGCTCCCTCTTTAAGCCGATTCACTGCTGTGAGCTATAAGAAATAGATGCCTGAGCCAAGGCGCTTTCCCTAGAGTTATGGTCAGCAAGCTAATCCTGCAGGCGATTGCTTGTGTAAGGAATTTGATCCTCTCAATGCTTCTATTGTGGTCTTATGTCAGACTGAATTATACTTAGTAAATATCTAAAGGACTCTTGCAGTAGAGAAATCTATTCTAGTGAACCGCGTCTGGTAAGTTTGATTCCTTTATGTAAAATACGATTCTATGTTAAGCTTAACAGTGAGAAGAGATCAATAAATATGTGACAAGGAACAGATGTTAAATAGATCAATTAATTCCTACATGTCAGCCTGATCGTCTACTTTCAAATTTCTTGTAGCTCAATGGGTGCATTAACTATCACTTAGTTTGATAGGATACATTAGGAAATCAAATTAAATGCTAAATGAACAGATAATAACAAAATATTTAAAATGGCGTCGAAGTAAAATTTGAATCTTACACTAAAAGACATTCAAACTAAAACTACTACCACCATCATCGCCACTACCACTTCCACTTCTAATTCTTTAGTATTTAGGATTAGTCTTATAATATTTTGGTTTCTTCTGTGTTCCTTGAATATGTCACTCATTCAAAACATTCTTCAACAAAAATCAACTATTTTATGTTTAAAGCCATCTTCTATTGTTTTTTGTTTTGTTTTTACGGTTGGTAGTTAAAGCAATTTATAGTGTTTAAAACCCTTCTTCTATAAATAATATTACTCTTATTACTATTACTATAATACTATCCCTCCTACGAATACAACTAAAGTAATTATTACTACTACTACAACTACTATTCCTACCACTACAACTTCTACTTGTACTGTTTCCCACTTGCTAATCTTTTGAAGGAAATTAATAATGTTCATGAAAAATTTACTTTCTAGATTATCACGAATGGAAGATTATAGAAAAAAAAACTAATTGTCTGAATTTTTGGGATGAAACTTGATGATTTTTATCATTAAGGGTTTTCGGACTATTGTCTTCATCTTTATTGTTATTTCCTCAACGTTTCGGCCAATATGTTCCCCGGCCTTCTTCAGGTTTTTGTCGAACTTGGAACCTTCATGGAACTTCGAACTACATCCTTTATTGAATCCATTGGGGCCGCCTATTCTGATTCCGTTAGCCATAACCGGGCACAAGTGGTAAGTATTCCTGTATTGTTACTCGCCTCTAGCCAGGACTGAAACCTTCAACCTCCAGATGATTGTCTCCTTAGAAGCTAAGGGAACCAACGCCTATAAACGCTACCAGCAGGACACATAATTCCCGATTCCGACACACTTGAAGAAGGCCAGAGGACATATCGGCCGAAACGTAGTGGAAATAACGATAAAGATGAAGAGAATTGTCCAAAAATAGGGCAGACTAGGGTCGTTAGCACTTGTATGGCAACCGGTGTAGGAGAAGAAAAATTCTGAATTGAAACCACTTAAACTCCGCTTGAAAATTATATAGCTACTGCTTTGTAGGGTGCTGTCTCCAGGATTTGTTCAAACTTGTTTGCAGCCTTCTTCTGTAGTTGCCGTCAAGCCTTTTCTCCATCCGTTTAGTAAGCGTCCATGTAGTGTAGCAGTATCGACACGACCACTGGTTGGAAGAAACTGCGTTTCATTTCAGGTCTGACTTCCATATGACCGGTAGCCTATCGATAGGTGTCCATGCCTTTGTTAGTCGCGTGTCGATGTCAGTCCCGGTTGATGAGACACTGCTTCCTAGGTAGGTGAACTTGTCAACTAGTTTCAGAGAGCGACTGCCTTGTGTGGAAATGTCGCCTGTTTGATTAAATCATATCAAGAGAATATATTGCAAGAATATCCTAAAAAATTTCACCTTGTTTTTCTTGTTTGTAAGCTCAGATTCAACATGACGCCATCGAGTGTTACATTATTTAAAGAAGCTTACATTGAATTAAAAGAGAACTTCTTACTAGCTAAAAATCTAAGTGTTTACTTTGAAGGGATCACTCACTTGTTGAGTTGATTTTATTGTTTTAAATTCTGTTTTGTATGACGATAAAATTTATGCAAAAAACTGAACAAATTGTGATCAAATACAGGTCAAGAAGTAAAATTGCTAGAGTTTAGCCTAGTAATATATATATATATATATATATATATATATATATATATATAATATATATATATATATATATATATATATATATATAACAGCATAACATTTATAATTGCGTTCATCTCGACACCAAATATGCCCGTCTGTAAAGCGTGTTATTAAATATTGAAACATATACACATTAAGGTGAGCAAAGATTGTTCCTTGTGAATCCCATGGGAAATGAAACAAAAGATCTGAGGAAATGAAGAAACCGAATACGATAGCCACGAAATACCGAACAGCTGATGTACAAAAAATAATAATAATTTGCCGCCACGAAGCATCATCTGGTTAGCAAACCTCAAACCACAATAAATAAAACTAATGAAAATAGTTCATTCGGTTAACAAGTTGATGTCTATTTATACATTCTATTGTTTAAAAGTTATTATTGTATTCAGAAAATATTGAAATTATTTAGGCTTTATTGAACATGGCATTATATAAGAACATTAAATGAATTTCTTACCATTATATTCTATTCAAGATTGCATTTTATTTGTGGCAATACGCACACACACACACACACACACACACACACACACACACACACACACACACACACACACACACACATATATATATATATATATAGAGAGAGAGAGATAGACAGACAGAGACAGAGATAGAGACAGAAAAATACAAAGCAATGAGCATACTCATTTTGGGATATAACAAATCGCTATCCAATTTAAGGTAAACTATTTTCTTGTACTTTCCAATCAAATTAATTCGCAACGGAAATTCCTTTTAATTTTACTGATTAGCATTAAATGATTTGATTATTTTGAATCAAACCATCAAAATTGCCCAAATATTTTCAACTGGATTAAAAACATTAAGACTTTGTCCCGGCCTGAACATTAGCTGAAATGAAATTTCTTCCAACCATTTTTTAGTCACGTTAGCAAATTGTGCTTGAGCATTATTCAGTTGAAAAGTTTATAGAAGCCGCGTCTTTCTTTGATTTTAATGTGCAATTTTACATTTATTAACTCTTCCCATCTTATCAGTTTACTAATACCAGTTGCAGTAAATGTTCCCTACACAATTATAAATGAATTTCCATTCGTCACATTCGTTTTTTGATGGTATTTTTAATTGCTCTTCTAAAACATCGTTCAGAGGCATCATTTGAGAGAAAAAAATTGCTATTCATCAAAGCAGATAACATTGCTAAACCCCTGTGCATCTTTCTTGCCATAATAGGAGGTGAATATCTTTCTGGTTAGCAAGGGCAGCCAAACACATTTTTTCGAAGGAAACTGATTTCATTTAATCTTTTAGATTCTAGAAAGTAAGTGTCCCTTTGTAGTTTTAGATTCTTTAGACGTCTTAGCAAAGGTTGTTTTCCTCTCTTTCAAGACTCACTTTCAGCATGTGGTCATCCTTGCTTATGGAAACACTGGAGCAACCAGATCCCAATTTTCTACTGATAGAACCGTCTATTTCATATTTCTGATCAATTCTCTTCTCATTTGAGAAGGATATTTTAATACTTTCTGTTTTTAATTTCTCATAAAAATATCTTCTTGTTTTTCTCAAACTCATTTCTTATCATTATCATTTTCATTCATAACATATATATATATCTCGAATATAAGAATAACCAATTAATATTGATTTAAAAACTGCAAAATCACAAGGTATCAAATTCTTTTCATAAAATAACTTTGGCTCATTTCTTTTTGTGCAGGAGAGTTCACAAAATCAGAGAATTTTCTGATGTTGTCACATGCAAATATTGAGTAATAAATTGGTGGCATTAGATTATGATATAATTTCATTTTGTGCTGGGATTTTCACTTTAGTATTCGATTTTCGAGTTTTTTTTTACCCCTGCGTTATCAGATGATCTTTTACTGGAGATTATTGACAACAAGTCTCCTCAGCTTTTAAGGACTCATCTGAATATTCTTGCCGATCACAATAATGCTATAGTCTGGATAGTCGCGATTCTTCCTCTGATTTCCAATTCCTCAGGACATTTTCCAAGCCGTTTTGAGACCAGTCTAAATGCACCAACTCATATTGTTATCACCGTCAAGTTCCACAGTTCTTTTTTTTTTTTAGTTTTCTGATTCAATATCTGTCTATCTTTTCTCTTTCTTTTATTTTCAATTTGAGATTGGCTAGAACAGCAATAACCACTTGACGGCACATTTTTTTTTTTCTCAATTAACATCAGGTCTTGTCTTCTGAACTGGATGAGGTGATTTGATTGTATTTCAAAATCTCAGAGAATTTTATACATCTCATTCTCTTGGACAGATTATGGTTTGTGCGTATACCATTTGGTAGTATGGTCAAATATGAAGCTCTTACACAATTACCTGTGGATTCCTTTTTTTTTCTTGTTATTATTATCATTATTTTACTCCTAGAGAGTTTTTCATATCAGCGTTAGCTGAGAGTTTTTCTCTACAAGTCTCCTCAAGTCTCTCGGAATCTTCTGAACTATGCTGTAGTTTGGACAGTCTCCACCCACCCCGTTATTTTTAAGTCCTCCAGTCCTTGTACCAATGCTTTGGTGACTGTACCAAGAGCACCAATTACTAGCGGTATAACCGTCACTTTCATGTTCCACATTTTTTTCAATTCCCTTGAAGGTCGAGCTATTATCCCTATTTTCGCATTCTTTCAATTTTACTCTGTGGTCCGCTGGGACAGCAAAGTCCACTATACTGCAACTTCTCTCTTTTTTGTTGATTAGTCTGCGAGGTCTGGTCGTCTGGCTGAGATTAGGTGATGCGTTTGTATGTCAAAATCCCAGAGGAGTTTGCGTGTCTCATTCTCCAGAACTGATTCTGGGTAGTGCATATACCATTTGTTCGAATTATTGTTATTATTATTATTATAATTATTAATATTATCATTATTATTATCTGCTTAAAATTTGCCTACTGAAGCCATTATGCTCGCGCTCAAATTGGATCTTATGAGATATAATTTATATTATAAAATAGATAAATAAATGAATAAAAAATAAAAGAAACATGTACACAATTAGATTTAATGGCTGAGTTGAGAAATAATCATCAGATGTGAGTGAGAATCGTGTGATCTGATGCCAGTATCATTTAAATTTCAATCTGAATGAAATTTGCAGCATTCAGTAAGTCATAACGTAACGATATTGCACTTGCAGAAGTTTCTCTGTGATGTGTCGTTCTTATGGCGAATGGTTACATATTTTAAAATCGGATCAGTAAAAAATAGATTTAGATTTTTTCCACTTTTGCTAATATGACTTTGGAGACATTTCTTGATTAGCTGTGACTTTTAAAAAATATTTTCCGAAGATGTATTCAAATTAACTTCTGTAGAAAGAAAAACTATTGTTGCAAAATGCTACTCTAGCATGCAGAGAAAACAGTCGATAGACTTTGATTGTTATTAAATGTAGTACATGGCCTTGTGTTTAAGTTTTTAGTGGGATATGTCACTCATTCTTCAGGGTTTCTGAGTGTCTTCATTAAAAACAATGCTCTTTTAATTAGAAATAGAAAACCTCATAAGACATTATTGTTGACTGGGAACAGTGAAGGCAATTCACAACAACAGTTCGTCTTAACTTGGATTCTTTAGATCACCACCATAACTGAGTGAAATAATTTTGCCAAGATTACCGTGGACTGAAAAAAAAAAGCACAAGTCATTTCTCGATGGCGTTGAATTAACATGACATATTATGATAGGAATTCGAACTCTTTTCACCTTTTGTGGTTATTAACTATTTCCATGTTTCGCACTTTCCCCTATGTGGCTTTAATATACTCTAAGCTCTTAAAGAACAGTGGTACTGATTTAATGATTCCTTCTCAGGAAAGAAAACATTGTCACTCAAGAGGTCAAATGTCATACCTTCAATGTTGCGCACCACTTTAAGTTCTTTCTTTCTTTCTTTCTTTCTTTCTTTCTTTCTTTCTTTCTTTCTTCTCCAATGACACAAAGATTATATGATATTCTTTTGTCTGCATTAAGCAAAAATATAGACTGAATGATTTTCTTTTAAGCAATTTGTCAGCGATTTATTCAGTTTTTCTTTTTAATTCTAAAAGTATTCTCATGTTTTCACAGAGGAATATAGGAAACTTGTTTTTCGCTTCTCTCCACATGGACTGATATATATATATATATATATATATATATATATATATAAACACACACACACACACACACACACACACATATATATATATATATATATATATATATATATATATATATATATATATATATATATATATATATATATATGTTTTCTTATCTCCCACTCATTTATTTTTGAAAGAAAATGTGACAAGTGTTCAAGACGTTTTACATTGAATTTGAAGAGATTTTTTCTTCAAGACTCAATACTTACTTTTTAAAAAATTTCTTTTTCTCTTTTCTTTTCTCTCAGTTATTCAGTCTTTATTGCATTATTTACTTTCTTCATTAATCAGTTCTTTTTTTAATTCGTTTTTTTTTTCTATTTTAATTTCTAGTAAGTCATTTGTTTTTTATTCTTTATTTTCGTCCAATTAAAATCGGCCCGGTAATTTTTTTCTTTTCAATTTGATACCTTCTTTTTTCTTTTCAATTTGATATCTTTCTTTTTTTTTTAATCAAATATCTTTATTCTTCCCCTTTGTTTTTTTTAATGATTTCTTTCTTTTTTTCCAACCGAATCGTAAATGAACTGAACGGTATTTACATCTTTCTTTAATTATCGGTAATATTTTCTTATTATTATAATTCCATTTTTCTTTTGACTTTTCATTCATCTTCCATTTTTATTCTATTTGTTTCTTTGTGCTTTTTTAAAATTCTCTACAACACTTGCTTATTTGCCTTCCTTTTCTTTTTCTTTTTCTTTTTCTCATTCTAAAATCGAAATCTTCTGATTTTCTTCATTGTATTTTCAATTTTCCCTTTTCTTTCTTTCTTTCTTTCTTTCTTTCTTTCTTTCTTATTTATACATGAACCAATCAGATCAGTGTGGTCAGACAGGCCCCTTCCAAATGTTACTAACGTCACAAGGAACAAACTCTAAAAATAAATGTCAGCATTCTATATTCTCTTCTTAAAAAAAAGATACATAATCATGGTCAAATATATACCCAAATATAAAGCTTAGTTGGGTAATCTTATTAATTAGATTTGTTGTCTTGGTAAACAACATTCAGAGTAGCCTGTGAAGAATCTTCCTTTTACCTCCTTTGCACAGATTTATTGAAACTTGACAAATTCTCAAATTTCCATAGTGTTAATGTGGTCATAATGTTTTAATCCAACTTTTATAAAAGTCACTTTAAACGATAGGTTTTAAGACTGCAATTTTTACTGTTTTTGACTTTTTACACTTTACATTTTTTTCTCTTTTCATCTTATTTTCCGCTTTATTTTTCTTTTAATTTTCTTTGTCATAAGATCTATCTTTAATTATATTTTATAGAAATGAAAGAGCTGACCCTTTAGATTCTATGGCCGCGATAGAACTGCTATTATATTTGTTATCATGGCAATTTAATTTTGCTTGTTAGAATGTAATCATTTCTTTGTCTATAGACATCTTTCTCTCCACTATTTTTGTACATATAAACAAAATTTGAAATTTGAAAATTTTCTCCGATTTTCATTCCCTGCTGATATTTTTTTTCAAGTGCTCCGAGAATTTATTGCACGATTCCCAGTGATCTTCTTACCCAGTCAGTCATGCTTGTTTTCTTATTCTTTTTGTGATAGTTTCCGTATTCAATAATTATGCGATTGTTTCATTTTTATTTCTACATAGTCAACACTAGCTATTCTCCAGTGTATCATCTATTTAACATCATCATCATCATGTCGTGCTGGTATCACGGATATCCCTGACCCTCTCTCGCCACTTTTCCCTATCGTTCACTGCCTCAGGCAGGTTTTCAGGACAACATCCTGGATTCTCACATAGTTACGTTGATATAATTTGTCCTTATAGAAAATGTTTTACTGGTATTGTTGAATATACTGTTTCTGTCTTTAGATTCTCTTTCTGTAATCATTGTCGAGGACATATCATCATACAACATTCCATAACTTTTTCTGCTCTTTGACAAAATTTTTTAGGGCAGACCCAAATAATCTCATCAAATGTGACAAGATGAGGTTTATTTTTTAACATAGTACCCCTTGCGGCCAACAAACTTCTTCGATGTTGCTATGTTTGGATCCCATCTCTAAAAAAATCATTAAGAGCAAATATGACGTTATCGTGAACTTTTCAGCTCATGAAATTTTTGTCAGTCCTCGTATTTGTGTAACGGGAATGTTTGTCATTTAAAACCATCCACTTATTCAAATTTTATTTTCAAAAAAAACAATACCAAGTACAGGTATTATTTTTCTTTCCTTCTTTCTTTCTTTCTTTCTTTCTTTTCTTCGAGTGAGAACATATTTACTGTTCACGCAATCTTAATCTAAGTGCCATTCTTAAGCATTTTTAAATCGGATACAAGTTAAGTTGCTCTACTCCATGTAATCCATTTAATAAACAATATAAAGAAAATTTAAATTTAAATATGAAAAAATAGAATAATCATTCCTGTATTTATACTTATTTTTTCTATAATCTTTGAGGACTATTAGAGCTTTTATACTCTTCGAAATAAAAAACTTTTCATTCATATCATTTAAATTTCAATCTGAATGAAATTTGCAGCATTCAGTAAGTCATAACGTAACGATATTGCACTTGCAGAAGTTTCTCTGTGATGTGTCGTTCTTATGGCGAATGGTTACATATTTTAAAATCGGATCAGTAAAAAATAGATTTAGATTTTTTCCACTTTTGCTAATATGACTTTGGAGACATAAGTAATATTTCAATAAAGTAAATCAATTACGTAGTCACTATAAAATCAATAATCAAATAAATACTTATAATTTTAGAATAGACGTGATAAACTCCGATTGATTTAATAATTACCTTGGAATAACATACCCTATTTAGGCAATGTGCACATATACTCCACACTGATTCTAATCACGTAGTGTTGCTTCTTACGTAATCACAACGTATTTTATGAAAGCGATACGAGGATCATACGATAAATTTCCAGACTTTTTTTTCGTATGGCCACTTTTATTATTGACAGTACACACATGAAACTCAAGTCCCCTTCGAAGTAATCTCCTCCGGTTGCAATGTTCTTCTTGAACCGTTCCAACAACTTCTGGAAGGCCCCATGGAAGTCTTCTAGTGTGAGCGTGTCAATGACCTTCGTCCCATCCTCTTTCATCTCCTCAATTCTCTCATAACGACAGCCTCTGAGCTTAGGGAATAACCAAAAGTCACAGAGAGCAAGGTATGGACTATAGGGACGATGAGGAACTGTCTTGATGCCCATCTTGGTCAAATACTCTTTGACAAGGATGGAGTTATGAACTGGTGCATTGTCATGGTGGAAATGCCATTGACCCGATTTGAAGAGTGCTGGCCTCTTCCGACGAATTCTCTTCCCGAACTCCCTTAAAACCTCAACATAATAATCCTAAGCCAATCAACTCTGGTGTATTGACTTCCTTACTACTCCCACACCTCTCATCCTCCCTCACATACTTCCTGCCTTCCTTGAATCTCTTATGCCACTTAAAAACTGATGCTCGATTCATGCAAGATGCTCCAAAAGCAGTCTGAAGCATTCCATTCGTTTCTGTGGCATTTTTTCCAAGTTTGAAACAGAATTTTATTGCATATCGTTCTTCTAAAGTGTCAGATTGAATTTTTGAAATTCACCAGCTGTGACAATCAGGCTTTAGTAGGGTGTATTCCAATACCTGTTGTAGCTGTTGATTTGAACCTGAAATCATAAAATCAGATGATGTATAGCAATAACATGCTGAATTTTCAAGAGTCTACGATTATTTTAAATGCCCATGCGAAAAAAAGTATGGAAACTTATCGTATGCACCTTGTATGAGTATGCAATACTAGTTACTACTGAAACTTTTACTATGTACCTATTTTGATTTTAGATTTTTCAAAAATCATTTTGATATTTCCATTCTTAAAACAGCAGGCAAGGAAAAAAGACAGAAAACCACCAAGTCCTTAAATACTATTCGTCTTGAAATTTCCTCTTTATGCAGTAGAATTCTTTCGGGGAGGGGGGAGTTGAGGAAGGAGGTGAGCTGGTTGTATGATTGCTCCCTAGTCTTTCTCCTACAAGCTTTGTGCACGTGATGCCATTCTCTTTCGGAAGCGTGTTGCGTGCACTGGTGTTGAGAAAACAAGGGTTGCAAATGCAGAAAGCGAATCTAATAGAACCACTTTCATCCCTTTACTTTCCAGCATTCACACTAAATAACAAAATGAAAGAAATTGCCCAATAAAGGCAATTAAAAACAGGCAGCCCTACAATAGAATCGGGAAAGAAAAATAACACAACAATAGTAATGATAAAAAAAATAAACCTAGTCACTTGTCCCATTGTGGAAAATACGTCAGGCACATTAAAACAAAATGGACTGGCATTTTAGATAGAATAAAGAATGAAACAAGAATGCGTGCTATTCAGATTCACCAACACCTTTATCTTTATCAGCCCCTATTTTATCCCTACTTTGTCTTGATCATCGCTGACTTTTTCCTCGTCAATCTTTTAAGACAGATTATTATTATTTTTTGTTGTTGGTGTTGTTGTTGTTGTTGTTGTAAATTATTCTAATTTGCATTCCTCTCGGCTGTGCACTATTTATAAGCACGATCACTTCATTTCCATGGCAAACAAGAAACCTCGAAGCGATAAAATCTCACCAATTCAAATTATCTTTTTTTGTTGTTGTTGAAATAAAGTGTTAAGTAAAAGTTCTTTGTTTATTTAATCATGTTCATTTGCTGAATGAGGAATAATTTTATTAAAGGAAAAAACATCAGAGATATGATTTGATGAATGACCAGAAACGAACCCACGGGAGAAAATGACGTCGGACAAATCATAAGTCGTTAGTTAAGTCTGGAGAAGACAAAAGTCATTGGAAACAAATAGCGAAAATTTAAAAAAAAATTTTTATAAGAAAACATTCAATTACCTTAGAAGAATAAGTAATATTTCAATAAAGTAAATCAATTACGTAGTCACTATAAAATCAATAATCAAATAAATATCATTTTAATAAAAATGATAAATGTTATCTAAATATTTAATAATTGTTTATCATATATTTATTTTCTTTTTCTTAAAAAAATGTTTGTTAGTATTTGCTTCATATATGGGCGTTTTCCATAACCTAATGTATCATCTGTGTGTTATGCGACACTATCACCTTTCATAGCAAATCTCTGGACTGTGTAGATTACCTAGCTGTGCTCATCTCTCTACGTAACTTGAGAAAGATTGTGCTGTCATATATTGGAGAGAGAAAATCTCCTTAAACTGACCTAATATCAATTACCCAAATTAGATGAACATTTACCAAACTTAAAAGATCCAAATTCCTTTGCCGATTCCACTTTTCATATCTATAAACATAAGGCCACCCACGTTTACATTATTTCATTTGTCTTGGTTTGCTTTGGCTTGGTCTTATGGCATATTAACCACTGTAGGTTATTTAATGCCAAATCTGATTTATTCATATATATTAGATATATATGATTTGTAAACATAAGTCAACAAAGTTAAATAGTTTCAAGTACTTCTATGTATCACGAACAATTCAATCAAACATCAGTCATTTGTTTGCACTTGGTTTCAATGTCAAACAGTTCTATTTGACCCATAGGTAGGACCCTTACAGGTACTACCACTTATGGCCAGAATCGACCAAGTATCGATGGCGATGAAAGGGTACTCCGCATTCCCTAAAGCCCCAACATTTCTGGAACCTCACCATCAGATTGTTTAGTGTCATAACTAGGATACTCGTTGGGAGGATCTAATCCCTTTTCAGAGAAGCAGTCGGTGTATTTTATAGCTCCAACCGACAGCGTTTTATTTCAAATGGCTTACAAAAAAGGTCTACTTTTAAAAGTAATCTTTTATATAACTTGGAAAACACTTGAAAGTAAAGAGATATTCCCACTAATTATACATAATCTGAAAGCGAAAACTACATATAGCAAAATAAACAAAAAATAGGACATATTTAACCGTGTTTTTTTTTAAATCATAAGCTTATTGAACCATATCGAGATTAAAAGGCAGTCATAAAGACATTTTATTTAAAGATGACACAATCCACACGAAAAAGTATATTCGTTAGCAAATGAGAAAAAGTAAAAAAAAGAAGTCTAGTCGCAATGAAAGAGTTTAATTGACAATAAATAGCTCCATATTGGCCTGGTTTGGTTTCTTTGTTTAATGGCATTTTAACGTTCGTGGTTTATCTAGTACCAAAGCTATCCTTGTAGACAAACAGTAGTACTGCTTTTTGACTCATAGTTGAGATGATACGGGGGTTCATATCTTTCTCAAGATTATTTGTCCGATAGTCACCGTAATAGCGCAACTGGAATTCGAACTCACTTGCTTCGAAGCCCCAGACCAAAATTTTAACCGTTTCGTCACAGAGTTTCCCACTCCCATTTTGGCTAGTCAAAAAGGTAGTATTGACCCTGTCAAGGTCTAATAAGAAGGATATGTCATCGAAATTAAGAAAGAGGAAGATAACCCAAGATACCTAGTCTTTTCTCTCGAAAGGCAAACACGAGGTGGTGAAAGAAATAAGACAGAATATGAATTCTTTCATTTATAACTGCTCACTTTTGGCAGAGGGGATTTTTTTAAGATTCTAATTGTAAAATTCGTCCTATTCATTCTATTTATGCTTTTTTATTCTTAGTTAATAATCTTTATAAATTTCCTCGCCGGTTACTTTCGCTCTTGCATAAAATAGCTCAGTGAGTTCAGTGTTGTTGCGCGTTGGAATATTTGGTCATAATCTGTTACCTTTTCTTTTTCTATCTTAATGTTTGTCCAGTCTTTGTTCCGAAGAGATGGTAATCTATTCTTCTTTTCAGTCATGAATTTCTTTAAGTCTACATTTATTTTGTCTTCTTGCGTTAGCATTACTCTGGTGATGGGTGTTTCGGTTTTGAGGGCTCTTGTTTTTCACAGTTTACTGTTTTAATTTAGGGTGAAGGGTTTTGTTCAAAGCTTTCACAATTTACTTGTTCTATCTTCTCAAGGTCAGTAAACTAACCTCTCTTTAAAATCATACAAGCTTGATCAGCAAGCCTTTGGCTTTGTATATTGAATCTAGCAGATTCTTTCCAAATCTCTATCATTCGTTTCCTATATCCTCTTTTGTCGGGCTGCTCTTAGTATAACAATGAAATCCAACTTTGTTGTCTTTGATTCATTGTTTCCACTGGTGTCTCTCCATTGATTAGTTTGCTTGGTCATCGATTGTGTACCTGAAATTAGAACAACCATCATTCACAGGATGCCCAGTCAGATCCCCAATATTGGCTTTCAAGGGAGCACCTGCCAATCATGACACTCAGCTCTCTCATCTAAGTCTCAGGTTAATTTGGATTTCGATTTGCTATTTTTCATAGGTAGTATAATATGGCTGTACCAGACACAGGGGTATTTTATAATCTGTGCTCAGGTATTCTTTAGAAGAAGACTCTAAAGCGACCCACAAAAATGGATAGTGACACTTTTAAAACAGAAAAGTTTTATTTCAGTATAAGTTCACATTTAAGATTCGGGAGTGGACATATCGGTCTTTGGGGGTAATAGGAATTATTCATTTGGCTTTTTTCCCAAATTCTACTCTATCTCCCACGAATATTTAATTTTTGGAAGTAGTTTTTTTTTTAAGTCAAAAGAATATTGCAGAAATTCATCTTTCCGAAGAAGTTAACGATAGTTTTAGTGTTAAAAGATGCCACTTACTTTTCAACTACTGTCAAACTTCAGTGTTCTCCATGAAGTAATTCATTGGATTTATTTTGTTCTAAAGCTAGGATAATTACTTTAACGTACATTTTAGCTTAGGGAGCGGTTATTTTGTTATTTTGGGGGTAATGGGACTGATTCATTTGTTTTTCCCCCATTTCAATTTTGTCTTTCACTCATTTAAAATTTTTCGCTGTAGCTTTTTACATTAAAGTGGATATTACAGCAATACATCTTTCTACTTTTCATTTGATAACAAGCCAAAGAAGTTTGTGATACCTTTAGTATTAAAGACGGTATTTACTTTTCAAACACTGTACACCTTCAGTGTTAATTAGATTATTATTATTATTATTATTATTATTATACATTTTCACTCTATTAATAATTGGTGGTATTTACTCAACCCTGAGTGACAGGAAATCTCTTTTGCTCTTTCAGATCCAATAAGTATTCAAGCAGATCTCTGCAGTATCCTGATCTAGACGGTCTCATTATTTTGTCGGATATTTTGTTCTTAAAAGATTTTTCGGGTTATCTGGGATTGTTCGAAAAGCTCCTCGTATGATCTTGTATATATAATATTCATTCAACGAATGTATATTTTACGTTACTAGTTCCTTTTTCGTCGCTAATCTTATTGCATATCAAAACTTTTCTCCTGTCAATAAACTAAGGTCAAAACTAATTGAGAACAACCAACAAACAAATAACACAAAAGAAATATTCCTATTTTTCTCCTCTCTTTAGCATAATGGATACAGTATTCGCCAATGGTCTGGTCGACCGGGGTTTAGTCCCAGGTCAAATCATACCAAAGATTCAAAAAATGGTACTTGATGCTTCCTTGCATTATAAGTTACGAATCAAGGGTAAGTGGAACGACCCGAGTAAAGGAGTAGTGCTCTCCACAACACCTTGATGTAATAGGTTTTTAAATGGGAGCCTTCGGGTGACGCTTGATTCCGTTCGGCCAACTTGCTTATATATACGAAAGCCAGTTGAAAAGTTTTCGGACTTACCAGGACTCTCTCATGGAAACCGACTAAATGACATTAATTTTTCAACATAGTCCTCTTTGCGGTTCATCCACTTCTCCATCGCTGTTGCAGTGATTGGAGCCCACTTTTCAAAAAGGTCATCAATAGCAGATCTAATGGTATCCTATGAACATTTTTATCACACTCTTGAATCTATTTATACACACACACACACACTTACGCACACACGCGCGTGCACGTACATACACAAACGCACGCGCACGCGCACACACACACACACACACACACACACACACACACACATATATATATATATATATATATATGTATGTCAGACCCAGTGAGATTTTGTTTGAAATAATTATACTGTAAGTCTTTCTTGTACTTCATCCACTTCTTCAATATCCTTGCTGAATTTAATAATGCAGTTCTTTGAATATCCATTTCTTCCTTCATCTCTTTATTCATTTAATTTATATCTTCCAATTTATTAATAACCGAAGCCACATGCCAACAAAAGTTGCGTAAAAAAGGTGGATGTCAAGTTAAGAAAAAAAAACTGTAAACTAAGCAAAATAAAAAATGCTATAGTAAAGAAAATTAAGATAGAATGAGTTGTCAGGTAGATATTAAGACCTTGCTCGAGGGTAGGAAAATTGCAGTGGCTGAGAGAGAAAGTAAACATCTATAATCATTAATTTACAAGAGAAACTTACAGAAGAGGAGTTGATATAATTCGGATCACTCCAGTCTTGAGATCAAGATGAATATAGTGTATGATATTCAGAAATAATTGTTGTCATTTGATCCCATCAGACACCAGACGATTATTCTACAGTGAAATATATAATCAATAATGATTCCCCAGCTATGGGTTAAATAGTACCACTACTGTTCTTCTACGAGAATGGTTTTGGCATTAAATAACCTACAAATTGATATGCCATTAAACAAAGAAACTAAACCAAACTAATCAATAATGATTAAGTTAACGAACTTGCTGATAATAGTGGAGATTCGATCAAAATTTCATTTACTTGAGAGTCAATAGTGGTTCCCAGATAAGTAAACTATACATAAAGAAATACAGTAATGATCACTATTATATGAAAATTTTGGTTTAGACATTTAAAACCAATTCTTATTAGTTATTAATATTAACATGATATTTGAATATATATTAAACCAAATAAGAATGTAAAAAAGGGAAAATAGAAACAGAAAAGAAGTAGGTCAAATTGACATATTCAAGGGTCTTTTTTTTTCCTTAACTGATTTTGCGATATTTTTTGTTTGATTTATTCTCATTTATTGTCTTCTTTTTTACCTCTTTTTTATTTCCATCTTAGTCGTTTTCTTTTTTTGTAACGGGAAAAGAAAGCAGTTCTGCTTCAAGTTCAAATTGAAAACAGTAGTAGAGGTCTTAAAAAAAACTTCGAGACGAGCAAGTGTAATAACCTGCGGCTGTTGGTGACAGGGTAGGATTTTTTTGTTGTTGTCATGTTCATGTCGTTCCCTCTTGAATAAAAATTTCCTTGGCGTCAATTTGTGCGTGTCGACAAATTCACGCGTGGGTGTGAGCGAAAGACCCTTCTTCAGATAAGCATTTAACATTCAATTGTCGACATCCATTACTATGTGAGATTTGATTATTAGTAATTAAAACAGAGAGAAGAATAAGAAATCTGTGAGAATTATACTTGCAGGAGATGGATATTTGATTAACAAAAAGCAAAAAAGTTACACGTTTATCCGCATCATCTTTAGAGTTTTTGTATTCAGTCTCAGTTTAAACTCTTTAAAGTATTTTTTCACATGATCTCTGAAATTCGTTATTTTTTCAAGATTCTGGATTTTTACCTAAGGATTAATACTTTCTCTTTCGAGTGCAGGTTGTATGAAAGACACAAATTTGACCATAAAGAAAAATCGCTTTCAACTATCAAAAATATCGACGCTGTAGTTACTAGAATAACAAACTTTATTCTCGTAACTACAGCGTCGATATTTTTATATAGTCGGATTAGCAACACGAACAATGGATTTCTTCTCAAAACGTTTATTCTCAGAGACTTTTCCATGAATTGGTATCACCTAAAGACCATGAAATTTGGGATATCGAGTTGTTCTTATTTAGACTAGCTGCCTACGGTGGCTTGAGTGCCCAATTTGCTTTGCTTTTTAAACCTATCGCTTCGGGAGAATATGTTGATTCATTTCTTTCTTAAAGGTTCAGGTTGCAAGCACACTCATAGTCGAAATTTCAGCTCGGCTCATCAATTCCATTTTCTGTACATCTTTATAAAAAACATATTCTAAGACATAATCTGAAATATTTTAGTTAGATCATTATCAATAAGGTCTTAAAACCTTTTCTTTACTGGTTTATAAAAAAGACAATAAACATAACATTTATAAAATTCTCTCCTCTAAGGAAATTTGAAATTCTTTACAAAACTATTCTTAACATGTTGAAAACTTAGCTTATAAGGTAACAAATTGAAAGAATGTTCATCGTTTCACCTCATTTAGACTTAAAACCATCAACCACTTTTTAATTGTTTATGCTTTTCCAATAAAGAATATATTCGAAAACCAAATAATTGCCCTCTTACTCTTTAAATGAAGTTAAAAAGTTATAAATACTTTAAAAGATGACAGTCAATTAATGATTAGTCAGATTAATGAGAAGGATCATTGGAAAGTTCACATACTTTGGATTTCAATTTTATTGAAACTCAGGATCCCGAATTAAACTTAGGATCCCGAATTATCGCGTAATAGAACGATATGCTTTACTAGATATCAAACCGCAAATTATTTATATTTTATTAATGACAGGCTTAACACTGCATTCCTCAATTCCCACAAAATCAACTCAGGTTTATATTATTGATAATTATCAATAACAGTCGATCGAAGAAATCAATTTCGGCCAATTCTTCTTCTTCTTCTTCTTCTTCTTCTTCTTCTTCTTCTTCTTCTTCTTCTTCTTCTTCTTCTTCTTCTTCTTCTTCTTCTTCTTTCATTTTAATCATTTCCTTTTTCTTTTCTCTTCATGTAATTATCCTTATGTTTATCGATTTTTCATTGATTTATGGTTTCGTAAGTTGTTTATAAGTACATCAGTAAATGTATAGCCATTGCTCCACCTACACGAGTGAGTTCGAATCTCATTGGGCGCCCCAGTCATTCGGCCTAGTGCCACATCGAAGCAAAGAGCTTTGTAAATTACTACAGCCATTGCTCCCCTGTGATGAATCCCGCCTCATTTAAACAGAAGTAAAAGAGTCAATCTGTAGCTTAATGAAGGCAATAGAAATATTTGTTTTACAAAACAATATCAATTCAAAATACACTTCTTCTTTTTCAATATGCTTAACTGAACATGTCTTCATTCATCACATAACTTGAACATTATTCAGTGAAAATTTAAAGATAATTTAGATAAGATAATGATAATTTAGAAAATCTAATAATAAGATATTGCTGCCGAGGTATGTAAACTTGTCTACAAATATTAGAAGTTGAGATGGCTCCTTCTGGTTTATAACACATGAACTCTGTTCTATTTACGTTTATGTATAAAGCCAATGCATCCTGCTGCTTGCTCCAGGCTATACAGTAAGGATTCTGCTTGGGCAGGTGTATGTGTGGGAAGCGCTAGATGATCTCCATAATTTGGATCTGCGATAGTTTCTACAGGATATCGTCTGCTTCATGCCTTTTTTAGTATGATATCATTTTCTTTATTAATATCTATTGACGTTGCAAGTGCATAGTCTTGGCAGACGGTAAACACATATTATGCTCATGCATCTCCTTGCACTAGCTAGTATGTCGAAGTAATTGATATTGCTATCAGTTGAGCGAACTATTGCCTTCGTATTTTGGAGTTCTTCATTTTAGTGGTAAAATTTTATTTGAAGAAAGTAAATGCCAGTAATATTTGCTAAGTCTTTCCTATGTTATATGGAATCGAATGTCCTGGAGAAACTTACGAACAAAACAGTGTTGCCTCGGAATTTCTCGCACGTAATACTTCGTTAAGTCAACAAATAGTCAGAAAAACAGTTTGATTTTTCTGAAGAATTTTCTTGATTTCGGGCAGGTTACAATTGAGAAGCAGAACATTATAAACCTTCGATGCTGTATCAATATCACTTTAGTTCCTAATGTTTCCGAGGTCAACTTTCTTAGGAAAGGGGAGGATGTAGCCTATTTTTCATTGATCTTTTGTGGTTTATTTATATGCATAATTGGGGAAGTATGCCTTTAAATATTTTGTCTTCATCGAGACCGGAAGTTTTTCTTTCGTTATTTTTTTCAGTACTGTGTGGAATTCTTCCTCCATAAACCGTCCTCGTTTAAATGTCTTTTTGGCTATTAACAAATTTTTATATGTTCATTCCACTCTTGTAGTCTTTTTCCTTGACTTACAATTTTTAGCTTGGCTCACCAAGTTCTTTTCTTTCCGCTCATTTCATATGTACATACATATATAAGCATTCAAACCAATTGTCTTTTGAAACTTATTTCTTCTCCATACATAATTATGGTAACACCTAAACTATAAATTCAGAACAATAACATAATAACAAGAAATAATATATAGAACAAATATAACTAAATACCATAGAAAAAGTTATATGATGGATTCAAGTTTTCTTTTAACTTACCATTTCTGTATTATAATGATTTTTCTCACATTTTTAAATCAAGAATTCTCACTTTTTTACTTCTTTACAACTTCGCTTTTTGTCTTTTCCATATTCAACTGAGAATTTTCATGTTTTCTGCTTAAAGTAATCTGTTTATAGTTTATTTTCGGACTTAGGAACCATTATTTAGTAAAAATTATGTGTTATTTATTTTAAGTAATTGAAACTGTGAAACATTGTGCCCGCCTTTTCTTCGACAAATGGTCACCATTAAAATCAAGTTCCTTTTGTATTTAGATGGGTGACGAGATTACTAGGGCGCGAATTTATCGTTGATTATCTATAATTTCAAGTTGAAAGTTTTAATTAAAATTTTTTCATTGAACATTTTAATTTAATCTTTTAAAAAATTTTTTCTGTATTTTTTCTCATGTTTTTATTTCCCGGAAAATATTCAGCTTACTTTGTATTTTTTTCCTTTCTTTCTTTCTTTCTTTCTTTCTTTCTTTCTTTCTTTCTTTCTTTCTCCTAGATTCTTTTCTTCTCATTTTGTCCGCAACCCCTTTCCCTCTGGCGTCAACCCCTCGTACATCAACACCACTTACTGGAAAACTTGAATACTTTTTGATTCCTTTTTAGGATGCTCCTCTTAAACAGAAGAGAAAATCATGATTCTTACTGAATCAAGTTGAACTGTCGGCTCGCAACGGTTGTCGGGGGTCTGGAAAAAAGAGAATAAGAGCCAAATGAGGTGGTTTTTGATAAATAAGGAGTTAGGAAAAGGTAAAAAAAAATCAGGATTGTCGAGAATCCAGCAGATACGGGAGGAGACAGACTGGCTTCTGAGGTCAGGCTGGCAAGTTATAATTAACATGCTCAGGTCAGCTGGTAGGATAGTGGGTGTGGTGGTATTTTGAATCGTTCAACTGAGGCTGATTGCGTTCAGGATTTTTTTTTATGTGCACTCGGCGCGAACTTGAGAGGAAAGCTGTTCTTCACTTCTGCCTCTTAACGAAGCTGGCTATTTTAGAGCAAGCTTTTGTAGTCTGACGCCTAACCTGCCAGGGGCTTTATTGTTATGACTTTTCTTGAGTACTGCAAACGACATGCTTTCACAAAACCTCGACGGACACAACGGTCAGTGTCATTCGATTGACTGACAAAGAAAAGGTGCAGCTCAAAGGTGAGAGCAGATATTTTCATATTTATTGGTCTATACTCAATGAAATATTTTGAAGAAGATAGGTTATTTAGGGTTTGTCACAAAATAATTGTCAGAACTATTTATACACCTTGTTGTTGCTTCGTGTATTGTTATTAGATTAGTGAAATTACTATCTAGGTTGATTGATATTGCGTATTGATGAAAGATAGTATTTATAAGTTTGTTCCATTCATCAATTATTATTCTACATTGCATCCAACATATCGGCTTTGTGAAAAAAAATGAGGTCTGTTTTGAAAACGAGAAATCAGTAGAAAACCAGATTTTTTTTTATAAAAATAAAAAAATTGGAATTTTTGTATGTGCTTATTTGTGTGCACACACACACACACGTGTGTGTGTGTGTGAATTGCACTTCTAAATATACCCACATTTTGTATTTGTATTTGTAAATCTTTCTGACACGTGTTTTTGTCCTTGTCACCCCGAAAATAAACGGATTTTCAGAGCAACACCTCCACTATTTTATGGATGAGGAAGGCTCGTAATTGTTGGCCGACTGCTTGACAGTGATTATCGGGAATAATTTTTTTGTCTTTTTTATTATGGAACGATAAGCTGGCCATGTTATGTTGTGATAATACAATTGAGATTATGAAGTTAAATTATTTCTCTTCCTTTCTTTCTCTCTAACACACATACATTCATAAATATATGCATGCATAAATTCACACACACACACACACACACACATATCTATCATTTTCATTCTTTCTCTCCCATAAGAATATGCAAACACATATATATGAATATATAAATATATATATAAAATTAAGTATCATAAAAAGAACATTTTGGTGCTTTAAATATAAAGGTCATTCACAAAGGAAGATATTTTGAAAAAAGCAAAATCAATTTTTACTATATGTATGAACTCTACATTGAGAGGAGGTGCCCGTGGTGTAATGGTTATCGTCGTAGGAAATGGACACGGTGACACGAGTTCAAATCTTGGACGAGACATTGTATTTCCAATAGCACTAATACCTTTGGGAAAGGTATGAATCCTATTATTCTCCCTCCAGCTATGGGTAAATAGTAGGGCAGACTAGGTTCTTCAGCCTTGGTTAGACAACTAGTCTAGGAGAAGGAAAACTCTGAATTCAAACCTACTAAACTCCGCTTAAAATTTGACCTTCTGTTATGTCCTGCCCGAGTGGAGGGGTTGGTAAATATGATAAAGTCTACATTGTTTTGAATTGATTTATAGGAAAAATTATTTCAATCCCTCAAAAATATTTGTTTTCAGGCTATTCAAAAGGTTAGAGAATTAAACAGAGTATTCAAGGTCTTAACAAAGTTCAGCCTCCAAATCGTTGGTGGCTGACTAGTGCAAGCCTCACGAAATTTACAGAAGAATGTGTGATAGATACAAAGAAGCCTGTTTTACGCCAAACAATGTTTACAAATGGGCAAAACATCAGTTTGCTATAACGAATCTATGGAGAAAAAAATGTCCTAAATCTCCGTTAAAGAAAATGTTCTTGGCGCAGTGGTTTGTTAAGAAGATCATACTGGCAGTGGTCTATAACATGAAAGTACCTCCCACAATTGATTTCCTTGAAAATGGAGGAACTGAAAGCAATGCTCCTTTGTGTCAGCTCCTTAGAAAAAGTTCACCTTTTTCACGACTATGGTATATATATATATATATATAGATAGATAGATAGATAGTGAAGGACCAAATAAGAATAGAACTTTTATTAATAAAATGATTTTGTCTATGAGATACACTTGCAAAATATCGCACAGTGGTTGGTGCTCTGTTTTATCAAGAAAAAAAAGTAATGTAAGGATTAAAATAACGACAGTTTAGAATAAATAAAACCTTTCACGTTCATAAAATCAATTATGTATATTAAAGTGCTCGAAAATATTCTTGATTACTTTGCAAAATACTGAAACTTACGACAGTAAATATTTTAAATAGGAACGTTTATGTCAACATATTGTATCTAGTTATAAGAAAAAGCAGAAAAGCAACATTGTTGTATACATATATATATATATATATATTGAGAGAGAGAGAGAGAGAGAGAGAGAGAGAGAGAGTAGATAGAGTGGGGAGAGAAAAGAGTAAGAGGAGAGGGAGTGACATAAAAGAATTAGATAGATAAAAGCAATACCAAATTTAAATAATTAACAAGATATATATATATATATATATATATATATATATATATATATATATATAATGAGTGCTTGTGTAAATATATATTTACATATATATTTGCCAACTGGGTTGTTGTTTGCCAATGGCCTGGGAGAATGGAATTCAATCCCAGGTAGTATCATACCAGACACTCAAAAAGTGATACTCAACACTCAGCATTATAAAGTACGAATCAAGGGTAAAGTGGAGCAATCCAGGGAAAGAAGTAACGCGCTTCCCTATATATATATATATATATATATATATATATATATATATATATGTGTGTGTGTGTGTGTGTGTGTATCAAAAGATCGAGTGAGATAGACTTAGAGAAAATGGTGAGGAAAAAAAAGAAAATTTAATTGTCAACAATTGTGAAACACAAAGAGAAAAGATTGGAAAAGACAATATAAGATTGTCTTATTAAGTAAAAAAGAAAATCTTAAGTCGGTTGTCAAAGAATATAGAAACTTAACACTTGATTGCCTGAAAAAACTCATCCAAGTAAATATCAGCTGACAGACAATAAGTGGTTAAGAATCTGAAGCATGGAGATAATTTCTTGAATCTAAACGTCAATCAACATCGGACAGATGGGCAACCATGGTAACTATCCTATTCCACTGTCGACAAAATCATCTAGAAAAGCGTTTTGATAATTGGTTCATGTGCAAATCTTTAATTTTATTTAGTAAACGTCGTAATGCTGTTAATCTATTGGCAAACGCATTGCAAATTATTTCTGCTGAAACGTCCGGAAAAAGACTTGAAAAAATATCATATCTTTAATTTACTTTAATGTTTGTGTTAAAATTGTAAATTGTCTGAATTAATATTGTAAAGAAAATTTATACCAAGTCCTGTTAATATTGCACACTAAATGGCTGTATGTTTTTGCATAGAAACAAAATGATTCCTTGCGGTAGAATGATAGGAAACAGGCCACAAATATTGCCATCCAAATTTGAATAATTTTGGGCAATAATGTCCTTGTCTCTGTACCAGTATTTACTAAGCATTTTGGACACTTGTCTGTTAATTTATCACTGGGCTGGACAAAAATGTATATTTAGAATACATATTCTTACTAGCAATACGATAGACATTCAACCTGTTAAGAAAGTTCTGCGTTCACAGCCATCTGAAGTGTGACTATGACAGTAGAGGTGATTTGTCGCTCTCGTGAAAAAGGTCTGGCGTAGAGAAAAAGCATATAACCAGTTTGTTGGAGGAAAGCGAAATAATCATACAAATTAATAATTTCTATAGTTGTACACATATCACCGGCACCTGTTCCTGTTGTTTGAATTCCGTTAAAATATCCAGATTTTCTTGGCAGATTAGAAATCTTTCTTTTCTCTTATTTCATTTCTAGTCTAATTTTGTGTCAAGATAGACATTGAGTAAATTTAATCAAGCTCAAAATTTTGGATGTCAGTTTTTGATAGATTCGTATTCTTCCCAAACATGCCCTTATCTTCATTTCTTTCTTTAGCCTTTATTAGTTACAAAGTCAGTTTGATAAATTTTTCTAGAATTTGAATTTTGTGGAGGAGTTATAGCTTGAAAATATTCCATCTTCTTCAAAATTTAATATTCAGTTAAAACATGAATATTTTTAAAATATCTAAAATATTCATTTTAAATATCTACTTCATTCTGAATTCATTATCAGTGTTGGTAGATTCAAAATAATTCTTCTTTTAAAGAAATTATTGAGGAAATTTCATTTTGGACTTGTTTCAAGAAGTTCTTACCTGTATCGAAGTCGTCCGAATTCTTGAATAAAAATTAACCATTTACAGAACTTTGCTTACTTTGGCACAAGGCCAGAAGAACGATGCACGCACTTTTTATGGAACTCTTTAACAATGATCTGCTAGCCTAGCTAGCCAACTATTATATTACAACGAGGTACCCATAAAAACTAAGCACGGCTTAGATTTGACACAAGGGTATGGGGCTCATTCTGAAGTTTGAATATATTTGTCATTGATTTGTCAGGCAAGCTTGTTAATTACTTCTCCACGTCAAGGTGCTCAATTCCAGTAATTGTTGATGGCCATAAAATCTTCGTTCTTTGATCTTGATGCATCATTAAATTTCTCAAATGTCATAAAACGATTCTCCTTTTTCTTATAAAATTTGTTACCTTTATCTTATTTTTCGCTAAATTTGTTTTAATTCAACTCTTCCAATGCATTCTTTCTATTCCTTTTCCTGTATCATGTCTCACTTCCAATTAAACCGGATCTTAAGTTGCCACTTTCTTTGATCGTCGTTTTTTTCTTGACAGAATTCACTTTTTTTCTCTCGTCAGATTAATCATTTCTTTATTTTATTTTATTTTATTTTTAAAAGATATTTTTTCTTGAAAAAATTCCAATTTTCTCAGCCCACTCCCTTCATTCTTACTTTCATTTCAACTCAACCTTCATTTAGCGGGTGGAGGGACAACGACGTGTAAACTCTCTAGATAAAATATTCCAAAAGGATTTTCGAAATTATACCCATCTCTGTCATTCGAACCCGTTCCTACAAATTCAAGTCATCTGCCCTTTTATTCAGATGATTTTTAAACCCTTTTTTTTCCTTGCTCCGAATTTAATTTGATTTCATTTCATTTTTATAGTTTCCTTTTGTCTACTTTTTAAAATCTTTTTTCCCCTCAGTATATGATGTTGACATTTACTACAGTCTTTGTTCACATTACTGGGTCATAGGTCAAATGAGTGGAGTATTCGCCAATGGTCCGGAAGAACGGGATTCGATTCCAAATCATAACAAAACTCAAAAAATGGTACCTGATGCCACCTTGCTTAACACAGCATTATAAGGTAAGGATCAAGGGTAAAGTAGAGCAATCCAGGGAATGGAGTAGTGCCCTCATCTACACCTCGGTGTAGTATCTATTGAAAAGGGAGCCTTCGGGTCATCCTCGACTATGATTGCCAACTTTACTTACTTTATGTTCACATTGGTCGTCGCTCGTATTATCTTATTGCAGACAAAAATTTCCATTCAATGTAAAACAGATGCGAGGGAAATAGAGAAATAAAATAGTTGATTCTTTAATGATATATCAACCTTCGTTAGTTATTTAATGCCCAAGCCATCCTGGTAGAAGACCAGAAAATGGTTCTTTTTAACCCATAACGGGGGGGGGTAGTATAAGATGTATCATATCTTTCCTATGGGTATTAATCCGAAAATGAATGTAGTGGGGCAATTGAAATTTAAATACACTTAGTTCAAGACCACAGTCCATCACTTTAGGTATTACATCATGGGGACACCCCTCCCATTAAAAATTCACCATAGATTGGGAAATATATATATAATATGAACATATTATATATGTATGCATAATAGGGTGCCTCTTGTGGTGTAATGTTTAGCAAGCTAGACTAGCAAATCTTCACAAGTGAGTTCGATTCTCATTGGGTGCTCCATTCATACGGCCTTGTACCACATCTGATCAAAGCGTTTGGTAAATTACTATGTATGCACTATATATATATATATATGTGTGTGTGTGTGTGTGTCTCAATGTTAATGTGTACCAAATAAAATGGATACCAAATTAGTAGAAATATGAGATAGACGTAGACGTAAATTGACTTTTAGAGATGAAAACGAAATAAACTTCCAAGAAAGTAGGACAGTTCATTGAATGATTGTGTACTGTTACCTTGGACGTCACTTGTTTTACTTTTATTTGTTGTAAGAAGGCTCAAGTTAAGAACAATGGGCAACTTTGTGTGACATAGTTACGACGAGAGAGCTGAAGAGGTTAAGACATTGATGAGATAAGAGTAAATAAAAGTCTAGTGAAGTGAAAGAGAAAGTGATGGAACACCATTTCTTTCTTTTTGGCATTCGCATCAGATCTTTCTTGCGGACCACTGGTTTGGGCCTAGCATCTCTTCTGTGATATTGGCTTCAGGCTGATTGAGGATTGGTACAACAAGAAATGAGCGTCTACGTTTTAAAGCGCCGTGAATCGAGAATTGGCTATGTTGATTGTGGTGGGTGGTGTGACATTTACGTGTATCGGGAATGACTGAGGAATGGGTAAGGGGTGGAGATGAAGAAGCATGTTTAGTGGCAGTCGTTTTAATTAGAGGAGTAAGAAAGAAGTCAAAAATAAAGTGAGAGGGAAAGAGAGAGGAGATTAAGAAAAAGAAGAATAAAAGTTAGGGGTAGGTATGAAAGAAAGAGAGAGAAAAACAAAGGAAATTCATGAGAGAAGAACTGAAGAAAAGAGAAAGAAATTTGAAAGAATGAATGAATAAATAAGAAAATAAAGAAAACGGAAGATGAAAAAGATGGATGGTGGATATTGAAGGAATATACAATAATGTGAAATAAAAGTTAAAAGTAGATATTGATTGCAAAGTCGGAAATGATAATACAAATAAAACCATACATGCACTCTGAATAAAATGTTATAAACAAAAAAAAGAAGGAAGAAAAAAGTGAGAAAGGTAAAGAGAAATTTAAAAAAAAATGCAAAAGATAAAAAATAAAAGAATATGAAAAAAAAAGAATATGGAAATAAAAAGAAATAGAATATAAAAATAAAAGAAATAGAATATAAAAAACGAATGAAAAGGAAAAAGTGAAAGAAAGACCAGATCAAGAAATATATCTTTGAAGAAAACATCTCCAAAAGATAGAAGTAAGAAGAAAAATCAGAGAATTGTAACGAACACTATGCTATGGCATCTGAAATAAATAATAAAGTCAGAAAGAAGAATAAGATCCTAAAGAAACACTGCGTCTTAAAATTATGGTTGGTAACAGCTTAATAGACAGATGATACTAAAGATTAAAACTGCCTATACGCATAATACCGAGAGAGATTGAAAAAAAGGTAAAATGTAAAATTGCAAAAATCCTAGTTCGAAAGCAATAAGAAGAGAATGTATTCATAAGAAATTGTTTGTCGTACATTATTGTATGTTTGTGTATGTTCGTCAATTTATAGATCGGGTTTCTAAACCAAGAGATGACTACTTAGGCGTGGCCAGTCTGCTATTCTATTCCTTAAGTAGAGGAAGTATAAAAAGAAGAGGACAGAAAAAATAAATAAAAGATGAAAAAAAAATTTGATAGTAACAATATAAAAATAAAATATCTGGAAAATAACTCATGATAATAAACAGCGCCACCTGGTGGCTAACTTTTTTCTGTTTAACCTGGTCGCTGTTGGCCTCATCTATCCCAGCGTGTTTTGCTCTTTCTTCAACAATCTATCAAAAACTCCCTGCAGGCAACAGCGACAATATTTCGTCCTTCTGTTTTCATATTTCCTCTTTCGGGAAGCTGTCCTGCTTTTATTCTTTTTTTATCTTGTATTATATTTCGATAGACATTTTTTTTTTTATTTCTCTATTTAGTTACAATATTACTACACACAGGGCACATGAAAAATAATAAGATAACCTTTGGCGTATTTAAATAAATAAATAAAAAGTCTTACACAAAAGAAGGACAGGAGAAATTCAACAACAAATAGTTTGTCTATGGTTTGTATTTTTATTTAGCTAGACAGAATCCACCCGAGGGTATGATGATGGATGATTTGGATAGTGGCTTATTTTCAAAACGACGCTATTCTTCAGATTTCAAACCCAGGTAGAAATCTAGTAAGCACTCGTGACGTAACGGTTATCGTCGAAGGAAGTGAATCCGGCTACCAGAGTTCAAATTCTAAGCAATGTTGTTTGTCTCTCCCATTGCATTAATGTTTTTAAGAAAGGTATGTATCAAACTATTCTCCCTCAAGGAATAGGTAAAAAGAAAGCTGAAATACTGCAACCAATCCTTGAAAAGGGAAATTTGGCTTAAAAAGAAATGAATTCTACCGGGCAAGACAATTTATATTAGTAGCATCCCTACGCTAAACCAGGTTACTGGTAAGCATAACAAATCCAGGTTTCGGAAACAAGACTTCCCTTCTTGGAACATTGCTCAATGCAATATTCCAACCAGCAATTTTTTTTCTCAAAATTCAAATCTGAACTCGACTAATGTGTAATTAGCAAAAAATATTCTTAAATTTATGGATTAGCATAAAAATAGGATTTTAAATCAATTTTCTTATACTTTCTATAACGGGATTTTTCCCTTAATGATAAAATAACTTGGAATTAAAGATTAATAATAACACACACACACACACACACACACACACACACACACACACACACACATATATATATATATATATATATATATATATATATATATACTTAGGATTCCGATTTAATAAAGAACTTTTATGCTTCGAAAATTAGTAATGTAGATTTTCAGTTTTGTACAAAGACAAACATAATACAATAACAGATTTTTCTAAGTTTAATTCTTTTTTTTTTTTCGCTTCTTGCTCACTTTAACGGCCGGGTCATCAGTAGTAGTGAGGTGATATCGTTATTGTTTGGTTTTGCTGGCTTTCTTTGTTTAATGGCATATCAAAATTTAGGAGTTATTTAATGCAAAGCCATCGATATTGTAGTACACCAGTGGCACTAGTCAACTCATGGATAAGAAAATATGGGGTCCTCCTAATCCAAAAGAAAACGTAATTGTGCAACTTGAGTTCGAACACGTTGACTACGATGTCGCAGTCAAGCACATTAGCTACTACGCTATAGGGACACCTCCAATTAGTTGTTGGTACAAAAAATGAAATCGAATTCATTTTAAGGGTTTGTAATTTATTTCAATGGAAAAGGCATGAATCCATATTTACATGAATCTTCTAAAACCATCAGATCTCTTTAGAAAATTTTTTTTAGGGATTTATAGAGAATAGTATGGGTGTGTGAGTACTATGGAAATTTATCTCTGATTTAACTATCAAAGTTTAGTCATAGATTATAATTCTTGATATTTGCTGTCTCGTTCCAACATTTATTTCGAGAAGTTTGACTGATATTGTTAATTTTACATAGGCTGGCATTCAAATACGGTTAGAACTCAAGATTGAGAAGACTGATTTTCAAGGCAAGCAAGACCCCTTTCATTAGCGAAACGCGACCCTTCGATCTTTACCTTGTAATAAATTTAGTAGATGTAGATATTCTTTCGAATACAGATGGGAAATATGCCTTATTTACTGGCTCATATTTTTCATGTTTCCGAGAGTTTTAGAATCTTTATTAACTGCCTTTTGGGTAAAATTATTTGCTATTTTGATTTTTAATTATAAAAACAGTGCACAAAATATGGCATAACATTCTAGAGTTTTGAGGAAAATCCATGTATCATTGGCCGATAAAATCTTATCCTGATTTTTATCATCATCATAGTCATCATCCTCATTTCTATCATAATCATCATAATCATCATCCTCATTTCTATCATTCCTTTTCCTTCTTTCATTATCTCTCTTTCTATACGTACTTCTTTTCGTTTCTTTCTTTATCCTCCTCTTAGGCAATACTTACTCTCTTTCTCCATAATCGTTTTAAAACATCGATTTACTTCTCCGACTACTTTAAAAAAAAAATTCTGGATTAAAATCTAATAAAGAATGATGATATTATAATCAAATCTCCCGGGCCATTGTCTGATGAAGAGAGCGTTCTCCAATTGTCCGTGAGACCGGGGTTCAATCCCAGGTCGAGTCATACCAAAAACTCAAAAAATGGTACTTGATGCCGCCTTGCTTAACACTCAGCATTATAAGGTAAGGACAAAGGGTAAAGCGGGGCAATCATGGGAATGGAATAGCCCCCCCTTACACCTATTCAAAAGGGGGCTTTCGGGTCAGCCTCGACTAAAGGTCGCTAACTTTACTTACTTATAATCAAATGAATATAGATTAAAAATGAATATGATTCAAATCCCGCAATTTTGGATTTTAGACCTCTCCACTTTTTTATCTTAGTTTTGTTGTTCTTTTGTTTTTAGAGACAAGAAATCTTTCTTTTGACTAGAACATGTAATTCTAAGAAGTGTTTAAATTTTTTTGTTCATTTAAAAACTAGGAATCTACGTCTTTTTTCTACATTTAGTTTAGGGTTAGATTAACGTCTAAAACCCCCACACTTTCTAAATCTTATGTGGATATTTCGTTGAAACAATATAGCTTCGTAAATTTCACCAATTTGATTTGAAAAATAAAATTCTAATTCAGAGAAAGTGTAAAACTTCCCTTTTATAAAGAATGAGACTAATAAGGAATAACAATCTATAAATTTGTTTCAAGCAATCTAAAAGGAAAATGGTATTGACCTTTTTGCTGAAAAGATTTTGAACTTAAAGAGAACACACACATAGACAGACACAAGCACATTTTTTTTTTATTATCTTTATTCTGTGGACTGTAAAGACGAACACAAAACAAAATAAGAAAAAAAATTGAAATCCTAAATTTGTCTGAAAGTAAATTTTAGTTGGAAGAAAAATGCAAAAGTGAAAGAATGAAATAGAAAGCGAAAAAAAAGAAAGAAAAGAAATGAACTGAGCCAGATATGTGAGCAAATTATTTTAATATACTCACTGCATAGAGAAAATACGCTGACAAATATATATCGGTAAGGCAGGGAAAAAAATCTGATGGATTCAATACGGAAAATTAAATTGACATCTTTTGCTATATGGATAGCAAGAGCAGAAATTTCCTTTCGCAAAAACCAAGTGCACATGTGAAAAGAGGTAGAGAATCGTGTCACGTTTTAAAATGTACTTTTATTTTATTTTTGTTTAATATATTAATATTGTTTCATTGTTTTATTTGTATTTGTTTTTTATATTCAGTATCGGTTTTACACTAACTGTGAATTGTTTTGTTGTTGTCAGTGTTTTTAGCATCCTAAATTTCTTAAATATTAATTTGTTGAGAACGAGGATTGAAACCTGGCCGTAAATTGATTGTTTTAGTCTCATATATCTTCTCACTTTCCTTTATATCTCACTTTCTTTATATCTTCGACAAAAGAGATTTTCTTCTTTCAAAAAATAAAATAGATAAATAAGTGAGGAGTTGTGGTCTTCTATTTTTTTCTAGTGAATCATAAAATTAAATGTTATTAATTTTTAATTTAATTTTATGTTTTTTTCTTTTTTCACAAAATTACCGGAAGTTTCGTCGCATTGTTTACAGGCATTTTTCGAAATTCTTGCTATTGAGGTAGAGTTTTTTGTTTTTTTTCCTTGTGTAAATGAGTAAGTAAATGAGAGAAAGAAAGAAAGAAAGAGAGGGGTATACAGGATCTACCTCGTATCATTTTAATGCTATCCTTTAACTTTTGAAGAAAACTGATTTAAAAAAAAAATCACTGTAAAGAAACCAAATAATTTAGGAATATTGGTCAGGAAAATGGCTCAGTTGGATTGAAATGAAGATTGTGTCTCTGGTGATTTGGGAATCAATAAGAGTAAAGAAATAGGCACGAGAAGTTAGTGCAGAGAGTGGAGACTTTATTTACAACAATAAAATTATGGGGCACAAGGCTTCTACAGGAATTTGGGGGGGGAGAGGGAGCGGTCATGCTTTCCTAAGGTGATTTAGCTAGTCACAATCGCTGATCCGTTCGTAAAGAGAATGGAGACAGAAGATTCTTTGAACCGACTGCTTTTTTTGTATAAATTATGCTGATCAACCAACGCATTTTGCCTTACCCTGCCGAATTTACAACCTAAATTTAGTGGCAATTTTATTATAAAGTCAATGCCTTTTCATGGACCATTAATCGAACATAACCGGCCAATGTTGTTGACACGAGGATATAACTGTGTCCTCAATTCATATAGCACCAAGATAATCCTCAGTCAACGGATTTGAATTGTTTCTGGAATTCTTCGTCGGAGCCAAACGTATTATCATTTCCACGTGTATAATGCAAAATATTTATTATAGAAATAAAGGCCAAACCTGTGGCTAAGCATTGAAATCGAATATAAAAAAGAAACCATTTTTGCTGGATTAGGTTAAAAAAAACAAAAACAAATTACAGATGTTATATATATAACATCTGTAATTTGTTTGGTTGATTAGCATAAGAATAACACACACACACACACACATATATATATATATATATATATATATATATATATATATATATATATGTATATGTATGTATGTATGTTTTATTTTTTAATATATTAAATCCAACCAAATTTTAATTCTAGGTCTATTTTAACTGAAATGTATGCCAACAAAATTTTAACTAATACCAAAAACATTATCAAACAGAGAAACCTGACTGATACTGAAGGAGTTTGCATAATATAAGGAGGAGTATCAAGCACTGATTTTACATACAAAAGTGGAGCAACTTTATATTTGTGATCGTATTTTTCTCGAGTAAATACAGTAAACTTTCAAATATACATTTATGTGAAAACTGACGTTCATTCCATTTCTTCTGTCAAGTCAAAGTTGATTTTACTTGATCACTTTTAACTCCTGTCAGAACACACTCTGATGCGCGCGTTTGGAGTCATAAATAATGGGTTCAATCCTTCTCAATTTCACTAGAAATGTCATTGTTAGAAACTATTCTTAACCTCGAGTTTTTTTTTGGAATTGAATTAAACTTTGATTCTTGCTTTTTGTTGGATGCTTTCATTTTTCTTTTTCAAGACGAATCCTTATTCTTCCATTCTTTTTTTTTTTTTTTCTTACTTGAATTCACATTATTCGGGCCTTTTTTTTTTTTTTTTTTGAATTGAAGTTCTCAAAAAATAGAACATCACCATCATATTTGTAGCAAGAAAATTCCTTAAATGATTAATTAGAGCAAAGTAGGAGTCAGCAAAACTAAAGTTCCTCGGTGGATGCAAAACTCTTAAATCACTGGAAGTTAATTGAAAAAGATTTAACTCAAGTCATACACACGCACGCACACACAAAACCGTGAAAGAATAATTAAGAAAGAAAAGAAGAAAAAAAACGCATTCAGAATTATTACAGACTTTCTTCATTCCAGACTCGTTCCTTAGCCTAAGACAGCAATTCTTCAAAATGCCATATGTCATGCCCGGCCTGATTTTTGGAAAAAAAACCCAATCGATTCGAATGCCTGATTCTTATATGACTTATCCAAATACAAATCTATCACAGTGCCTCGAAGAAGCCTGTCAAAAGAGACAAGACTTTTTTTTTTTTATAGCTTCCACCTCCAACTGAAGTAAGCAAGATTTCTTTTCTTCGGGCTCGAAGGTTAGCCGTAGCGTAATTGAAACTGGTCGATTTAACCAATCCTTTCTCAACTCCCGATTCAAACGTATAGAATAGGTCACCCATTTTATTTTTCCTTTATGATTTATTTTTTATTCTTTATTATTAAAAAAAGAGGAGGCAGAATGTACGTCAACTTTGGCAGATGACGCGGTCAGTCATGCGACTCTCTTGTGCTGTGTATTAAGTCACAGCTGTCTGAGGGTCTGACTAACTTCATATCACACGCTCCCGCAGCAGTCAACCAGTCAGTTTGTCAACGAGTGCCTTAAGAACTCTTCTTTACTTCCCGTAGCCACCCTACCCAAACACTTTGAACCTTACATGGGTCGTTACGTCGCATCAATGCAGGGAGTGATTTATACCGCGTACCCTTCATTAATTTCAGTAAAATAACGCCTTGCCCACCTTTTTATTCAAGTGTTACGTTATTCCTTTAGCATGACACCTTTACCACTATGATCATCAGTCGATCAAGTTTCTTGACAATTTAAGCGCCTGCCTTAGAGCTTTAGTGCTAAAGAGAGTATGATACACTTGCACAGAGTTTGATCCTCTGTGTTCTTCATTACCGTGCCTTTGTGCTGCAGCTAGAAGAAGGTTAACAACTGGTGATAGCTATGAAAAATTGTTGATGAAAAGGAGATTGATTAAAGCCTTTCTCAAAAGGGTTAATGCTAAGCTGATAAAACTCGCTTCAAGTCTTCCGTTAATTCACATCACAATCAGCCATAGAAGCTCACGTTTTTAGAGCTCAATCGTATTTATTGTTAGAAGTACATAAATCAATTTAAACAGAATCACAAAAATAAGTGCACACCAACTACACTCTGATCGAATATCTAACCACTTCTTCACAATGTACTAAAGTGACCATTTCGAGGACATTTGGCTTGAACATTTTAAAGTTATTAGAAAATATAATAAACCATACAATGGACACATGTTTATGGCTCAAATTTCACCAAGAATCGATTGCTTTATGGTGGAAAGAATTTAATATTTTTAGACTTTTCACACATATAAAATAACCAAAATAATAATACCGAACAAGGGTAATTGGCAATACACACCACATATCGTTCACTTACAACATTAAACAAGTAATATAGACCAAAACCCATTGATAGAGGAATCTTTCTTCTTTTTTAGGATATTTTAAAATCATATTTTCATAAATGTCTTGAAATCTGAAAATAGGGAATCGAATCTTCGATTCTTCGAATTAGCCAGTTCCTTATTCATAATTTCTTTAATTGTGCCGGTTCAAATTCAGGAATGCAATTATTATTGATTTTATTGTTGTGAAAGCAAACATACGAAGAAACGTAAGATTTGAATTCTAAAGTTGTGGGAAAATTTTGTTGTGGTTATAAACTTTGGCGACAAAATATAAGCAATTAAAATAAAATTTTTAATTGTGGATGTTTTCGAAATAATCGATAGAATATCGGCTTAAGGATTGATATCTGAGAAATTCTATCTACCTCAGCCTTTTCATGATATTCCCAGATTTGCATAGAATATTAGAGTGATTTTTACCCTAAGTTAATATTTTTCGTGGTGTTAACTTAAAATATGGATACTAAAGATAACGTTTAATTGAAATAGTCATACAAATATATTATCAAATCTTTCAGTCCAAAAAGTCAGAACATTTTTGGAAACCATAAAGGTGCTTTCTTAAATCAATACGTAACTGAGCTAGAAAGCCATTTTAAAGACTGCACCACAATTTCAATGATAAATTTTCACACATGAATTTTATCATTTATTTTTTCGATAAAACTGTCAACTTCAAAACACCGTAACCTTTCGATAAGAAATGATAAAGAAAAACAACATTTAAAAGTATGCTTATCCAAAAAATTCAAGATTAGAATATACACATGTCCTGTTTCAATAGAAATCTTCAAAATGTTAGTGCCTAGACCAATGTACACTCTCAGGATGCAATTTCTTTAATACAAACACTTTAATTCAAAGTCCCATAAGTGAATCAAGGCAAAAATTGCCCTGTCTTTGCGAAAACGTAAAATTACTCCGATCATATCATATACATCTCTGGGGAGGAGCTGCCGGATAGTTGAAATCACCAGCACCAAATACACTCATATTTTTCTGCTTCTCACTCAAAGTCAGGAACTTAGCTGGAGGAAAACACGTTGAAAGATTTCCAGTCTTGATCCTTGGCAAAGATCCGTAGAACGACATTTTGATCCAAAGCAAAGCGCACACATTTAATCCTAGGTCAAAGTACCAATCAATATGCAAATAATTGCGTCATTTGTAATAAGTATGATGCTTAGAAAAATTATTCTTAACCACAAACTGTAAAGAAAGTGATTTGAAGCGATAAATAAATTTCCATTGATTTGGTGAACAATGATTTCCATCATTTTGCACAAGGTCACACGAGTGAGAAACATCAAAACTTGAATTCATAACACTACTAAGACCCAGGGTCATAAACTTTTTATTTATTGTCCAACATGGTGACACCCTGACAAAAAGAATTTTACTTATCTGTAAAAATATTTTGTTGCTAAATGTTATAACTAACAATACAAACCCTAAACTTAAACCCTTTATGCTAACCATGAATCTATTATTTGTATTTACTATTTAAATAAAAATATGTTTATTTACACTCGATATTTGTTTGAATGACAATATTTTTAGACGGTTTATCTGGAAATTTGAAAATGTATTTTGACAATGGTAATTTCGACTCATTGCATCTCAATAAAATATTTCATGCTTACAAAATATTTTTTAAGATTTGGTCTCTCGGCACCAAAATTGTACTTTCCAACATGAGAACGCAAGAATATCCTGTTTTGAATAGATACTACATTCAATAATTCAATATCAAATTAAAAATAGCTGCCTTCAAAATCGCTATTAAAACAAATGTAAAGAATCTAGAATCTTATATCCTGCTTCTAGTTTAGTCATATTATGTTTCTAAAAATCCACAAGACATTATTAATATTGTACATTTTGATAATTTTTAATAGAATATTTGGTAAGAAAAAAGGAAAAAATCAATTTTCATCCTTGAAATTTCTTCATTAATTCAACATATCCCTTTTTTTATCTTTGCTACAGGAACAAAATGCCGGCAACATTTGATGACCAGATCACAATAGAGAAAACGCCCAGTTACTTCGTCACGAAAGAGGTGCCACGTCGAATCTTTAATATGTCAAAGGACATTAAACTAATCGTAGTTGTGCGGGATCCAGTCACACGCGCCATTTCCGACTACACACAGACAGTGAGCAAACGTCCACAGGTGCGCAGCTTCGAACAGATGGTATTCATTAACAACACGCGGATCGTCGACACGTCTTGGGGTGCTATCAGGATTGGAGTTTACGCCAAGCATGTGTCACTCTGGCTGAAGTTTTTCAATCTATCGCAGATTCATTTTGTAAATGGAGAACGACTTATAACCGATCCAGCCGGAGAGATGGCCCAGTTACAGGATTTCCTGGGTTTAAAGCGAATCATTAGTGAGAGGCATTTCTATTTTAATGAAACAAAGGGTTTCCCTTGCCTTAAAAAGCCCGAGGGTAGTGGTCATCCGCACTGTTTGGGAAAGACAAAAGGAAGGACACATCCAATAATTTCTCAGAGAGTCTTGAAACGACTTAGGGATTTTTACAGACCTTTTAACTCAAAATTTTATCAGCTTGTACATAAAGATTTCCAATGGTCCTGATAGTATTATATATAAACGAGAAAAAAAAATGCTTGATTAAAAATGAAGAGAAAAAGATAAAATTTTAAATATATTGAAAGTTAGAATTAAGTGAATATATACTTTACTGGTATTAACCCTTTTGCTTGCTTCCTTACGAATTCCGAGGTATAAAACGTTAAAAAGAAATTATGAGAACATTGATTAATTTCAGGAATGAAATTAACAAATTGCAAAGTTTAAAATCGGTGATTTCTTTTTAAAACCCGACACGAATAGGTTCATTACTCTAAAACCGCTCTATAAGAACAACACCCAGAAAGAAAAACAAAATTTAGCAAATATGGAAGTAATCTCCAAATATATAAGTTCAGGGTTTGAAAAAAAAAAAGAAATTAATCATCCCTTTGAGATATATCAATGATATTTTATGTCTTTCAAACAAATTCAACGTTCATTTTACTCATTTTGTAGGGGAATTACTCACTTTACCGAAAACTTAACACTTATTGTCATCAGTAGAAGAACCTGAGATGTAGGTTCAAATTCTCTTGGTATCTGTTTATGCTAATTTGAAACATTATTTTGGAATGCCATGACACCACTCTTCCCTGTACTTTTCAGAGTTACAATAATCTTGTCAGTGGCATCCTCTAATGTCATACAGAATAGAGGGTAGGTAAATAGTCAAACCACTTTCCCATAAATACTTTACTCACTCATGTAGTGACATTTTGAAGTTGCTACCAACCAAGTCGACTAATATAATGTTCGCGATATCATTATTTCTAAGAGAAATAATAAATAAGGCTATTTACGAGGATTATCTGTGAAGTCGAATGTGGAACGATTATTAAGGACGGAACTTACGACAGTCGTCAACTGAGCTGGCTTGTTAACCATTACTCAGAGTTCGTATTTCTGAATTATTCAATATGATCGACCGGCTTTTTAAAAGTCCTTTTTCTAAGAGTAAGAAAAATCAAAGTGAATATCTGAGAATTATTTCGTAAGCATATACAAGCGTTGTTAAGGTAATCATCTTTATCAATGTATGCTGACAACTGGGATTCCTTCGAATATTTCTCGCCATCCTTCCCTATCAGTCATCGCTCTTGGAAAGTCCTCAAGACTTCATCCACTATTCGCACAGTGCTGAGTTCTAAAGATATTCTGTAGTAATTCATAAGACTTAAATTGGCTTCATATATTCTAAATTGTGAATTCAGCTATGTATATGTGAATATCTTCGGATTTCTGAGTCGATATGCTTAATTCGATTCTCAAGGCAACTTGTATAGATATTCCTAGTATTAATAAAGAAACCATTAAATGCAGTTCGGATATATGTCGTTAAAAACCGGTAGAAGATATATACGATCTTTTTCAGGAAACCTTCAACATTTCTGAATAAAATTTAGATATTGTTGTACTTAACAAATATTACTTTTAAAATCATCATATTTATATTTGATACCTTGCCCCCCTCCTTACCGGCCATAAGAAAATTGAAACTTATTCCTACAATCTAGGTTCTTTTCCTCGGCCATAATAAGGTAGCAAATGAATATGTTAAATCCAGAGAAGGATATATTGATCAGAATATGAGTTCTACTGTGTGCATAAAATTAGAAATTTGTGATCTTATCCAATATTTTCAATTCCGAATCAGAAATCTTACGTCCGAGATAATATCAAAAAATGGGTTGATTCCTATCCATAGTGAACGGTAAAATATAATCTTGCCGAACCACAAGAGAATTTCTGGCGTGAATTAAAATAAGGATAAAGTAGCACATAAAAAAAACTCATAGAACAGAGTTTATTTTTGTACAAAGATACTTTTTCTTCATTTGAAATCCAGAAGAGTTAAACGAATACAAAAAAAATATTAAAAACAAACATAAAGACGCTTCTTTGTACAAACCTTGAATTTCTAAAAAAAAAAGAAAAAGGATTTTGATTTAACCTGGCATTTATAATGCACAGATCATTTGATTCCTTTGTTTACAAAACGGTCTCACCCACATCTGCCAATGTTACAAACATTTATTTTTGTTTCTCATTCATTTTTTGCTCTGTGTTGATTATAATTTACTTTTCTTAATTTATTCTTTTAATTGTTAATAAATTCTAAGCAGCACCTTTCCTCTTGCCGGACACCCTTTCCTCTTGCCGGACACACTTTCCTCTTGCCGGACGCATGCTCGTTGATTGAACTAGCAATCTCAAACAACTAAAACCGAAAAACTAGAATGATCCAAACTCACATATGAACTGTAAAGATATATACAACAAAGAGTAAAAGTTCAAATAGATTTTTTCAAGGAATATAATGATTATAAAAGTTAAACGTAGGTTTATTCGTCCGTCCAAATCAAATATCGTCTAAAATAAAGATAGTTAACAAAACTGTAATCATGCTGCAGTGTACATACATACATACATACATACATACATACATGTATCTCGTTCTTTCTTTCTTTCTTTTTTCGTTTTTTTTTCTTTCTTTCTTTTTCACTGTTTCTGTCAGTCTGTCTGCTTCTCTTTAAATATATATATATATATATATATATATATATATATATATATATATATATATATATATATATACACTGAAAATGAGAAAACGCATCAAAATACACCGATGAAAATGAGTTAATTAAAGTTAGCAATAATTTTCAAATCAAAAAATAAGTGGCATCTGAAAAATTTGACCGCAAATTTTGAATGCATACACTTAATACACACACACACACACACACACACATATATATATATATATATATATGAAGGAAAATTGGTGCCCGTAGTGATGATAGTACTGGTTGTGTATTTTTACAGTCTAGTCTCCAGAGGCCAAAGATAAAATCTAGAAATTTGAATTCTGATCATCATGAGACAATTACTAGCCATTTGCAGTTTTGTCACAACATAATATGTTATACCCTTGCATCTCGCTTTGTAAATATCTTGCTAGATAGATAAACCTATCAATAGTTAGAATTTGTCTTTAACTTATTTTGCATATTCTTACAAATCTCTCAGTAAATGGAGACGAAAGCTCTCTATGTCTCTCTCTCTCTCTTTCTCTGTCTCTCTCTGTCTCTCACACACACACACACACACACACACACACACACACACACACACACACATATATATATATATATATATATATATATATATATATATATATATATATATATAATTACGCTTGTGCAATTTCAACAAATAGTTTGATTCTCGCATTTCTGTGAAACTAAAAATATAGATCTATATTCCCTGTTCAGCAGTAAAAGTCTCAATGTTCCTTGGATTCTTCTTTGTTTTTTTTTCATCTATTTAAAATGTCGTAAGACAATGCTCGTTATTTTGTACGCATGCGCATCACAGTTTTGTCCGAGACTAAATCTCAGTTTTCCTCTTTTAAATGGATATATCACAAGTACCTTTTAATTTACAATTATACATCTTACGCCCATGATTTTCATTTAGTTTGAATCCAGAAGTTTTTACCCGGTTTCCCAATTGTTACATATACCACAAAAGCAGTTACATGCGAGAGGTTTAAATGACATTTAAAACGCATTAAATATTTCCGATGTTTTGATTCTTGGTGCTTGCATATTTTGTGAGTTGCAAAGCCAAAGAAAATTCTTTGCAGTAAAAAAACAAAAAGCAAAAAAAAAAAAAAAAAAAAAAAAAGAAATAAACAACAAAAAATTGTATAGCTTAGTTCTTTAATTCTTCATATCAGATAAGATTTCAAAATACAAAATTTCATATACATTTTTCTTTATTTTATTTCTAATCTGCGTTCGTTGAAATGTTCCAACCAGCAGTCGCTAGTGTCTTTCACAAGAGATCAATTAATAACAAATCTCTCCAGCTTTCTAAAACTCTTCAAACGTTGTCTGGATGGCTTTTGATTTTTTTCTCGGACTTGCAGGTCTTCCAGTCCCTTTTCTCGGCTCTTTGGGACATTTCCCTGGGCTGTGACCATTATTAAAACTTTCTTATTCTATCATGCATTTTCTTTTCTCTGGCAAGATCGAGATATTTGTCGAGGTTTTCTTTCAGTTTCACTGGTGCTCTGCCGTACACAGAGAAGTCCATCATCTGACACGTCCCTTTCTTCTTGTTAATAATAACAACAACAACATCAACAACAACAACAACAACAACAACAATTATTATTATTATTATTATTATTATTATTATTATTATCTTTTGAAAGTACTTATTGAAAATGTTTTTTTCTTTAAAAAAAAGTTTTCGTTGTGTTTGGTTGCTGCTCAGAATTTGCTTTTTTATTTTTATTTTTTTGAAAAAAAGTTTGTGATATTCAAACCATTTGCGAAGAAGACACAATGAAGCACATGTGTCCATCGTTGAGAATATGTGTCTTCTAAGTGGAACAAATAAAAGATTCTTTATAAAAAGCAAGTGAACAAAGACGTGCCGAATTATCCATATTGGATAGAGATGTAATAAAAAATGTCATGTTTTAAACAAAAGTATATAAATATATTAAACAAATTAAAAAAAATATGCAGTTTATTTTTGTTATTTCTGTTTGAATTTTGAAAACATGTATTCTCTTTGAATTGTGATAAATGTATGTTTTTCACTTAGAGATGATGAGATCCTTCCGGCCACAGAAAAACAATGACTTTTTTTCATGGTACTAAAAGTGAAGTAATTGATTCATTGATTTTAATGACATTTCAAACTGTCTATAGTTATTTTATGCCAAGGAGTTTGGGATTCAAGTTTGTTGTACATTTATATTTATATTTTTATTGCTTCTTGAGATATTCATTTACACGGTCTGATGAAATAGGATTATTTATAAAGAGATCTATTCGACACATCGATGGGACCCTAACTGGTACTATGATTTTGAGTTCGAGTGTGCCTAGGAGTAAGGGCAATGAAGGTATACTTCACCATCCTTTTATTTTCAGAACTGTAGCCTTTGTAAAAGATGCAGTATAGAGTTATAAAAAGAATACTCCTCAGGATCAAATATAGTCGGTGTATTCTAAGCCTTAACAAGTGTGTGAGTTCATGAAGTCTGACGGGTCAAACTGTTTTGCTGAAAATGTGATTACTATCATGGAAAACTTCTAATAGAAGAAAGTGTACCGGGGATTCAATGATGGGTTTTTTGATATTTGCACATCAAATATCAAAGATAAAGCCCAAATGAGTGTTGCTCAAACCATGAAACTGTTTCCTTGTTAATTTCCCAAAGTGCGTTCGACTAGCATCACTTTCTGGGAATAGAGAAAAAAGTTTTCTGTCCTCCACCCTGTTCTCAGGAAAACAATGTAGGGAACATTCTTTCATTGATACAGAGTCCAGATCTGAGACCCAAGTGCCGATTAAACAATACTTTCAGAGATGAACATTGATTATCAGGGATTGACTGATTGGCCTCTTGTTATACAGTAATATGTCAAACGTATTAATACACATATTTACCCAACCCGTCCGCTCGGGCAGGATATGACACAAGGTCAATTTTTAAGCGGAATTTAACAGGTTTGAATTCAGAGTTTTCCTTCTCCTAGACTAGTTGCCTCACCAAGGCTGAAGGACCCAGTATGTCCTACTATTTACCCATAGCTGGAGGGAGAATAATTGGATTCATACCTTTCCCAAGGGTATTAGTGCTATGTGAAATGCTATTAGGCTGGTCCAGGATTTGAACTCGTGTCGCCGTGTCCATTTCCTACGACGATAACCATTACACTACGGGCACCTCCTCAAACGTATTAATATATTGTGTATTATGTCACAGATTCCTCTTTATCGTGATTAAAAATCTATAATTTGTAACACATATTGCATATCTGGATGAGGAAGAAGCCTATCGGTTCACCTTCCCCCAATTTTTTAATATGCTTTAAACTGTTTGCTAAGTTTATTTAGATATAAAAGAACATCTGTTAGCTGTTGTTAGGAATTTAAAAATCTAAGGAAATATTCCGACGTATGGACAATGTTTTCTCCTTCAACTAACAAATATGCGTATCGATCAGTTTTGATGACTTAAACTTCTCGTTGAACTTAAACATAACATTTTGGGAAATGCTAATCATTGGTGATGAAAGATAAATTCATTGCGGGAATCCAAAATGAAATTAATGTGTCCTGACATAAAATCAACCGAGAAAAAGCTGAAAAGGTCACAACAACAAAAGTTGGAATAAACATTAATATTTGAAATAAAATTAATGTTTCTCATTGACTAATGACTTTCTTCATGATAAAGCAATCTCTATTGAAAATCAAATGCTGCTTATTTCTTTAATCTTCTTAATCATAGAATTATAAGTGATTTTCTAAATATTTTATTGTGCATTATTTTTCTGTATTGAACAACTTTAGGTTTTAACTGCCGAATTTTGCACTAATGCAAGAAGCTATTCGTATTATATATATATATATATAGAGAGAGAGAGAGAGAGAGATAGATAGTTGGGCCACGTTATTTAAGGACTAAGCTATAATGACTTTCGTATATCTAACTGATATGCTTACGAAATCGCTTTAAAAGAAATGCAACGTTTTATCGAATTGATTTTAGATAAACGACTTATTAATTAAATACAACTAACATTAGAAGATATTTCTATTGAAACGGCTTTTATGAAATCGACTTTAGGAATGTTTAAATATAAAATATCCCTAAATACAGAATAATTTGAAATGTACAATGAATTTTAGTAAATGGTATTCAAAAATTTTATGTGATAAAATGTCGTTGGATGAGAGGTTGAAACACCATTTTTCTCTTTTCCTTTGAATAACTGAGTACTTTTCAGAGAATTACCCTCTGGCAAGTGTAAACTATTTTTAGTAGAATTAATATTTTGATAAATAAATACGGTGTCTGCAGTGTTTGCTTTATTGAATAACAACGCTGTAAATAAAAACCAGTGACTGTTTAGTTTTCATTGGTTACAAACCTGACTAAATTCATGGGCAAATAATTTTATAAACCAATAAAAAATATAACTATTTTATTTCCTTTACATATATTGCTGCAAAAATTTAAGATGAAAAATAGATGTGTGATTTATTTTCAGTCGCAGTAATCGAACCATTTTAAGCCTGCTTCTTTGGTTTATTTTGATCGAAATCATTGTAGCCGGCTTCTAGGTTCGTAGGTGAATAGCTATTCTACAGATTTTATTCCCAACCCAGAACACTTCTTGCTCCCTCCGCACAACTTCTTATGAATTCATGGCCGGATGATAATTTTTCCTGATGACTGAAAGAAAGTATTTGTTTTAAACATGTGACGGTGCATAAATATTTATCCCAGGACGAGAGTTTATTTTACGCACGTGTGACGTTGGGACAGTCTGGTGCTTGACCCCTCGCAAAAAAAGTCCTTGTTAAGATTCCTTTTTCGGGCATATGGGAACTAGGATATAATATGGGGGTTAATTTGGGGCTAGACTGACCGCTGCTGGCAAGGTGGTTTCCAAATTTCACCTTACCCACACCCACCAAGCCACTTCGTTTACCTACCCCCTCGGATAACGGAAAACATTGACTTCTAGGTTAAGGTAAAAAATATTATTCACTGTAGTCGGCAATTCCAATTTCCCGTGTAATGTTTTTAAAGGCGAATAAGACATGTAGCGAGAATAAATTGAAGCGAATGAAGCTGAAAAAGATATGTGTGCAAAAGAAGGCAACTCGATAGCTAAACAATACAACGAATAAATTTTGACACTAGGAGACATTTAAAATATAACAAAATTTTAATACGTGAGGATCAAACAAATACTTATGAGGTTTAAGCAACAGTTCCTTTCTTTTCTTTTAAGGTGCCGGCGATATCAAACCAGCAGACAGCCTTGAACACAAATGCCTCTCTCTTTTTCTTTTCTCTCTTTCTTCTTTCTTTCTTTACTTTTAAAACTTGAAGAGGTAGTTAAGTCCACTAGTTCGTTTACAGTTCATGAAACGAATTTCTTCAGTCTATTTCTTTCCTTTTCTGAATACATATAAGTTCCAATATTTGGGAAGGTTAGGAGGAAAAACTGGTTAAGATATACTTATCTTTTATTTTCGAGGAGTTCATTTCCTAGATTCCTTTCTTTTACGGGCGAGCGGCGTTCTGTAGAATTTGGCGGGAAGGCACCTGTTATCTTCTGTCCAAGATTCTTTCCGCTCTTCCCCGGAGTTTCGGCGAAAGTTTCAACACGCCGACTGCTGTCCCAGAACTCAATTCTTTTCACGGGCGTAGTATCCGGGAGTTTTTTGGCATCAGGTCAGCACGTCCTCTCACAGCGACCCCTGTCCTAAAAACTGAAATTCTTAATCCCTATTTCCTTTGACGAAAAGGGTACTACTTCCGGTGCTAAGGTTTCAGCCAATCATTTGGCTTCCTCCTCCTTCTCCACCTCATTCGGTCATGCTACTCAATGACCTACATTCCTTCTCCGTCCACCCGGTTATGGAGTGCAGGTAGTTTGACCTTTATTTCCACCTGCCTCAGCAGTCAGTCGTTTGGCAGTTAATTCAAACACTGAAGGGGAAGGTAGATTAAATCTGACTTCTCCCATCTCAGTGGCATATCACGTGACAAACAAGATAAATATATTCCTCCCCAATCCACCTGTTTACCTTTTTCCCTCTTGTTAAAGCAGTTATACTTAAAACCACAAATGAGGTTGGCTTAATGTCACTCATGTGATTGAATTCAATCTCCACATCCTCACTGGAGAGGAAATTCTTCACTTGAACAAAGCAGATATATGAATATACATGGCAACAAGAATAACTTTTCAATCCAGTTTTTTTTTTCTTCATATGAAGAATCCGTGATTGAATCGTTATTCGAAGATCATGCCAATGCACTCCTGTGTTTACAAGTTTTATGGTCTCTTCTCCCACAAATTCCCAAAACGAAAGAGTCGTTCATTAAGTGATTTTGAATTAATTTTATCTATTTGACGATGCGTTCCAACACATTACTATTTTTTCCACTTTTGTTTTTTGTTTATATAAAACATTAAATCCCTTGTAATTCATGGTTTTTATTTAGAATTCATGATATGATCCCTTTTTATGAACCTTGTTATTTGTGTTACTTTTTATGAACCTTGTTATTTGTGTTACTTTTTATGAACCTTATTATTTGTGTTACCTTATTATTTGTGTTACTCACTTAGTATAGAAAATAGTGCGATATTATCTTGTTTTATCTGTTTTCACATTAGAACTCATCATCGGAATTTCTTAAATTCTTAAAGAATATCAGATATCAGATTTCTGCGATGTTTCATACATTCTTGCGACGTTTCATACATTTCTGTGACGTTTCATTCATTTCTGCGACGTTTCATACATTTCTGTGACGTTTCATTCATTTCTAGTAGGTTTCATACATTTCTGCGACGTTTCCTTCATTTCTGCGACGTTTCATACATTTCTATTACGTTTTATAGATTTTTGCAACGCTTCATACATTTATGTGACATTTCATTCATAGATCCATTTGTTTGTCATTCAATAGAGAAATCCGCTTCATTAAGTGAATATTATTGTGTTTGTTTGCTTCCTTAATTTATATAAGTTAATTGTATCAACAATAAAAATATTGAATAGGAAATACAGTTTATTCGTACATACAACTGTATATATATATATATATATATATGTATGTATATTATTTTTATTAATATCTTTTTTTTAGAAATTGAGCATAAGTGATATTTTAGGGGTACCCGTATCCAATTTGAGCAATGCTCCGCTAAATCTGGCTAAAATTATAATTATTTGATTGAAACACAAATAGGATATTTATTTAGTAAATACACTGCTATCAGTTTTTGAACACTTTAATTATTGGTCGTTTTAAATAAAAATTCAAATGATAAAAAAATAAATCGAAAAAGTAAATGGAAGGACTCAAGAATTCCTGATAACATTTCTTAAATTACATCGTATATATATGGGGAAGATTCTTTAAATCTTCGCTCACTTTTTCTCAACTTTCTGCTTATAATCTGGAAATTATTTATTTGCTAGCTGATGGTGTGGAATGTTAGATTCGATCTCTTGTCATCATTTCGTAATGGAGATCTAATAATTTGGCTGGTCACGGCTGCAGCTTAATATTATTGAATCAATGGGGACTGTGAGAGGTCACGAGATCTGTTTCCTGTTGATGTCATAACGAAGACACAAATAATTTGGGTGCATGGAGCTGTAATCTCATTAATTAGTATTTTAAGAAAAGAATTTTCATCCAGAATTTTATTTATTCAGACTGACACCATATAGAGAGATAACAAACCACCCCATATTATCCCATCTTCCATCATCTAACATTATAATCATGCATTTCGGGTGGCAATGTAACTATGTCTATTGTTCGAAAATATTTCCGATCATCAAACATTTCATGAAAGTGTTAGAATCACATTCAGTCTTTATTTTAAGATGGCATTTCTTTTTTTAATTGTATCTTGAAAGCTTTCATAATAGTGTACATTTTATAAAACATCAAAATGGGTGTATCTTTTTTAATTTTGCATTGAAGACGAAAATATATAAGCAAAATTTTCTGCATGTGTATTTTTATGTTTTATAAATGGAACGTAAAATGCAGATCAAACGTAAAAAAAATAGATTCCTCCATTTATGGAGAAGGTACTGCGAAAAATCAATCATGTCAAAGGTGATTTGTGATTTGTAGTAATTTTGATATCATGCTGAACGATGTTTTATGGTGGTTAGTCTAATTGAGGTTGATATCGACCAAATTTAGACATTACTTTAAACATTACATGTCTAAAGACATTACTTATCTACGCTGAATTCTCTTAATGAAAAAGAATTCAATCCACTGGAAGACTGCTCACAGCATTTAAGGCAATTCTTTAGATCAGAAAGATGAAGCATTCTATGGGGATGGAATTATAAAGTTACCTAAAAGCGAGAAGCATTTAATTGAAAATATTTGTAAATAATGAAGTTAATATCAAAATAAATATACTCAAGAAAGCAATCCGAGTTTCATACGAGGTGTGATATCTAACTGTATAAAAAATAGATCGGAAAAGCTTTTAAATCTTAAAATTCATAATTGAATTGAAGAAATGTGCATAGCTTCGTAATTCATAAAGCATGATAATGTATATATATATATATATATATATATATATATATATATATATATATATATATATATATTCTTTAATAAAAAAACAAAAGGAAAGAAAGATCTGAAGAAGTCCTGTTATTTTTGGTGTTTTTGATTTATATCAAAACCCATAACAGGATGGAAATAAATTTATAATCCTAATGTGACCGGTTTTTGTTTTTTCTTAAAGAAATTATTGCTCTGTAATGTCAGTCACATTGAGCTCTTCATCAGGAAAATTTAAATGTTCATTGTTGAATGTTTTTTGTCCTGATGGAATTACTCCCAACTCCGGTTTAACTGGATCGAATAATACTGCATATATATATAATAGAAATATGTGGAAAGTTGGATAAATTAAACGCTTCACTAAAATTTAGATGTATGCTATTTCTTTCGGCTTTATTTCATATTGAACTTCTTCAAACAGAGACTGTTTTCTGAATTTTTCTATGTAAAACATGTGAGTGGGGGGAGGTATAGTTGTATTGTTTAAAGTTAAATGTATCATGTTTCATTAAAGATGTTTTGTTTGGAAAGTGGAGATAGATGTTAGGGAGCTGATAAAAAAAGTTGGGAAGTGTTTGAGTGAAAGGGATTTTCGCATATCTTGTTTCATGGAAAGATATTGACTATGATATGATGTCCTAGAAAATTGTCGATGTTGTGGTGTCTTGGTTGTAGTTGGGGTGCGGAAGGACTAAGAGGCAAAGTAATAGGAAAAGGAAAAAAGTAAGGATTCTTAAAAGTATGGTGGCACGGAGTGAAAAAAATGTTTTTTCTCTATCTATTTCCACTTTCAAAACATAAAAAAATCTTTAATGAAACCTGATACATTTGACTTTAAATCCCTCACAGCTTTATGCTACAACTATACCCCATCCACCATCTTATCATTTCTCTTCACATGCTTTTAAATTGAAAAAAAAAAACTCTCAGAAAACAGTCTCTGTTTGAAGAAGTTCGAAATGAAATAAAGCCGAAAAAAATCACACACACACACACACACACACACACACACACACACACACACACACACACACACACACACACACACACACACACACACACACATATATATATATATATATATTATATATATATATATAATCGACTAGATGAATTCTTGACGATTCATTACCAGTTCTCAATGTTTTGAAGAGCAATTTTCGGCAAAAATATAGGATAGTGTAAGTAAAACAATCTCCATACACATATTTCCAGATTTAGTGCAACATTTTTTATTTCGTTAATTGAAAATTCATCAAACCTGTAAGAACACATTGAGCTGAGAAAATTTAAAGATAAGACAGCAGAGCCACCTACAAAATCCAAAATGAGTTTGGGTGGTGATTCAACGAATGAAAACTAAGTGGAAAAGGTGTGTGAATGACAACAGGACGATTGTGATGGTAAGTTTGATTTATTGTTCATTTCTGGCTTGGTAAAATCAACTTTAGTCCCTTTGAATACATATCGTTTTACTCAATAAATTTCCATTCGTCATTCAATATGACATCAAGTTATTTTCCCAAGTTCCTATCTTTAAGTGCTATCAAAGATTGGATGCGTGTTGGCCTATTCACTAAAGAAATGTGTCACTTTTTTGAGTCACTCATCCCATTTGTCGAATTTTTTTACCGGAATTTATTGAGTCTTTACATCCATCCATATTAGAAAATTTGTTCTAATCCGGGAAAATAGCTAATAACAATTTGTTGCATTGTAAAGTGTATTGTGGCAATTGCTAAGCAGAGTATTCATTTCAAAATAGTGTCTATAGAATGAATTAGGTTTGTACCGTTTTCACCCTAGTTCTGGTAGAAAAAAAAATTCTTTTTGCATATTGGCGTGTTAAAAGTATTTTCCTTTCCTTTCAGGTTTTTGCTTCAAAGTACATGTCTAAAAACCGGACATTGGCCTAGCGGTTAGAGTGTTCGCCAATCGCCCGGGAGGGCTGGGTTCAATCCCAGGTCGAGTCATACCAAAGACTCAAAAAATGGTACTTGATGCCTCCTTGCTTAACACTCAGCAATATAAGGTACGGATCAAGGGTAAAGTGGAGCAATCCAGGGAAAGGAGTAGCGCCCTCCCTTACACCTTGGTGTAGTAAGCTATCAAAAAGGGAGCCTTCGGGTCACCCTCGACTATGGTCGCCTACTTTACTTACTTACATGTCTAAAGACTTTTTTTGAACTCGTCTATAATATCGCAATTTCATACATCCATATAATTGAGAATACAAGGGTTGTGATTCATGGAATTCTTAGATCTTATTCTAAACTTGAAGCGCGGAAATGTTTTTCGCAGAATTTATCGAGTGGAAGAAAATGAAACAATATCTCATGATATTCACCAAAAACCATTGACGTAATTTAAAGATTATAATTCGTTTCTTGATTTAAAGCTCAGACTTTGAAGAACATTAATCGTCAATTGTGGTTTGGTTTATTTTTAAAGGCATATGAACACCTTCTGGGTTATTTGATGCTGAAATTTGATACAAATACTTAATACATACTTATATGGTTTCAAGTAAGTATTCCTATTTAATAATAATGATTATTTTTGTACACATTTATACGGTATCAGGTAAGGATAACTAATAAAAATAATTGTATTGTTAAATTGTTTTAAGTATTTTAATCCAACTCTAATAATTTTAAAGAAGATCTATTTGACTGATGTGGACCCAATTTGGGACCACCAAAAGAGAACTCGGAACACTGTATAAGTTTAAGGATATATTGAAGTAACAAGATACAGAGAAAAGTGGTGGCGTAAGCAAGGTTTACTTGTCAGTCGAATATCCAGTCTCTACGACTGACTGACCATTCATCCCAACGACAAGAGTTCTTGGCTTTCGTAGGATTTGGAAGAGTCCATCGGTTGTTCGGTAACGGTCCCATAACATTGACCTAACAAGGACTAAACCTCCGGGCCAAAACTGACCAGGCAGTAAAAGTAACAAAAGTCTATTCCAGGTTTCACTGAGCTCCAGAACAGGAGTCTAACCATCGGATGAATTTTAGTGTTATACACAGGATGCAATTTTCAGTTATGATGCTTTAAAACGGAGGACAACTAAATTCCAATAGTTAAAAAATTTCAGAAGATTTACAATCCTCAAAATATATCATATAGAGAGCATTATAGAAGCACAAATAATATAATTTTTTAAAATAGAAAAATAAAATTAAAAACTTTTTTTGTATCTACCGATTATAAATTGTAACATACTAGTAAAACTCGTGTTTCTTTTCTGCAACAAGTGTCGTTTTGATAAATGTGAATTCGATTTGTTTTCGTCAGCGCTTTCACGTGGGATTGCAAGCATTAATAATCTAAATGTAATGCGGAATCTTTATAAAAAGAGAATCACGAGTAGCGTAAACGGGATCTGCAAATAAAATCAAGGAATCATTTATTCTTTTATTTAAAGATACTTTTAAAATTTATCTAATTTCTGATCTGTGTTTAGAGTGTTTATGGCAGCAACGGTTTTGTTAATAATGTTTTACTAGTTTTCGAGAGTGTGATTTGCCCAAATATTATCTCATTTAGGGCTTCTCAAATATGTTATTTAATTTTTCTTTTCTCCCCAAATTTAATTTCAGTTAATTGAATATCAAATCATAAAATCTATCTAATTTGAAAGTTTAATATAATTTACACGGGAAACAATCAGTAAACCTAAATGCAAACTCATCCTTAAATATTGAATTATTTTTTTATTGGTGGAATGGGTATTGGAGGGCACTGATGAGATCACGAATATTAGGTTGCAGTTTTGCGAGTTTGATCGGCATATCATCACCTTCTAGGTTCAAAGTACTTCTCTGTTTGATGAGTAAAGAATGGATATTGCCAGATCAAAATGGCTTTAACAGCTGAACAAAACTTGGAATAATTTGCTACTGTTTTTTCGTTCTTCCAGTAATACCAAATCTACACATTTAAACTAGTAAATTAACCCGTTGTGGAACCTTGTAATGTAAATTTACCCAGCCAAAATTTTATCCACCCCCAGGAATCCATATGGAACATTTTAAGAAGCCCTGCTCTAAAATATTCTTCTCGGGCAATTAGCGCGATACGTCAGTCCTGATATTCGGTCAAAACATTTTCTAATGGGGAAAAAACGTAAGTATCCATGCCTTTCTCAAGAATTTTTTTAAAAATAAAGTAGCATGAACAGAAATTCATTTTAGGTTTGCTTTGCTCGCGCGCGTGTGGGTGTATGTTTGTATCCGTTACGCTTGGAAGTGGAGAGCAACAAAAAGATTTTCATTGATGGAATCGGTATCGGAGATCAAACAACGAGTTTCGGTCAGGTCAGCTTGCGTTCATTTAGCAGTAAATCTCTTGAGGAATTGTTGGATTTATATCTTCTTTCTATGGTTCATTAGCAGAGAAATCGGAGCCTTTTAGTCATGAAAAGTCAGCCCAACTACGAAAAATGTACTCTGATAGAAAATAAATAGGATCGGGTGGTCAGCGAGTAAACTGGTTCTCCGATTTCACTTCAGTGTGTGTGTGACGAGGGTGTTTAACCACAAAGAAGGAAGACAGATAAGACCAATCAATCGGTGGATGAACTTGTCCAGTTAACCAAAATGTGGATCTCAATAAAAACACTGCGAAGAAAGTAGTCCAAAATACTCTGCTCTATGGTTTCCAAGAATAATTATGGAAGTGCATAGCTTACAGTCATAATCAAAAACATCCGGTACGGACATTAGAATTATAACAGTTATGTTAGTTGACGGAACCTTTTTTATAACAATAAAATGCTAACAATTTACAGAAACGATTATTCTGAAATATAAAACTAACATTTAATGTCGTGTGGGATTTAAGTCTCCCCTACCCTTCACCGACCACGTTATTTGGAGTGCACGAGTCGTAAAATTTCATCTTTACGGGGCAGGTGGTCAAGTAGAGAGCGAGCTTATTTACAGACAAAGGCATCAAATAACTTTCTGGAAAATAATGTGGGAGGTGATCTCTTCAAATGTGTTCTCTGACCTTATAAGTACTTTTCTCGTTCAGATCAATGAGATAGAGTCGGAGTATGTATCAGTCATATACAAGAGAAATATTATCTCATGTCTAATATATCGGATGGTCAATTGTCTTATTTATTTATTTATATTTTTTGTGACTGAATTTTTTCCGGAACAAAAAGAGAAAATAAATTAACAAGGAGGACAAATAGGAAGCAGTTTAAGAATATAAGTTCAAGCAAAAATGGAGTGGTTTCCCATCCGTGTAACGTATAACTATGGAAATACACACAGGCGTAGAAATGTATGAATAAAAAAAAAATTATTTGTTCAGGAGAACATAAGTTTACGAATCTATTTATTCAGAAGTATGCTTTGTTTTTATCATCAAAGTTTGTTTATCAAAAAATTCTACTTTCTCAAAGAAAAAAAATTCTTTGTGGCGGTCTACACCATATTAATGATAATTAGTACGTTTTTTAATACTTTGTTGATTAGATTATTTCTTTCGATGTAGACAAAATATTTAACTAACAAATTAAACTTCAGAAAACCAGAAAAAATGTTTCCAAGGAAATTTGAACTCGATTTTCTCCTTTTGGAACGCCGATGTTTATGGACGTTGGATTCACTATCCAGCCACGAAAACAGGACACATATCTCCCAATTACGTGTTGAAAAAAAATCATGTAAAAATTACGATGTAAATGGATATTCTAAAAATGTGAAGAAAAAACAAACAAAAACAACAAAAAACAAAAACAAAAAAAATCTGTTCCACAGTAATTGTTAAATCTAACACGAAATAGATATGTAAATATAAAAACTATGATGGGAAAGAGGTAGTATCTTTATATATTGAATAGCAATTAATTTCAAACTTGCTAAACGTTTTGGACACGTACAAGTATATATATATATATATATATATATATATATGTGTGTGTGTGTGTGTGTGTGTGTGTGTGTGTGTGTGTGCATATGCTTCTAATTATTGGGATAGTATCGTCAAAAATTTTAAGATGAATTACTTCGCAAAATCTCCATACATTTTGAGGAGTGCTAAATTTCCCTCAATTCATATCATACGTAAATATGTATTTTTCACCAAAATATTCATTTGAGAGTGCAAATTTGGTCGGAGGAGTAGGAACGTTATCGAGTTTCTGTCTTCTCATGGAAACTCTCATAGCATTCAGCCACCCACTTCTTCAAGATTTTTTAAACGAGTTTCTAAGGAGGTAATTGAGGTGACCTATTAGATTTTATACTTTACGCGTGTGATACACTTGAGGTTTGTTATTTTGACTTGGTGTGGTCGTCTCTAATGGAAGACAACCAACTCATTGAAGGTCGTCACTAAAATATTCTGCCAAGACGATCTTAAAGATTGCAATTACAAACGTTTCTAAAACAACCTAAAGCCAATTTTCAGAAATATTTACTCTGATAATTTCATCAACGCTGTTGACCATTTTCCCATTCTTTTAGTTTTTGAAGTTTCATTTCCTTATTTCCCCATAGGAAAGGTAAAAATTTGCATCTCAATCCAAGCCATACGTAAATAGAAGGAGATTTGGCGCACTTGTAAATCGGTCCATATTGGTTGATCGATGATAAGTCAGATAAGGAATTGTTTTATTTTTTTCTGCTAGAGACCATGCAGATCAGCAGAAGCTTCATCTGCTACTTGAATTGGAAATCTTAAAATAATTCTGATTGTGATTTATGCTCACATGAAGTTTTGGGATTGCTTTCGCTTCGATGATTTCAGTGATAATAGTAAGCTACTTCGTCTTATGCGATAAATTGTTAATATTTAATGTGTATTTTTGCTATCCACATCATTTTTAAATATATATTTTGCCCCAGTAAAATTAAATAAACGATGCTGTAATTTCTGATTGTTATTGATCACTTACTAATTTTATAAAAACTATTTGGAGATTGCAAAAATATTTAATCTCAGAAAATAGAATATCATCAATTCTAATACAAAGTATAAAAATATAGTAGATAATAGTTTTGGGAGAAAAAAACAATGGTTCTGCAAAGCTTGATAATAAACTGCCACAAAATATACAAAATATCACATGAAGTCATGAACTTTATCGTAAAAACCATTAAAACCTAGACAGTGGAATTGACAGCAGGAGGAAGAAGATGAGCTGAAACAAAGATCCAAAACGGTATATTTCAAGGAGATGCAATATCACCGTTACTATTCATAATTGCCATGATGCCACTTAACCACATACTTAGAAAATGCACTGCCGAATACAAACATAGTATATCCCAGCAAAAGATCAATCACCTAATGTACATGGATGACATCAAACTATTAGCAAAAAATGAAAAAGAAGTGGAAACTCTAATACACACAATCAGAATATACAGTCGGGACATAGGAATGAAATTTGGCATAGAAAATTGTGGAATGCTTGTAATGAAAATTGGCAAACGACATCTGACTGACGGAATGGAACTATCAAGTCAAGACAAGATTAGAACGCTCGGAGAAAAGGAAACCTACAAATACTTTGGGATACTGGAGGCTGACACCATCAAATAAGTAGAGATGAAAGACAAAATTAAGAGAGAATATCTCAGAAGAACTAGAAAGCCACTCAAGACAAAATTATCTTGCAGAAACCATATCAAAGGGATAAATACCTGGGCTGCCCCCCCCTCGTTAGATATTCGGATCCCTTTCTGAAGTGGACCCGAGAACAACTTAAGCAAATGCACCAAAGAACAAGGAAACTATAGACCATGCATATGGCATTACTTACCAGAGACGACGTTGACAGACTATATGTATCAAGAAAGGAGGGAAGAAGAGGACTTCCCAGCACTGAAGACAGTGTCGACGCATCGATACAATGACTCGAGGACTACATAGAAAAACACGAAGGAGGACTGGTTACGGTCATCAAAAACGATACTGACAACACGGTGAACAAAAGAATGACAATAACTAGAAAACAAAAATCGGAAGAAAAACAACTCTATGGACGCCTTAAACGACTAATAAACGATATCTCACACGAGAAAACTTTGATGTGGCTCAGGAAAGGAAACTTTAAAAGAGAAACAGAATCTCTCCTAATAGCAGCACAACAGAACGCCATAAGAACCAATCATATCAAAGCGAGATTAGATAAGACGCAACAAAATAGCAAATGTAGATTATATGGTGATAGAGACGAAACCATGAATCACATAATAAGCGAATGCATCAAATTATCACACAAGGAGTATAAGACTAGACACGACTGAGTTGGCAAGGTGATCTGCAGGTGGATGTGTAAGAAATCTAAATTCAACCATACGAACGAATGGTATTTGCACAACCCAGCAACAGTCCTGGGGAATGAAACACACAAACTCAAGAAGACCAGTAGTAATCAACAACAAAAAAGAGAACTTGCAAAATTGTCGACTTTGCTGTCGACTTTGCTGACCACAGAATAAAACTGAAAGAAAGTGAAAAGAAGGACAAGTACCTCGACCTTGCCAGGGAATTAGAATAACTATGCAACATGAAGGTGACGATTATACCAATCGTGAGTGGTGCATTCGGTACAGTAACTAAAGGACTATTTAAGGTACTAGGCGACTTGGGTGTTGGAGGACGGGTGGAGATCATCCAGATTACTGCATTGTTGGTAACGGTCAGAATACTGAAAGGAGTCCTGGAGACTTGAGACTTGCTGTCACTCAAACTACATTAAAAGACCATCCGCTAATAAGTAAATAATAATAATAATAATAATAATAATAAATGCTATATGCATAACCCGAACATGTCCTGGAGACGGGACGCACAAACTTTTCTTGGATTTTGAGATACAAATCGATAACCTAATCCCCACCAGTCGACCAGACCTAGTGATAATCAACGAAAATAGAGAACGTGCCGAATAGTGGACTTCGCCATACCCGGCAGACCCCACAGAGTAAAATTGAAAAAAAAAAAAAATGAAAAGAGCGAAAAGTAATTAGAGAACTGAAAAAAAAAACAAAAACTATAGAATATAAAAGTGACAGTGATACCAATCGTAATTGGTGTGCACGGTACAATCCCCAAAGAGGATTGGTACACTTGGAAATAAGGTGATAAGTGAAGACCATCCAGATTATAGAATTATTAGGGTCGACCAGAATAATAATAAGAATTCTGGAAACTTGGGGCGACTTGCTGTCACTCAAACTCCAGCGGAAGACCAATAGCAAACGCTGGTGTGAAAAACTGTCAAAGGATTATAATAGCAATAAAACCTAAGTAAAGTTTCTTGTGCTAATTCGATAATTTTTGACAAGTGTCAAATTTGAATATTTCATACTTCATATCTATGGTAGTGTAATTGCTTTGGCATTATCACCAAAGACAAGCTAAATGGTAATCTAACTTTTCATATATCATTGGAAAATTAAATTAATTCACTGTAGATCCTTATAAATATACATCTGAATTGAAATTTTCTTTGAATAGCAACGAGACTGGGAATTTTCTGACTCTCCTCTTTAGTTGAGTGTCATGTAAAGAATTTTAGTAATAGCAAAAGTTCCTTCCACAATTCCAGATGGAAGGTCAAGTGATCTTTGATATCAAAATTGAATTCCTTCGGTTTCAAAAATCACATTCATAATCATTTTAAGATAGTTTAAAAAGCTTTTTGTCGGAGTGAGTGAGTAATTTCTAAACCTTTACTTCCACAGGACGCACTCTTGATCCAGCAAACCTATTTTGCTGCTCTTCACATATAAATAAAAAATGTAATTGAAAATATATTTTGTTCTTTAATATAATCAAAATTCCGAATATCTTTAGTTATTATCTTTTTTATTCAGTAGATTAGGACAAAATATCTATGAAAAATATGACTTTGTTATTTTTAGCGACATTTTTTATATTAGGACGAACAGTAGACATGTCCCCATTTTTTCTTCAATACGCATAAATCTATTTTTTGGGGGGGATTTAGTATCAGGAAAAGTCTCAATTGATATGGAGTGGAAAACTGGATCCAAATATTTAAAGCTTTTTAGCTACTGAAGGATCCAAAATGTACCTTTAGGTAATGCTTGATACTTGATTTTAAGTACACAAATCATTGAAATAACAATTCTTCTTCACATAATCTAAAATGGATATTAGAAGAAATGTTTATGATAGTTTTTTTTTTCTTTTTTTGCTTTAATCATAAAATTTTGTGTTTGTCGAGGAAAAATGCACTTTATAATTAATATTCCAAAGTTATCAGATGAACTTCTGAAATAATAGACATATATTCTAAGCTGCTTTGGAATACTTATAATATACAGGGCACATAATTTTAGATGTATATTTCTTTTTCATTGAAGTAGTGAAACTGTTTAAACTATATGAATACAGATACCGAGAGACTCGTTTAAGTTTGGAATCGGATCAAAATATATCAACATTGACATTAGGTTTACTTGATGTTGTCTATTGAGAGAAAATATCCGTGGATATGAGCATTGTTATCAAGTATTTTGGAAGGAGCTTAAAACAGACTGAGACAAACGACCTGATGTGCCAACATTATCACCAGATCAATGACTGTGGATCATTGTAAGGCTAGCCAAGTGGATCAGATCTTTTTTTTTTTGGTCGTCCTCGTTGGATGTCGCGTTAGGAAGTTGTGAGAAAAGAAAAACAGGGTGGTGGGGATTTAGGAGGCTGGTTGTGGGATTTGTGTCAAGCCTTCCCTGTTTCCTGAATCTGACTAGCTGTCCACTTCCTATCATCATTATTATTATTATTATTATTATTGCAGTTCTGATCGGACCAACTGGAAAATGCAAGATTTGCATTGATCGAAAGTATTGGACTTGGTCCAAAAATGCTTTATCCTAAATTGCTGGTACACAGTGAAAATGATGAGATGTGCTGGAAGGCAAGTGTGTGAATTTCCTCCATTTCCTTCTTGTAAGTAGGTATGAATGTCTAGTGATGCGTATATAAATCTGTGCATGTTAGCGCGCGCAAATACATACATATACACACGCATAATCCTGTGAACACGTACACACACACACACACACACACACACACACACAAAGAAAAGAAAAGCGTAAAAATAAGGAGGGTGACAGAAAACTAAGTTTGGCTTAGTTTTATTTTGTGGCATATCAACCCCTGTGGGTTACTTAATACCAAATTCTGTTTAAGCGAATATTTCATAGGTATCTTTATTTTTAAACGAGCTTGAACTCATTTGCTTTTACACTGATAAATAGTTTCAAGTATTGCTCTCAACCCTAATTTTATTAATTCTAATCATTTGTTTTATATAATTGAATTGTTTCAAGTATATTAGAATATGAAACTGTTTTAATTCTAATTGACCCATAGATTGAACCCAAACAAGTACTAACATTCGAGCTCAGAATAGATCTGGGTGTAATGGCAACTAGGAGGTACTCCATATTCACCAAAGATCCAGCACAGGAGCCTTACCATCTGGTGATTTGATATCAAAGATACTCCTAGGAGAGTAGGTGGGAGTGTGACCTTCTACGGAGATATATCAGCATATTCTAAATCACAAGCCGACTCGGTTGGCGCCAAAACGTAAGAAATAATATATGCACATGAAAATAGAGAGAAAACATTTTCTTCTGCTGCATCTGTATATCTGTATTACTTTTTAATTCTTCCAACTTTTCTGTTTCTGTATTAAATATCATGATCACGTCGCGCTGCTAGTACGGATTTCCCTGATTTTCCTTCGTCATTCGTCCCTGTCATCCTTTGCTCCCGGCAGGTCTTCCAGACTACATCCTGTGACCGTACAGAGCTGTTGTAAGTTACTTCTTGATGGACAGTCAACACTGGTACGTGTGTATGAAGGGGTCCATTGGAGAACGTCACTTATGAGTTCGTCATTACTTTTACAGCAGTATTCTGCATGTCTGGTTTGTCTCTTTGGATAGTTTTAGAGATGGGATATAGGTGGTCGTACAGCTGCTTTTTCGTTGGATGTTGCTTCCAAGATTTGTTCAATAAAACTCGTAGCATTCTTGTTAAGTTCCTACCTCAATTTTTCTCCAAACGCTTAGCCAGCCTCTATGTGGTGCATCAATATACTAGTACTAACACGACCAGTGCTTGGAAAAAATTACATTTTATTCTTTCGGATAGATCAGCCAATAATATGATCGATAGCCTATAGATAGAAGTCCATGTCTTTGCCTGGCGCAAATTAATGTTATTTTCAGTAGAAGAGATGCTGCTATCGAGGTATGTAAACTTGTCCAATAATTACAGAGAAGCACCAATTAGAGTGGAACAGTCTCCTTTTTTTTTAAAAAACACATGTACTCCGTTTCGTCTGCATTCACATGAAGGCCAATGCCTTCTGCTGCCTGTTCCAGACTATGTAGTAGAGATTCTGCTTGTATCCCCTTGCAAAACACTAGCAACAATGTCAAAGAAGCCTGTGTCTCCAAATGATGAGTGAACTTTTATTTCATATTTTTATTAATCATCCTTACGACTGTGACAGTTACATTGTTCCATCTTCCCTTTCTATGTATGGGGTCAAGCGCTTTGGAGAAATGTACAAGTAAGGGCTAGGCCTTGGTAGTTCTAGGCAATTCCGAGGTCTCCTATCTTGTGAGAAGGAAGGACACAGCTTTTTGTCCATCTCTCTATTGTGTTCTGGTTATATACGGCGTTGCAATATCGGAACAGTAGGACATGGAATTTCCTTGTCTTCCATACTTCTGGATGTATTTTATCAAGATCAGCTGCTTTCCTCTTTTTAATTTTTGCTAATACTACGTCAAGTTCTTCTTGAGTAAACTTTCCTAGTTTGATGTCCAGTTGAGTATTAACAATTTTCTTGACAGGTTTATTTGTAACTTTAGGGGAGTTTCCAAGAAGATTCTTGAAGTGTTCTTTCCACATCTTTATTTGTTCTTGGCTGGCAGCTTTTCGTTTTGCTCGCGAGGTGCTCTTCCCTTTACTCACTTCATTTGCTGTCTACCACGCTATTCGAGATTGTCTATCTTCTTCCTAGTTTGACTCTGACTCAAATCATATGTATTATATGTGTGTATATGCGTGTGTCCATGTGTGTGCATGTGTATATATGTGTGTCTACGTAAATTTTGTTGAAAATTATGAAGGCCCAGTTGCGGTGATGGTTAATTATTTTATTATTTGGTTTGGTTGGACCGTGAGTTTTTGAGTTAGCTGTTTCCTAGTTTGCTGAAATCTTTGAGAGGAAATATAAGTCAAATTGGAAAGTTCAAGCGAGTACACCAACAACCAACAAAGGAAAACTCTGATGAAAGTACAATAGATTCATGTTTTGTTACAAGTTTGATTGAGTAAATGAAAACAGTGAATTTAGACACGTGTGAGTGACTCAATAACTTAACAAGATGACATCATCCTTGATATCTTGAATTTAGATGCATAAAAATTAGCCGATTTTGAAAAAGTTGGCAGTTATAAGTTTGCGTTCAAAGAGTTCGTCCGGACTTATGGTTGTCTTTGTGTCTGTTCATTGACCCTTACAGACATTCTCTCTCTGTCTCTCGTGCTATTGTATGCAGTCTGTACATCTAATAATAAATGATTGTTAATTTTTGTCGGAGAGGTCTTCAAGTTTTTGTGCTGCCAACTCCCAGGCAACGTTATTCCAACAAATTACTCAACCGTCAGAAGTTCCGAAGAGATTGTGTCATTCCTTATCTGTGGATCTTTCAAACAGAGCGTGGGCAGAGAAGATGGATAAACAAAATATCTGGAAACGCATTTGGCGCTGTTACCAGGATAAGACCAAAGTAAAAGTACGGTGACAACTGGAGTATCGCATTTGGCACCGTTACCAGGAGAAGATCAATCATTATTATTACATTAAGTAAAACAAATGTTATCGAGCACAACGGTATATGCTTTGGTGCTGGTATCAGTCTTGGTAGTCGTGACCGTAATATTGTTATAGTGGTACTGTGCCAAGATATTGTTAAATCTAGTACCGTACCCAAACGATAGCGTTACAAATACTAACCGACCGCAGAACGTACTATCACATTTAGTACCGAACCAAGCGATAGTATTACATTTAGTGCTTGGCCAAATCATAGTGTTATATTTGGTACAGTGCGCAAGATAAGTGCCCAGACGCTGAAAACTATAGTCTGGTGGTGTAACGGTTAGCAAGCTAGACTAGCAAACCTACACGAGTGAGTTCAAGTCTCATTGGGCGCCCCATTCATTTGGCTTTGTGCCACATCGAAACAAAGAGCTTTGTAAATTACTATAGTGTTACATTCGGTGCTGGACCAAACGATAGTATTACATTTGTTACCTGAAAATCCACGGCACAGCCAGACGCAGGATTCAACCCTGAAAACCTACGGCACAACCATAAACAAGATTCAACCTAGAAAACCCACGGCCAAGCGATTTTTCTACATTTGAGACCGTGAAAATATATCAAACATTGTTTGGTACCAGTTGATTTAATTCGAAATTTTCTTCTTACCTTTCATCATTTTTATTCACGGAAATTTTCCATTGTTCGAAGCACTTTTGAAAACTGTGAAGCTACGCAGTCGTATTTCTTTTAATGTCTTTTAATGTCTAGAAATTTTATTGTCAATATAAACACTAATTTAAGGAAACAACAAAAATCTTATACATCTAAATTAGATGAGAATGAATAAAACATATTTAGACTGGCTTAATTTTTATTCCGTTTATTTGATACTGGCTCTAGATAGCAGTTATATATATAATCTTTTACGTGATATGGAAGCTGGCAGGAAATTGAACCTTCAATAGTTGTTACTTTGTATACGGTTGATATGAGAACTGGTCGAAGAAGCACATATTTTTTACATAGATTATAATATTTTATTTGAAAATTACTGAATTATGAACATAGTCAAAGGGACCAAGATACATTAATAAAGATGATAAATATTGGTTGATTGATGCACAAATTATTATTCTTAATAAAATATGATCCTGTTTGGTAGTATTTAACATATTTATCTTGAAAGTGAAATTTGATTCAAATTCGAGTATATTATGCGGACTTGAGGTCGGTACAGTCAGCTACGCGTTTTCGTTGCTTATTTCCAACTGAATTCAGAGATCTGCATTCCCATCTAGTTGAAAGTCGGCCAGTTGATTATGAAGGGCACTAAACCGGCTCTTTTCAGAAAATTGTTCAAAAAGATCTCTTAGGCTTAAAGTTACATCAAACCGCAATCATATTGATTTCAAAGATGCTTTTATAGTTAAAAATACTAAGTTACTGACAATCACACCGACAAGTGACATAACGTTATGGAAAGAGAGAGAAAGAGAGAGAGAGAGAGAGAGAGAGAGAGAGAGTAGTAGTAGTAGTAGTTAAATATAGAGGAAGAGAAGGATAGATAGATAGAGAGACAGAGAGAGAGACGGAGAGAGAGAGAGAGAGAGTCAAAAATGGAACCCTAGACCTCCATACACACCTTAGCGAGCCTGTTGGTCGAAATGAGGCTGAAGCAAATAGAGAGGTCTGCAAGATAATTGTGAATTCATATCCTGTCAGACTAGCCATTATGCTACGGATGACCAAACAGGCAAAACAGCCAGCGCCTACAAATCCGATTACAGACCGCGAGTGTCCAGTCGTGCAGAACGTCCCCGCCATCCATTCACCCAGTCCCGAAACTGGCATGGCGACTAAGCGATCTTCATCATGTGTGTCCCTGATTCGATTAACCCTTTTGCAAGTGTGGAGCTCATCTCCAATACAAAACTAATCTTGTAATCTCATCCACCCTCACCGCCAAAATCCCCTCTTTCCCCTTTCAACTGACTCAGCTCCACGTTGCATTAGATTGATTTGCTCTGCTATTTCCGACAGAGAGGTCACATTAATCGATGGTGACAGATCTATAATCAATATTTTTTAATATCTGACTTGATCAGGTTAAACGACACTTACATGGGTTGTTTATATTCCGTTCATAATTTTGGAGTGAACAATCCCGTTTGTCAATTGCCACTTCTGTGACTTCATTGTGGGTTTTAATCGATTCTTGGCGTAATTAACTTCCCATAGAGAGTGTCATCGATATATCGAGGTCAAATATTTGACTATCTCCGGTAAAATTAGTTATCTACAAAACATTGCACAGCTTTAACTCTGGGCACCCGGTGGGAATTAAAATCCCAACTTAGTAACTGATCTGCATGACTGTCATGCTAACGATTACACCACGGCGAGGTTTTTGACAAAATCAGTTTACATCAGTACACGTCTGCTTCTGATGATTGATTGGTTTCTTTGTTTAATGACATAACAACATTTGTAGGCTATTTAATGCCAAAGTCATTCTCCTAGAAGAACAGTAGTGGTACTATTTAACCCATAGCTGGGAGGATAAGTGGGTTCATACCTTTCCCAAGGGTATTTGCCCGAAAGTGAACGTAATGGCGCGACTGGAGTACGAACTCGCTTACTACGATTCCGCAGTCCATCGCTTTAACCATCACACCCACCGACGATGATTGAGGACCGGATTTCAAAATTAGAAAACGAGTAGGAAATATAACACGTGATCATCTTCTATCATTTATCAACTTTTCTACCAGCAAACTTTGTGATACCTTAATTATTTAACAGTCTCGGAAAGCTATTTTAGATTCTATAGAAATTAACTTGATTTTACGGTTAACGAGGAAAAATATTCACTAAACTAACAAATTTTTAGACGATCATTTTTGGGAAAAGAAGAATCATAAAAAATATTTACCACAATTAAGCATGAAATATAAATCTGATTCGTCAATTGTTTACTGGGAAAGAGACGGTCCGTAGAGCTTTCTAAACTCTTATTTGTACCTGATCTCGAACATTGATCGCTAGAATTGGTGGGAGATGTACAATTATTTCATCCACGAGGATAAACAGCTTTTTACTTACGCATGTAAAGATTTTTTGTTCAAAATAATTATTGTAGGTTGTAGAGAGGAAATTCTAATCTTAAAGGTAGAATAAACTTATATTGCATCTTTTTTCTTTGGTTGTATCAGTTTTATCAGAGAATCTATCTCTCTAGTTATAATCTTAATACAAAACACATTGGCAAGTCGGTAGAGTGTTCGTCAATGGTCCGGGAGACCGGGGTTCAATCCCAGATCGCGTCATACCAAATACTTTAAAAATGGTACTTGGTAACTCCTTGCTTGACACTCGGCAATATAAGGTACGTATCAAGGGTAAAGTGGAGCAATCCAGGTAAAGGAGTAGCGCCCTCCCTAACCCCTGATTGTTGTAGCAATGGAAAAAGGAGCCTTCTGGTCGCCAACTTTACTTTATATATATATATATATATATGAACGAAGGAGAGAGAGAGAGGGGTGACATATACGCTACTTAATAATTTTGATTGATTTTTAGTCCCAAACCTTTTCGGCTTAATGTCATCATCAAAATGTGTTCGAAACTTTAAATTTCACGGAAAAATGGCTTACGAACTTTCGAATTAGTTTTGACCTAAATGAAATTCAGAAGATTTAAACGTTACTTTACCCGATGATAAGATCCTGGATAATTTTTTAAAGATATTTTCAAATTTCAAATTCATCTAAATTGCTTTTTCCTAAGGGAAAATATCATGTTAAATAAAAGAAAGCAAAAAACAAAAAACAAAACAGAAAACAAAACAAAACAAAACAAAACAAAAAAACAGTTAATGATACTGTTAGTGTTTTAAAAATTAAAATATTTTGTTTTTTTTTGGGGGGGGGAGATTAATTAGTTATTTAGTGAAAGGGATTCAAGTTGTAAAATCCGTCTACATGATTTTCTAAGACGGACGTAATGTTACTGTTTACTCACCTCCTCTGCCACGAGCTAGATGTGACACATGGCCAATTTTTTAGTGAAGTAGAGTTAAATTGGATTCAAAGTTTTCTTTCTCCTAGACGGGTTGCCCAACAGAGATTGAAGAACCCAGTCAACCCTCCTATTTGTCCATAGATGGAAGTAGAAAAGATCGATTCAGGACTTTCGTAAAGGCATTAATGCAAAATGAAACGCAAACAGCGTCTTCAAGAAATTGAACTTGGCTTATAGATTCAATTTTCTATTATGATAACCGTTACACTATGCGCGGCTCCGAATTCAGACGTAATGTTAGATAACATAGCAAAAGCTAATAAGTCATCAAGAAAATGCGACGATTTTTGTCCATGATCAAACTTTTTTCTGTAATATGTCTAATTTAAACAGTTAAAAAAAGTTATTAAAATCTCATCTGTCATACAAAAGATAAAAGTATTTAGTATTATAGTTACATCGTAAAGTGAAACCTGAAAAGGTTTGCAATTTTTTAAATTAATATTCTTAAAACATACTTTAGTATCCTATAGCTAAACACATACAATTTGTTGTCAAGAACCTTAGTCATCCTTTAGTGACAGACACTTGGACAAAAAGATATTTGGTGAAAAATTATTATTATTATTATTATTATTATTGTTGTTGTTGTTGTTGTGTTGATGTAGGTAGTGTTATTATTGTGTAAGATATTATTAGGTGCGATCTCCGATATTGAAAGAATAAAAACATTCAGTTTCTCTGCGCACAAGTAAAAAGGAAAAAAAAATGACACACTAAAAAAGAAAAGAAAAGAAAACATTGTCTGCTGATTTTGTCAGGTATCTAAGCCCCAAAGTCTTGGCATCTAATTTTCTGTGACGGTTTCATGTAAAAAAGAAGAAAAAAAAAGAAAAGAAAGCAAAACGTTGGCGGGATATATAAGGACCGGTGTGGGGGTCATAAAAGCGGACAAAGGAGCTAAATAAGATTCGTAAAATGGGAAGCAAACTGACAAGGAGTGGTAGGAGGGAAAGGGGCAAAGTCCTGACTTTAGGTCAAAGCCCAAAGACCACTCATCTTTTGGCGTCTGTCATCTCCCAGTCGCTTCTTCACCTACCCTTTTACCGACCTTTTTAAAGCCTCTATATTTTGCAAGGTTAACTGTAGACATTTTTCTTTAATTCCTAACATTCTCTTCATTCTTGAAGCATGTTATTATTATTTCATTCCTGGCGAGTTTTTAACACCAGCGTTCGCTTGTGGTCTTTCACTGAACTCGGAGAGACAGCAAGTCTCTACGGCTCTACAGGACTCTTCTCAGTATTCTAACCGATCTTAACAATGCTGTGGTCTAGATGATCTCGATTTTCGCTCTGATATTCACTTTCACCGGTGGGGAGGTGTCCCTGTAGTGTAGTGGCTAACCTGCTAAACAACGAAATATTTGTAAACAAGTTCAAAATCCAGTCATGTCATTACGTTTACTTTCGGACTTAAAACTGGTATGAACACCCTTATTTTCCCAGTTATTCCCATTAGATAGTACGCGGCTATTGAACTACAAGAATATCTTCTGCTCTAAATAACCCATGGAAGTTAAGCAACTAAAAAAAAAAGACTGTAATGCAAACTAATTCCAAAAGAGTTTTTTTTGTAAGCCTCTGTGAACTTTTAGTAGCATGCCAACGACTATTGGTATCATTTTTACCGGAATGTTCCACAACTTTTACAGCTTTGTGGCAAGACAAAAGTTTTTATCTATCTTTTAGATTTATTTTGTTTTCACTCCATGGTCCTCTGAAATAATAAAACTCACCAGATAATAAGTTATTTTCTTTTTGTTAATTAACGCAAGATCTGTGTCAGGAGTTTGGGATTGAATGATCCGTTTCTATGTGAAAACCCCTTTATCATTATTTTACTCATTGTGTGTTCTTCTCGCCAGCGTTTACTGGTGGCATTTTACTGGAGTCTGTGGGACAGCAAATATCCTCTGGTCTCTAGGCGTTTTTTTTTTTAGGTATTCTAGTTTATCTTAACAATGCTTAGATTCGGATTGTCTCGGTTCATCCTCCGAGTTCCAACTATTCTTATCCTATTTCAAAGCATCTGAGGACGGTTCCAATCGTGCCAGTCACAATTGGCATCAACGTTACCTTTATGTTTCATAGCTTTCTCAGTTCCCTGGCAAGGTCTAAATACTTGTCTCTTTTTTCACTTTCGTTAATTTTCACTCTCTGGTCTACTGAGAAGACAAAATTCACTATACAACTATATATATACATATATATATATATATATATATATATATATATATATATATATATTGGTGGTTATCATTAGGTCGAGTCTTCGGGCGGGGATCAAGTGATTTCTTTGCATCTCAGAATCCCAGAGAATCTTATGCATAATATTATACCGAAGGGGTTCTGGTTTGCGTTTATACCATTTAGTAGTCTGGTCAAATTTCAGTCTCTTGCGCAATTCTCTGGGGGGATCAAATTCTCCACCTAAGATTGTCTTGTTGTATTCTCCTTTTCTCCTAATTTGATACATTCACTTACTATGTGATTTATCATTTCGTTTTTACCACTTGCTATTCTGTTACGCATTTTGGCTTTAATATAATTAGTCCTTATGGTGTTGTTTTATGCTGCTTTTGGTGGAGATTTAGTTTTTGTCTTAAGATTTCCCTTTATCAGTCATATACAGGTGTTCTCTGAGAGATTTCGCTAATTTGTCGCTTAAAATAGCCATGCATTTTTTTCTTCCCATTTCTGTTGCCAGTGTTGTTACTGGTCGTTGTTATTAGTCTTCACTTACTCTTTTAATGTAGACCTCAAGTCCTCCTTTTGATCATATGGAAATCAAACCTGACCGATAAAATGAAACCCAGTTTCTTCCAGGCTGCGGTTGTGTCGATACTGCTATATGGATGCACTAATTGGACGCTGACTAAACGGTTAGAGAAGAAGCTAGACAGCAATTATACAAGAATGTTAAGAGCAATATTGAACAAGTCCTGGCAGCAACACCCCACAAAGCACCAACTATACGGACACCTACCACCTATCACGAAAACTATCCAAGCTAGACGAACCAGACATGCCGGACACTGCTGGAGAAGCAAGGACGAGCTCATAAGTGATGTACTCCTGTGGACCCCCGCATATGGCCAATCAAAAGCAAGACGACCAGCTCGAACATACATACAGCAGCTATGTGATGATACGGGATGTAACCCTGAAGACCTGCCAGAGGCGATGAATGATTGGGAGACGGGGAGAGAGAGGCTCAGGGATATCCGTGCTAGCCGCAGACATGATGATGATGATGATCAAGTCCTCCAATTGATGTATCCACGCCATCTTGGTTGGGTTGGCGAGTCGTCTCCCTCCTTTTCTTGGTACATATAATGATGTAAGACCCTGTGTATCGCCATCAACTTTCTTGTCTGGTCCATTTGTCTGTGTGTCCCTCCCATTATTTATTTCAAGAATGGTCCTATGTATCTTACAAAGAAACGGCTAAGGATTTTTTTTTTATTCCTTTCATGAGAATTCTGCAGCAGAGTTTTTGTTTTCAAGAAATTTTCTTATTTTCTTTACTGATTTTTAGTATTGTTCTCATTTGAAGAATTGAAATATTCAAATTTGCGCCAAAATTTTTCCTATTTTTATCACAAGTCGAATTAAAAAGAACATAACATTTAAACTGAAATTTAAAAGCTGTTTTTTTGTTATCTGGTTGGTCAGATTTTTTTCAGCTTTTCACCTTTAAGTTTGTTCTTCGTAGTTTCATAGGATTGCCGTTTCTGTTTTATTTTTACATCTGGTCTTTTGGCAATGGACTGAATGATCCAATGGATTTCAATCGTTTTTTGGATTTCTTTGATTTTATCATTATAATTTGGCTTATTACGAGTTTTCCACATCAACAATAACCGGAGAATTTCACTTGAACTAGAGTAACAGCAAATCTCCTTAGCTTTTTACATATGTTGGATAAGCAATATTCTCTGTTCAACTTTTACTAATAACAGTACATTCACGTTTATATCTAAAGTTACATGTGTTAGGGGCTTGTATTTATGTTTATGTTTAGAATCTTGCAATAATGTTTTTTATTCTCAGTTGTTTATAGTTGGCTGACGCTGTAACTTAATTTTATAGCATTCCTGTAAATTATTCTATATAACATTTTGCATTTAGAGAAGTGTTTGTCTTGTAACTTGATAAGCATTTTACACACCTTGTTTTTACGACATCATTGAAGGGTTGGTTAAATTAGGTGATGGTTATGTTTACTTTTTGCCATTGATATTATTGCTATCAGTGTTGTTTTCACTTCCGTTTATTAATGATAGTTTGAATGGGTAACTTACAACAAATTACTCTATTGCTTAAGTTTATGGACAGAGTTTTCGTAATTAATGTGTGTATTTGTTAAAACACTATAGATGAATAGTTAGAAGCCGTGTTTATGTTGCGTGAGGTATTGTTATTTTCGATATTAAACCAGTCAGTAAGAGTTTTTTGCTTTTCCATTGATTTATATGAAATGTTTCACGAAGATTGTCACATGGGTCAATTATGCTCTTGCAAATATTCCATAATTGTTTTTAGAGTTTATTAATCTGAAAAAAATATTTACATATGATGTTTTCTTTGTAGTCTTGCAAGGTGATGAAAGCTTTGTGATTTTGCATTTTACCAGATTTTCTACGATGAATTTCATTTCTATTTTTATAGCTCTCGTATTAATGCTTTTTGACACATCATTTAGTGATTTTTGTAGAATTTTTTTAATCAATATCCATTCTGTACATCTTTGTGGACTTTTTGGCAAGTATATATATATATATATGAGGAGCATACGATAAGTTTCCAGACTTTTTTCATATAGGCATTTAAAATTGTTGTAGACACTTGAAAATTCAGCATGTTATTGCTATACATCTCATGACCGATTTATATGATTTCAGGTTCAAAGGAACAGCTACAGCAGGAATAGGAATACACCCTACTAAAGCCTGATTGTCACAGCTGGTGAATTTCAAAAATCCAATCTGACACTTTAGAAGAATGATATGCAATCAAATTCTGTTTCAAACTTGGAAAAAGTGCCACAGTATGGAATACTTCAGACTGTTTTTGGACCATCTTGCATGGATCAAGCATCAGTTTTTGAGTGCCATAAGAGATCCAAGGAAGGCAGGGAATCTGTGAGGGATGATGAGAGGTTTGGGAGAAGTAAGGAAGTCAATACACCAGTGTTTATTGGCCAAAGGGTTAGGGTTAGGGTTACTATGTTGAGGTTTTAAGGGAGTTCAGGAAGAGATTCCTAGGGAAGAGATTCCTAGGGAAGAGGCCAGCACTCTTCAAATCGGCTCAGTGGCATTTCTACCAGGACAATACACCAGTCCACAACTCCATCCTTGTCACAGGCTAATTGAGCAAGATGGGCATCAAGAAACTTCCTCACCGTCCCTATAGTCCAGACCTTTGTCCCTGGTTATTCCCTAAGCTCAGAGGCTGTCGTTATGAGACAATTGAGAAGATGAAAGAGACTGTGACGAAGGTCATTGACACGCTCACACAAGACAAGAGGACTTCGATGGGGCCTTCCAGAAGTTGTTGGAACGGTACAACTAGTGCATTGCAGCCGGAGGAGATTACTTAGAAGTGGACTAGAGTTTCATGTGTACTATCAATAAAAGTGCCCATACGAAAATTCTGGAAACCTATCGTATGCCCCTTGTATATATATATATATATATATATATATATATATATATATATATATATTCTTTAGACGATATTTTAAATTGTATCATTTTATTAAGTAATTCGGTTGAAATTTATTATGTTTCTAAACTTCAATAAGTTGATCAGATTAACGATTGCTTTGGTTTGTTTTTTTGTCATATCAAACATTCTTGTTAATTTAATACCAAATCATCACTCTGTCTGTCTGTCTGTCTGTCTGTCTCTCTCTATATATATTTATATATATGATTTGTTAAAATTTTGTATATAACATTTTGTAACAAGCCTGAGCAATTTTTTGCACGCAGTTAAATGGTTTCAAGTATTGCTATGTAACAATTACAATTAAACATCAGTCATTTGGTTGTGCCCAATTTAGAGGTAATTTCATTTTTTAAATGAGTTAGGAGTAATTTGTTTGCATACTAGTATTGTGATTGTTTCTACATATTTTCAAATTGTTATCTAGCATTAATATTTATATTCAATATTAATAATTTATTTGCAAACAGTGAAGTGGTTACAAGTTTTGCTATTTAACACGAATTATTCTATTCAACAATCGTCATTCGTTTGCAAATATTTAGATGGTTCCCAGTATTGCTATGCATCGATAACTATTCACTAAATCAGTCATCTGTTTACACACGGTTAAATGATCAAAAAGTTGTATTTCTAAAAATTGAATTAACGTAAGTTATTTGTGCACAGTTTAAATGTCACGCAGTACTATTAGACCCATTAATAAGACCTTATCAGATGCTACCACTGCAGACCACAATGGACCTTTGAGCAATGGCAATGAAAGGGTAATCCATATTACCCAAAGCTCCAACACAGGATTATCACCATCAGATGGTTTAATGTCATAATCAGGACACTTGTTGTGGGAGTCTTACTTCTCTGCAGGGATGTAGAAGGTGTATTATAAAACCACTTGAAATTTAGGAGGACCTTTGGAAAGTTCGTCATTTATTCTATAAGCAGTTATTAATAAGTAGTTTTCATTATTTGTTTTCCTGCTTTCATTGCCCGCATAAAAAGAAATGCTTTCCATCTCATTCGTTTTAAAAATAATCTTGTTTGATTAAACTTTGGTTTTTTGAATTTATAGGGTCGAAGGTACTTTCGTAGCAATAATATATTTCGGTCTTATATTAGCATTTTGACCGCCAAGATTAGTTTTTCTGTTTTTCAATTCAAATGTCCTTTTCACAGCCCTGTATCTTTATTTTGTCTTTTTTAAGCTGCAGGGCTATTTTTCATTTCAATTCCTTTAGTAGTCCTATCGAAGCAATTTTCATTTCTGGCAAATTCTTTTCGACCTTCTTTCCTTTGAATATAAAATTTATGTTATCTTCTTCTTCTTCTTCTTCTTCTTCTTCTTCTTCTTCTTCTTCTTCTTCTTCTTCTTCTTCTTCTTCTTCTTCTTCTTCTTCTTCTTCTTCTTCTTTTAATTAATTCAATTCTTCCTCTTCATGTTTCTCCTTTTAATTTCTGATTGCTACCTAAATTTCCGATTCGTTCGTCATTTTTTCTTCCATCATTTCCTTTTATTCTCGACTTTTCATATTCTACATCGACAACATCTTTTCTTTTTCTTATTCTTCTTGTATCATTACTCCTACTACCACCAGAATCCCAACAACAACAACAACTGCACAATGTCAATCTTGACAAAATCGGGCAGATTACTGTTCAACTATTGAACGAGAAAAATATTCTCGTTTGTGGGTGGAAAGGACAGAACGCGTCAAGCTAAATCGTTGTCCATTCATCATTCTCCCGGTCAACGCTGGACGACAGTCGCGTCTTCTGTGGTCCGTGCAGGGTAAAATGAAACAGTTGTGGCAGGTCTCGGCAATGCAGTCCGGTATGTTCGAATGCCAATGATTCCCTAAGGGTATGCATATTTGCAGAAACCACCTCATCCCAATAAAAAAAAAAAGTGTAGAAAAGAAAGCAATTGCGAGGGCTTATTATTCACAAACTCTGCTAATATACCCCAGAGCTGTTTTTGCCTTTTCTCTGCTAAACTGCCGACGACGAAATCTCGAAAGGAATTCGAGAAAAGACGTTAGGAAATATACAAATAGAAGAGAACGATTGAAAATCACTGAATGAAAAACGAATATACATGTATCTATGAGTTTCATTGCGTTTTTCTTTCTTCCTATCCTGGAAGATGTCGACGAGTGAAAGATAGGGAAGGACAAAGAAAAGAGACAGTGAGGAGAAATAATAAGAAAAAGAGGAAAGAAAAGAAAAGAGAAAAAGAAAGTAAAGAAAAACAAAGAAAAATACAAGAAATATGTAGCCAAAAAATAAGAAAAAATAAGACAGAAGAAAAATATGATTTGCAAACAATGAAGTTAGTAGCACGAGGTAATAAACACACACACAAACACAAACATACGAATTATATATATATATATATAAATATATATATATATATATATATATATATATATATATATATATATATAATGCTAGCAACACGCATAACGACGCTTGTAACATACTGCACTACTCCATGCTCCTACCATTGGAAAACATCGGAAATGTAGTGCGGGGAAACTTGTTGTATAAGCAACTGGCTGTCTTTCATACCATCATTTATAGGTCTGAGCCCTGGAGGGGATGTAAGATTTTCCAGGCTCAGATCTATGGATTCGGAAGACTAACAGACGCCAACCCACATATATTTATATAAATAGTTATTTAGCTGGAGTTACTGGTTAATCTGATATAATGCTCAAACAAGGATGCGTCGGTGACGAGGCAAATTATTACATTGCCTCTTTCTCTGAATATATGTTGATATATCAGTAAGCATGTAACCTAAGGAAGGAAAAAAGGTTTTATTTTGCACAAGAGCACACTGACTTTGTGACTGATTGATTGATTTTACGGCATGTCAACCCATCAAGTTTTATTCTATGCTTAAAGGTTAGGGAACCGTGTTTATTGAACGTTCATATTTACTAAAAGGTACTATTACTTTGTGTCAGACTGAAACTGGGAGTAATCACAATGGAGAGGTACTCCGCGCTTTCAAGGTCTCCAGAGTTGGAGCCTCACCATCAGATGAATTTTAGTGTCAAATACAAGACATAATTGTTTTTCTTTCGCAAGGGATATAATCAGTGTATTTAAACTCCGGGCAGCACTGAATTTAGGAGTGAATATTGATTATAAAATTCTAACTTTATATGCCGAAAATTTCTTTCTAAAAATCAGCTAGTAAATATGTGAAAGTTTAAAGATTTATTGATTCAGTTGAGTGCACTCGATAGCAGAGCTCTTCTTTTTTAAAAAACCTGATGAAGAAGAAATTAGTATATTAAAAAAATCCATACAAAAAACGCTGGGAGCATTTGCAAATACATAATCCATAAATCGGCACATGTGAAGGAAATTTGTACTGTAATCATTTGCCATTTTTAAAATCTCGGAACCAGATTTTCAACTTTGTTATAACTTGGAAAATTAATCAAAGAATTCCATAATGTGCATATGTGTGCAGGTATACAAGAACTCCATCGACAATAAGGATGCACTTGAGTTATTTTGTGTGTTCCGTGAATATTAAACTCGATCAGATTGAAATAAAAAGAAAAAATACTTTAAATTCATTAACAAATAAAATGTTAGAGATATTCAAATATTTTACAAACCTCAACTGAACATTTTTCACATCTTGTGTCGCAATACAGAACCTCATCGATCTGTAATTCCTCGTTTTTATCTAAATTGAGCTCACGGCGATAATCTGACTTTTCCCAATATGAAAACACTGATGAAATAAAGATTATAGATTTTATACAGGTAGACGACAATATTTTTCATCATTTAACTTGTTGTGTTCTCTCTTTAATGAAATGCCATGAAAGGATAAGGATGACGATTTTGCAAATTGTAAAGAGTGCTGAAATTAGTAAAAGTTTGTTTATTCGTTTGAAAACATTTATTTAATTTTTTTATCATTTACTTTTTACAAGGAGTTATTTGGTTTCAAATAAATAATGATAATGACATTGGAGAACAAACTTTAAAAAAATCTTGCCTCAGATTGTCGAACTGATTCTATTATATAATTAAGGTTGGTTATTAATAAGATTAGTTAATTATTTTATTTCTGGTGATAAATTGCGGTTGGCTAAAATCTTTGGGTTGAAGTGAAGGTCGCATTGAAAGAGTTGTACGCGTGCACATGCGATGACTAGGATGTCAGCTCATGTCAAAATAAGGTTTGATTTTAAACTCTTGGTTGTAAATAGGATATTGGTTAAGCTTAAGCTAAGATGACGTAACCCTAAAAGTTAATGAAGTGTTGTTATCATCATTAGTTAAGGAGAATAATTACGATATTATTTAAGCAGAGGAATTTGGGATTTCAAAGAGTGAGGGCAGTTGGTCAGAGACAGTCCATGAATTTTTTGAACAGCCCTCTGGGTTTGAAAAGACGAGTGTGGAGAAGAAATGGAAAACAGTATTCTGATCTTTCGTCAACCACAAATGAATCTCAGAGCGTTTCTATGTAAGAACTAATCTTTCAGTCTATCTTTCTCTCGCGTTTCGATGTCTGATACAATGAAATGTTACAGTCAACTGATAAACTTTTCGAATTTGAAACAACTGAGTCCATCTTTTTATCTTGAGAAATGTTTTACACCGATTGATATTAGAAATGGCGCCGTGTCAATGAGGTAACATTACAATTCAACGTTTACTCAGTCTATTGGCCAATAACACAACCTTCATTTCTTTTATTTGCTTTTGTGACAATAGATTTAACAATAAATGTTTACCCGAATTCTGTTCTTCCCATTTGAAAATAATAACATGGCTACGTCATGAAAAAAGTGTTTGACTCATACAGATTATTTGGGCTTATATTTTGGCTGAATACACTTAAATAGATCGGAGAAAATTGATATTTGATTTTGTGAAAAGGGTATATTTAAGCTATTTCAAAATAAAACTAAGGGAGCTTTATAAGACATGAGCTCCCCACATTGTGTGTAAAACCCGTGAGGAGTACTTTAGGTTGTGGATTGATGATTGAAAGAAATGTCAGAAGTTTGGCATACCTATGTCCTGGAAAGAACAGAGGAACGACAATGAAGAGTGTTACTCTTGTCTAATTAACCAAAAGGCCATTAATAGACGTTATAGGAGTAAATGGATGGATGGAGACTTAGACTCGGTAAAACGAAAAGTTGCATACGCTGTTGAAATACCTGTCCCTTCATTTATTCATCTTGAAGAATAATATGAATCCTCTATTTCAGTTGTAGACAGTACTCATGGATAAAGTGACTGATTTTAAGGGAAATTCATTAGTTCTTCATGTTTTAGTTAGCCAGAGCTCAATGGTCTTATTGAAATGATACATATCTCGAAGAAATCGGTAGAATTATTGCATCCAAATTAGCAGTAAATAAATTATTGCGATTGGGAACCAAAATCACAAACTACCGCCAATTAGAAACAGATTTACTGCTCTTCCTATGAGAGAAAAAGGATTTTGTTTTTTGAGAAGATGTTCATGGCCTGGTGATTGGTAGAGGCAAATTGTACGAAGCAAATGGTACTTGCTACTTGATAGTTCTCAGCGAAGCTTCAATTGTGTACACAATGGCATCTAATATGGATAAATCATAATTGGTCATTCAACTAAGATGGCTGAAGAGTAAAAATAAAACAATCACTCTGGTCCTACAAGAGATATAAACTATGATTAATCTGAAGATAGTGAATTTTCATCTGGGTTAGATGGGGATTTACTTTTTTCAAAGTCCGTAAAATGAATACACCTGATTTATCTGTCTCTGGAATTGTACATCTAAGATTGGTAAGAAATAGCCTCTGAGAAAAAAAAAAACAAAAAAACTGGTAGTAGGAGAAAAGACTCTGCACTTGCAGAAACATTGTTTAACAGCTATAAAATCATTTTAGCACTCTTGCACATAAAACTAAGTTTAATGAAACAGTTCGTAAATGCTCTAAAGAAAGAAAAAAATTGATTTGACAACATATATAGAAAATTCCGGTTGTAAGGAACTTTCTTGAGAACTATTATGTAGATAGTGGAGAGCCAGCCATCAACTTGGCTATAAAATGAAAATCACCTTCAGAGTCCCTTTTAAAGCTAGGTGAGGAATAGGTTGAACGATTCCAAAAAGATTTAAGCAATGTGGAAAGAAGATAACAAGGGAAATGGGATATCCACACAATGGCGAAATACAGTTGATCTATTCAACATAATTGTTCTTGGGCAACTCACTAAAAGAAGTATTTGAAACGTCGTTTTTGTGATACGTCTGAGTAAAGGGCGAGTGCATCAGTGATAGCATTCTATCTTTTTTTTTTATTATTATTTGATTCTATGATGTAATTTGATCATAAATGAATAAATTCTCAATGTATGAACCCGTTTCAAAATCAAAAAAAGCGAAAATATTGATTTGCAGGGATCAATCTTTGTGCTCGACTAGTTGAATGAATAGCAGCCAGATGTGTGTCATATATTAGTAAGCTCAGCTGATGGAGAAAGACAGATGGCAAATATGTGACAAACTTCTATCCGTCCTGATAATGAGACACACAATTCTCCTGGATCTTGAAATACATTCAGATCACAGAATTCTGGCCTGAAGACCATACCCTGTAATAATTTTTTAAAAATCCATCGACTAGAGAAGTTTGCAAACCCGATGGACCACACTGAGTGGAAATAAAAAAAAAAATAAAACGAGATATAAGTAAATAGACCAAGCTAGAGAACTAATAAAGCTATGGAACATGTAGGTGACGGTGATAGCAATTGTAATTCACACGCTTGGAAAGATTCCCGAAGGCTTTGGTCAGGTATGTGGATGAGTTGGAAATCGGAAGACGGACCAAGACTATTAAAGTTACCACATTGTTAAGATTGGACAGAATACTGAGAAGAGTCCGGGAGACGTGAGCAAACTTGCTGCCTCTTAGACTCCCGTAAAAGACCATCAGCTATCACTTGTGTGAAAAACCCACAGGGAGTAAAATAATAATCCTTGTATACTTACTGCAATATAATTTGTAATGATTCCCATTTGATATTAGCAATTTTCAAACAGAAAAATATGACATATAGATGGGAAAACAACAAATACTAGAAATCCGAGTCACAAAGAACAAGTGACTTCAAACTCTCCAGAAATCCAGAAATCCAGAATATGAGTCTCACCACCAGGTACATTATAATATCATGGCCAGGGGACACCCTTTTGTGAGGATCTTAACCCTAAGAAAAGGGAATCCCTCAAATAATTCTGAGCCCCCAAAACCAGCCAGTGAATGAAGTTCCTATTAGAGTATTTTAAAGACGGCCGAGATACTGCTGTTCTGAGAAAGATACTTTTAGCTAAACGTAAATTGCTGGATATATTCATTTAACGTATCTTTGTAAATAAACGCGTGCATGAAATCACAGGTTGCCAGTAGGCGCATGTGAACACACACACACACACGCACACACACATTCATAAAGTAATGTCCCCTGTATATATTTCAACAGGATCTTGAAGATAAAAATAATACCATTGAAGAGAATACATTTTCAATTACAATCTCTATTTTTCTACTCTCAATGGACATATATTTTTGCTTTCCATAAAGAGAACAGCCTAAACGATACTGTGTTGGTAAACATCTCCATTTGAAGTAATTAATTTATCCTCAGACGTTATGATAGCATCATTATCCCAAACATTTTGTCTCCGTAGTCCATCTTTAAACGGCCCGATTTGCCCATTTTAGCTCCGATCCTGTGGCTTGTTGTGAATTGAGCGCTGTGTTAAACGTGTCGGTTCACTCATACCAACAAACTTCAATGAATGTCAACAAGTACAGTGTGTTTCAGTGTTAAATATCTCAATAACACAATCATATCAATGGCATTCATGTCGGATATCATGTTTTCAGACAGCATCTCAGCTGTAAACTGTCACAAAACAACAAATATTTGGTAATGACAGAAAAGGTTAATGTTTATTGGAAACTTATGAAAATTACCTTTCGTTTTTAGATGGCAGAATACAACAGAAGGCGTTAATTTCAGAACAATTCCCTTACGAACGTATTCATTGGTGGGAAATATGCATAGTCAATAGAGGTGACTGTGTATAAAAATATCACGCGTTGGGGATGTAGATTTACTCGATTATACTCATTGTATCAGTTGTATTTTAATGAAAATAAATAGTTTTTATTTTCTAAGCGTGCCATATATATATATATGTGGAGCACTTAGAAATCTAAATTGTGGATTGCGCTTATCATCTGTCGGCCAACGATTTCAGATGCTCCCTTACTCCTGAAGAGTTGATCTCTCTACCGAGGGAAGTAAATGGTTGCCATTAGCAACGCTCTTCGTATGAATCGAGCTCTTAGAAGCCGTAAACAAATACAAATGTGATACATAAGCGATACATAAGCGTTTAAATTTCCTTCGCTTGCGCTGGTTTCCTTGTGGCTGAGTGGTAGAATCTTGGATTGACTTTGAGTCAACTGGGTTTCGATCCCAGCTTCGGGAATCTAGCCTGTCTAGCCACACTGAAGAGTTCTGATAGAACGAAACAGATCTGTCTGTGGATGACTACAATATATATCAGTTGCGTAAACAAAGAGTTCACGATTAATGACTTTCCGTTTCACGCCGTATGATGATCAGAAAAATGACTTGGTCTGATGAGCTCATAAGCGAGAAAGTGTTAGTCATCAAACGCTGCGACTGTCTACACTTTCATAACTAAGGTTTACTTAAATGATAATAGGCTAACCAAGATACTTTTGTGGAATGTGACCAAATTAGGCTTATTTCTTAACATAGTCCCTCTTGACGTCCACACACTTCATCCATCGGTATTGCTGAGCTTGGATCTCATTCGTTAAAAATGTCATTAACAGCAGATACGGTGACATTATATCCTCCTTTCAACTTAAGAACTTTCTAGACTATCCTTGTATATGCCCTTTCACTGATACTGAGAACTCATATAAATATAGCAAATTATATATATATATATATATATATATATATATATATATATATATATATATGTATGTGTGTGTGTGTGTGTGTGTGCGCGCGCGCTTCTTTATCTCGGATTCGTCTTTATAACTGGCTGATAAAATTCTCTAGACGAAATTCTGTCTTTAGAGACGGAAATACAATGAACATCATATTTATGCATTTGTCAGGTGACGTCGTTATCAGCGGATGTCGTGTTTTTCTCCCCGATTGATCTTTTTTGGCAATGAAAGGTCATAAGTTGAAAAAATGAGGACGAAGAAACGACAGAATGTGCTTAGAGTGAGAAGGAAAAGAGAAAAATCGAAGAAAAGACCAAGGAATAAAAAACAAAAACATTGGAGGAAATCTAAATTGTGGATTGCGCTTATCATCTGTCGGCCAACGATTTCAGATGCACTGTCACCGTCGACTCTTCACCAAATGTGCGACGTGATGAAGGATTAGATTGTCAACAGCAAAAATGGACAACCTTCCCCGACTTATGATCCACGACTGGCAGCGACTATCACGTGATTAGGTCGCATCGGTCACGTGTCAAACGACCACTTCTCTTGACGAAGAAAATTGACAGTCGATTTGACCGAACGAACACAAAATAGCTTCTTATTTTGCTTAGATTCTTTTTGTTCATTCGACACTACACAAGCTGATTTCTTTTCTTCTTTTCATGGAAATCCAACTTATTAGCTCAGGGTTAAAGCTGAGGACCTAATTTTCTGAGGTCGATCGTTCAGTCAAGGATTGTCTAAATTCACCTGCTGAAACTTAAGAAAACATGACTGATAGTGTTGCATACTACTGTCAGTTTTAGAATCCCCCCCACCAAATAAAAAGCTTGCGAGTGTTCATTTTTATATTTTACTAGCATTTTCATTTGGAAAATTGACGTAATCACACCATGTATATTTATTTCGCTTTTTATGTATTAAAATATCAAAATAAGTTTAGTAATAATTGCCTATTTTCCAAAATTACTGGTGTACATGGTTACAAATAAAGGCCATTTCCGTCCAAAACATTTTTATCCAATTTTATTTGTGCGTTAAATGCATTTACAAGAAAAATAATTTGAATATTTGCCTATTTGAAAATTATACTTTTATGTGTTGTATTCAATTAGAAATTTTACTTTTATATAAAAATCGTTGAGAAAGCTTCGCGATTATTACAAAGACGACAATTATGTCTTGCTTTAGCTAAATTTTCACTAGTCTTATAGAAGCAATTAGCTATAAAATCGCCCAAAATGTGCAGGAATCCAATTCTTGTTCTGGAAGTCCATCATTATTTATTTATAACCCAAATGGATACTTCTATTCAGTAATATATCAGAAACTTGAAATTGTATGAAAATATAATTGATAGAACGTTTAAAAAATTAAATCAGGGTACATAGAAAAAAAAAACTGAATATAAAGTACTCAAAAGAAACAGATATTGAGATATTTATTAAGGAACATTTTATAATACCAAAGTATTTTTATTGCAAATATATTTTATTATTGGCTATTTATGTAATCATATTGATTTTTTATAAGAGATTAGTAATTAAAAAAAAAAAGAATTATTTTTGAAAATCGAAAAACAACAAAAAAAAGTTTTGGTAAATTTTCTTCCGTTAAAATACTGTACATGAGTTCGCCGATTTTCAAGATAGGCAAACTCTCGTCGTTTAGACAACTGATGCAACACAATCTTCCCAAGATTATCAATACAGTGGTAATCTCATTGTAATAAATGTCTATAAATTTTGGTATGGATTACTCTCTTCCTAATCCCCCAGTGAATGTTTGGAGACTAATGAGAAGATTGATATGTGCAATTAAAAGAAAACATGCCTGAATATATGGAGAAAAAAAAAAGATAATTCTCCACTTTCTGAAAAATTTACAATAATTACGATAAGCTGATTATTTTTGAAGTTATATATATATATATATATATATATATATATATAGAGAGAGAGAGAGAGAGAGAGAAAGAGAAAGAAAGACTGACAGAGACAGACTGACTGACAGAAAGTGACGGAGGTAGAGAAGAGGAGAGGTAGATGTATGCATTGGTACTTGGAGAAATACACATTAATTTACTGTTGATATAATATTTATCCCACTTTCCAAAGGTGTGTCTGCTGAAAGTTTGTCGCCAGCAGTCTTAGCTTTGTCCTTACTGGCTGAATCCATCATTAAATATGACATTGACCTCAACATCAAATAAAAGGTTTAACATTTTAATTACGTACTAAAGAAGAAGAGGATATACTAAACTTTCACTCCTATATATAAAAGAAATGATTTGTAGGACACGATTGACAAAAATGAAAAAGGACGATAAATGAAAGAAGAAAGAAAAAATGGAGTAAAAATAATTCAAGAAGGATATGAAAAAGATGAGAATGAAAAAAAAGCAGAGGAAAAGTATTTAAACACCGCACAAGGGTAAAATGTAAGACAAGGTCGAGTTGTATACGGAGATTCTAATGTGTCTGTGTTGGTTGGGACGTCACAGGAATTTGGGATTCAACGAGAGTGAAGAGTGAGAGGGTACTGCACAGAAAGTTAGCTCGTTTACAACCAGAGTCGGCCTTCGTGAGAAATCATCCTTTAAAAAAGATTTTTAGTTGAAGAACCTATAGATGTGAAAAATGTTACAAAAATCGAGGATAGAACTTTTAAAATAAGTGACAAAATGTATGAGTGTGACTGAAACAGAGCATAGAAAAAAATTGAACCAATGTTTTTCTTAAATCCTCAATTCAGATATGATCAAAATGATCTGATGAACAACAATTAAATTCCAGTTTCGAATGTTTGTCTTATTTTGACTTAAAGAACTTGGAAAAAAAACATGAGACCAAATATCTTAGCACTTTGTTCTATCACCAGAAAAATTCGCTAAATTCGCTATGTTTCATTAGAATACAAAATTCGAAAAGATAGAAATAGATATCAGCTAAGATCTCTTGAAATTTGTAAGGAACTAGAAGAGAAATTACTGTTATACAAATCAAAAGCATCAGAAGATTATAGCACCAGTTATATATATATATATATATATATATATATATATATATATATATATATATATATATATATATATGCAGAGAGAGATGGGGGGAGAAATACTAAAAGTCAAAGAGAGCGAGGGTAAGAAGCAAGATAGGTGTAGAAATCATAAGAATATGAAAGCCCGAGAATTTAGAGAGAGAGAGAGAGAGAGAGAGAGAGAGAGAGAGAGAGAGAGAGGAGGGTAAAAGGAAAAAAATACAAATTTGAGAGAACAACTAACGCTGAGGAGATTTGCACAGTGGCCGAGATAGTTGAGTTCTTCTCTTACAGCTAAGAAAATATTGTTTGTCAAACCAGTGAGGACTTTATCTATAAAAAGGAAATACAAACACTTATCTCTAGGGTCAGCTATCCTTCAGAAATAATGCGCATATTTGCTTAGAAAAACTCAGTAGATGTGTTGAATTTACTCTACTTTTATTGCTGGGATATTTGAGTACAAAGATTAACTTCCGTAAGATGGAACTAGATTTAAAGCTTCAATAGGACATGTCTTGAGCGTCTTACTTGTCTGCTTTGTGAGATGGAAGGCCAATGGTCAAAGAGCTGCTGTTTTGTGAGGCGCTGCTTCCGAGATGTATTCAAAACAGCAGGCAATATCCTTATTTAAGACGTGTTGGGAACCACTGGAAAAGCAGAGACGAACTCATAAGCGATGTTCTCCGGCGGGCTCCAACACAGACACATTAGTGTTATCTGAGCAGCAAATACTTACATTTACCGGATCAGTGTAGACACTGGATACCATCTAGAAGACCAACCAAAAGTGATGTACGAGAGGGACAAATGGTGAGAAGCAATTAAGCGCGACTTGTTCATGATGATCGTCGCACATCCAAATTGACATTTAATTTATATATTTGAAAATGGCTGTAAAAAATATCAAATGAAAACAGTGAGAAATCAGCAGAAAATTACAAAATTAGTCGCAACAACAATTTCCTACGATTATATCAGTATCGCTATAATTAGCAGAAATCTAATATGAAAGTTTAATTGCAAATTTTTGATTTAATTCAAAAATATTAATCACACAATTGATTGGTTTGGTTTGGTTTTATAGCATATCAACTATTGTCGGTGGGGTTTTACCCTCTGCAGAATTGCAGTCAGTGTTTTCTACTGTCCCAGCTGACTAGGCTGACACAGAATTATGTGTATTGAAAACCTAATACTTAAAATTATAAGTTTTATTGTTTAAAACAAATGTTTTATCACTGTTAAGCAATTTAATTTACGTACGTACACATGTTTATATACAGTGCACATATATCACAGTTGTATGAATTTAATTGGTGCTCACCCACAACCACACACACACACTCACGCTCATGCTCACAGAATCACACACACACACACACACACACACACACACACACACACACACACATATATATATATGAATACATTTCTTTACATATATATACATATATATACATATAAAAGTGTGCGTGTGGACACCTTTGGTGGTGTAACGGTTAGCAAGCTTGACTAGCAAACCTACACGAGTGAGTTCGAGTCTCATTGGGTGCCCCATTTATTCGGCCTTGTGCCACATCGAAGCAAAGAGCTTCGTAAATAAATAACTATAAAAGTGTGCGTGTTTGTATATATGTATTAATCTGCTCCTCTCTTTTTTCTCTCTCTCCCTCCCCTCTCGTTCTTCCACCCCTCCCTCTCCTCTCTTTCTTCCACCCCTCCCTCCCCTCTCTTTCTTCGATCCCCTCTCTCCCTCCCTCTCTTTCTCCCTCTCCCCTTCCCCTTCTCCCCCTCTCTTTCTCCCTCCCCTCTCTTTTTCTCCTCCCTCTCTCCCCCTCTTATATATATGTAAGCAACTCATATAATTGTTTGCAAGCTGGATTTACAAGTCTTTGTCAGTGAGTTCGATTCTTGCTGTGTTGCACATACATCCGGGCTCTCTCTCTCTCTCTCTCTATATATATATATATATATATATATAGAGAGAGAGAGAGAGAGAGGAAGAGAGAGAGAAAGAAAGATTGAAAAAGAAAGCGAGAAATAAAAGAAACAAGATGCGTATAACAAGAAAAAAAAATGAACTCGAAAGTCGGCAAAATAAAAAGATAAGAAAATAAAGGCGAAAAAGTAGAAATGAAAAGTAAATAATAACCCAAAGGCCTAAATCGACAGCAAAAAAGAAAAGAAAAAAAATCAGTGACAATTTGGAGAAACATAAAGCGTCTTTTGTTACTTTCCTTTCTAGACATCCTGACGCTTCCTTGGGCTTGACTGTCCAGCCTCCCTTTCAAATCGGACTCGCACGAGTCTGTTGTTATAAGCATTGTTGAATCACACCATTGGTTTTAGATTGCGAACGGCTGACAGGGGGACACCTGAAACGAGAGCTTGTACGACTAATATTAACTAGTGTCATTGTTGTTACTTTTGTTCCCAGTGTAACGGGATATACATTTTTCTGTTTTGTTAAATATGTTGCTATGTTGTTGTGGGTGGTGATGCACTAACTGTCCTTTTTTTCTCGTCGTTTGACGCCTGCAAAGTAAAATGGAGATTGTTATTTAAAGGGGTGAGGAAAACACTTCGTGTCTCCAATTCGAGCAATAGCGAAAAGCACCCATATTGGCACATGAACGTGTTTACCCATGTCTTCAAAATATATGTTTTTAACATAGTGCAGAATAAAGCCTCAAGTTTGGACGAATGAAACAATCAATTTTAGTAAATAATAGAAAATCTTGTAGATTAACTGGCATCTTAAACCGCCATTGAAAGGCACAACGTTCTGGAAAATATGTTTATATTTTTATTCGGTTTTGTCTGAAAGCCAGGGTTTTTTACCAAAAAAACTAAGAAAGAAGTTATTTCATCAGTAACGTTCTCCTTTGGACACCTACACATGGACACACAAGTGTTGAACAACCGGTAAAATGTTACATTCATCAACTCTGTCGGACACTGGATTCCGTTTCGTGAAATTGTTAGAAGCGGTAAATGATGGGGAGGAATGGCGAAAGAGAAGCAAAGAAAATTGTGCTATAAGTACACATTGATGATGATGATGATGATGATGATGATTCTAAAACGTCTATTATTAATCTGTATCTGAGGACAATTTTCAACAAAAAATAAAGCAGTATACATATATAAGTTTATGTTCCACAATCTTATATATATATATATATAAGCCTTGTCGTTTGGGGCTTTAGAATACTGCACAGGGAGAGAATGCCGCAAACAATTGTCATGGATTTGACTCTAAATCTTCTGATGGGGAGGCACAAATCCTTGAGTTTTAGGTAATCCTTCATTATCATTACTCTCAGGTGTAATCTAACCCGGAGATCTTGTAGTTCTTAGAATCCACTCTATGAGCCAAATAGAACGTTTTAATTCTAATAATTTACTTGAAACCATTTAACTGAGTGTAAACAAATATTGAATTGAATGATTAGTGTTTAATAAACTATTTAACGGAGTGAAAATGAGTGAATACTGTTGAATAGAATAGAATGTCAGACTGCAAAACTTGAAACCATTTCGTATCCTGTGTATGACGTTAAACTGCATTTGATAGTGACGATCCAGTTTTGTTGTAGGGAGAATGTAGAGAAATGTTTTATTGCCATTACTCTCAAGTCCGCTCTTATCCAGAGTGGTAGTAACTATTATGGTCTTATCTATAGATCAAGGGAGCATTTTTACTAGGGACTATTTTTCAGATAAATTGAAGTATTAATATTAAATAATGATACTGAAATCATTTAAATCTTTAAAAACAAATGATGATTATAAAATCAAATTGGAATACATGATGAATAGGATAACTCGTCTTAAATAGTAATTCTTAGATTCATTTACCCGTGTAAATAGAATTATTGGTGTTTGATAGCAATGCCTGAAACCATTTCGAATTATTAGTGTCAGCAATACTTGAATTTGTAACCGTGTAGACAAATGATAAATATCAAATACAAATATTTGTATTTAAAAAATAATAATTGAAGCCATTTAACAGTGTGCAAACAATAAATGGCAATAATTGAAACCATTTAACTGTGTGCAAACAAATGAACTCTAACTTGTAAAAAAATTAAGTAGGCTAAAACTATTCAATTAAAAATCAAATGAAATATACATATCATTAACAGGAATTTGACATTAAATAAACTTTAAGGGTTGATATCCAATTAAACTAAATAACCTAACCTAAGCTATATATATATATATATATATATATATATATGATTAAGGCTTTTGGACAATTGTCTTCATCTTAATTGCTATTTAGGCAACGTTTCGGCTGATATGTCCTCCGGCCTTCTTCAGGTGTTTGTCAAACTCGGGAACCTTCTCGGAACTTCGAAGTACGTCTTTTTTATTGAATCCACGGGGGTCACCTGTTCTAATTCTATAAGCCATAACCGGGTACAAGTGTTAAATATTCCTGTATTGTTACTAAGCTTTTAAGGAGACAATCATCTTGAGGTTGCTGGTTCAATCCTGACTGCAGGCGAGTAACAATACAGGAACAATACATAAAGAAGACAAAAGGCTGTAACCCTTAATGATAAAAAACATCAGGTTTCGTCTCAGAAATTTAGACAACTAATATATATATATATATATATATATATATATATATATATATATATATATGCTCCCCCAGGGGTTTGAGCATTTTGGCGAAGGAATTAATGGTTGCCACTCGAATAAGGCAAAACTCTCCTAAAGAATTGAGCAATTTGATCTCGGAATGCGTGAAATGTAAAAAGAAATACATATATACATATACGTTAAATTGCTTTGCTTACGTTGTTGCTGCTGCTGGCTGTGGGATTATGACTAACGCAATGTTAGCCGGGTTTCAATCCGGCTTAAGGCGTCTCGCATGTCATGCTACACTGTTGTGATACAACGAAACAGTCTTTCTACGGAAGACAATATATATATATATATATGCGTAATAGTTGATTTATTTTTGTATTCTCCAATATAGTCAGAGGTCAGTAAAAAAACATGTAAGATATAATATTCTAAAGGTAATGCAAGTGGTTGGTACTCTTGGAAAAATTGATGCAACAAAGCAACACATTTTCCTTCTCAAACGTCTTTGATTTGAAAGACATCATAAATATCAAAATTAAATTTCGAACTCACACACACACATATATATATATATATATATATATGGACGAATTGAGCACTTTTTAAAAAAATGATTTTTGTATTGCGACTCGGTTTTATTCTTATTTTTTCCGACAAGTCATAGTCTGTATTACATCTAGTTGAAATCGTTTTTCTTCTTACGACGAGTTATTCGCATATATATATATATATATATATATATATATGTCCTTTAAGTATTTATTTTGCATTATTTATTTTGTACTCAGACGGATGCAAAATAAGAGGTCAGGTAACAAAGGTATATCCCAGATTTTACTTATCTTACTATAATTTATAATACGGAGTTAATAGCAAAGAGATGAGTGTCAGTTAAGCACGTTACAAAAGAATTTAGTCACGCTTCACGCTTTAAAGCAGCTAAAGTAATGATAAATCAATGTAATAATATATGAAAAATTGTAAAACTTGTTTGTTAAACTTTAAACTTTCCTAGAAATTTAGAAGAAAAATATTTCATTATCAAAATACTGGATTGAACTTAAATCCAAAGTTTCTAAGATATATGCAAACCTTTCAGTATAAAAATCTTCAAGGAAAATCTTTGTTTTTGAGATTTTATATTGATCATTTTAATTGGGATGCAAACAGTTAATTACCATTCGACCAAAATTGGCAAACTAATTAGGAATTTCGGTTATGTTATATGACTTCATATAATGCATGACTCTTCTTCTCCCTGTGGTCCATCACATGACAAATTTATCTGACAAAATGGTTATTTATTTTTATGCATGAAAATTATCAGAAAAGAGTGAGTAACAATTCAAATGGAATAAAAGCAAAATTCTTCATAAGTGCATTAAAGACAAATAAACATAAAGACCCTCAGATAAATATTGAAATGTTTGAAATATTTAAGAGATTAACATCAAGATTTTATTCGAAGAATTTGAGTTTTTGAAGAGAACTTTTCTCAAAATTTCTCGTGCCTCAGAAAATCTGATGAAATAGGAATAATATTTTCTCGAATAAAACACAGACTGTTAAAAGGTAAATATTTATATATCTATATAATGAAAATATGAATTACGTCAATTTCTGTCGAATTATTAGATTCTAATTCTAATAAAACTGTTATATTTTATACGCATCTTCATCATCATCATCAAAAACAACAACAATAACAACAACAAAAACAATAACAACAACAACAATAATAATAATAATAATAAACACCTTGGCTTGTAAGATACTCGGGACCATTCTTGGACTGGACCCAGGAAGAACTTCAATAAATGGATCAGTGGACAAGAAAGCTAATGACAATACAGAGAGCATTACATCTGAACAATGACATAGACCAACTATATAGGTCAAGAAAAGAAGGAGGAAGAAGACTCGTTGGTATTGAAGAGAGCGTGATGAATCAAAACGAGGATTCAATGAAAATATAAAGAAGAGAAAAGAAAAACTATTTACAGTGACCCGAAACATCAAAGACAACATAAAGATCAACAGAACAATAGGAAACGAAAATGGGAAGTAAACAACTGTATGGATATTTAAAGCAAAACACTGGCAGAATCTCACTCGAAAAGACTTAGACATGGCTTAGAAAGATAATCTGTTCTAATGGCAGCAATGAATTACGACCATTAGTCAAGATCTAAAAATAGAGAAAAAAAGTGATCTTGCTGGCTAGAGTAATTTGCCGTCCTCACGAACCCCAGAGTAAAAATCAAAGAAAACGAAAAGAGAGACAAGTATTTGAACCTTACCTGAGAGCAAAATTAACTATGGAACGTGATGGTGAGGCCAATTTGTGTGCTCGGAATAATCCCCAAAGAGACAGGAACTCTTGGAAATCTGAGTACGAACCGAAAATATCAAAATTACCGCATTGATACGATCGGCCAGAATACTGAGTAGAGCCTTAGAGGCTTGAGGAGACTTGCTGCCCCTCAGACCCTAGTGAAAGGCCATCAGATAACACTGGTGTGAAAAACTCGCATATGCAGCAAATTGGCACAGAAGGAGTAAAAGGAGAGATATAACTGGGTGGGCAAGGTGATTTACGGGGAATGTGCAAGAAATTTAAATTTGACAATGCCAACAAATGGTATATGCACAACCAAGCACCTGTCCTAGAAAATGACGCACTCAAACTCATTTGGGACTTTGATATACAAACGGATCGCCTAATTTCGGCCAGAAGACCAGACCTTATAACAATCAACAAAAAAAAAAAAAAAAAGAGAATTTGCAAAATTGTAGACTTTGCTGTCTCGGCTGACCACAGAATAAAATTGAAAGAATGTGAAAAGAGAAATAAGTACCTCGACCTTGCTAGAGAATTGAAAAAAACAATAGAATATGAAGGTGACAATTATATCAATTGTGATTGGTGCTTTTGGCACGATAACTAAAGGATTATTAAATGGCCTGGAAGATTTGGAAGTTGGCGGTGGAGTGGAGACCATCCAAAAAACAGCACTATTGAAAACGGCCAGAATACTGAGAAGAGTCCTGGAGACTTGATGAGATTTGCTGTCACTCAATCTCCTGTGAGAGACCATCAGCTTACGCTGATGTGAAAAAATCTAATAATAATAATAAGAAGAAGAAGAAACCTTCATACAGGCTGTGAGAATATATAGTCAAGATGGAGGAATGGAATTTAGCATATAAAAATGCGCCATACGAATAATCAGAAGCAGTAAGTAGCACATGACGGAAGGAACTGAATAATCAATCAAGAAAAAAATCAGAAAGCTTGGGGAAAAAGAAACTTACAAATACTTTGGAATATTAGAACCGGACAACATTAAATAAGTAGAGATCCTGATTGCGTAGGCTGTATTGTTTCTGATAGGTGTAATCAGTATTCCTCCGCACTTGGATATGTAGTCTTCAAGTCATTGTATCGATGCATCGACGATATCTTTGATGCAGGCAAGTTCTCTTACTCCTCCTGTTTTTCACACGTAGAGTCTGTCTTTGACGTCGCTGAGATGTAAAACCTTATGTATCCTCAAGATCTTTCTCATTCTTTCGTTCATTTGTCTAAAGTCTTCCTTCTTCTACTTCAAAAATGGTCCCGAGTATCTCACAATGGGAATAACCCAGTTTTTTTTAAATCTCTTTGATGAGATTCCTGCAATATAATTTGGTTTCGAGTAGCTTTCTCTTTCTCCTGAGTTATTCTTTTTTAATTTTTTTTCTTTCATTTCCATTTCTGAGATACAAGTAATATGTCAACAAGTAAATAGTGAATAATATCCCCGAGATCCCCATACCCGAATTAAAACAATAAAGACTGAAATATAAAAGAGTCCCCAAACTGAACTGAGACCTAACGAAAAATATCAGAGTTATTAACCTTGAGGTATAGAAATGGAGTTACCTCTCGGGACAGTGTATAGTGGAATTTGTGGGACCGGAAGAACGGAGACAAGAGAGAGAGAGAGAGAGAGAGAGAGAGAGAGAGAGAGAGAGAGAGAGAGAGAGAGAGAGAGAGAGAGCAAGCAAAACTAGTTTATGATAAAATTAGTGTTTCCCTAAGGAAACCGAACAGAAATTGAAAACCTGTATGGGAAAAGGACAAGTAAAGAAATTACTACGAGCTAAAATGCTTAGGAAGGATGAACACCACGTGGACATATTCGCATCAAAAGACCAAAATAAAAGAGCAGACAAGTCTGACAAATACAATATGAACAGATAAATCAGACGATATTTGCGAAAGACGTAAGACTCAAAAGATACCGAGACCGAGTCAAGCAATACAAATAAAACAAGACCTTCCAAAACAATGAAAGATAATTCTACAAAAAAAAAGATGATGGAGAATGTACAATGTTAATCCCTCAAATTTTGAAATAATAAATGGGAATGGAAAGAACATAACAGAACGAACGAATGGATAAATAACATAAAAAAACAAGATTTGCGAATACAAAGAAGGCTCTGTGGTGGAAATGATCTTGGAATCGTTCAAAAACCCCTCAATAAAGTACCGGTTTGCAAAACACAAAGCAATGACGGCATTTATGGATTCTAGTTGTATAAATTTCAAAAGCATCAAGGAAAACTGAACAGATTCTTAGAAGAAACAAATGGACACGAATAAATAACTTACTGGAAGACTACTCTGATCCAGAAAAAACACAAAAAAAGAAACCATCCATAGAAAATATAGACCAATAATGTGTCTACCAATGATGTGGAAAATCCTAAGAGCTCAGATTTGGGAGGAGATCAGTAAGTCAGTAGTACGCTGAGGATATTTTCTGGAATAATGCAAAGAATACCAGAAGGGAGCAAGAAGAACGTATGATTTACATTATATTGATCTGCTCATCCTTCAAGAGAGTAAAGAAAAGAGGAAAATTTTTTCCATGCTGAGGATTGATTTAAAAACAGTCCCACAATCCTTGAGGGGAAACTAAAGATGTACAAGATATCCGACAAAGACATTAAAGTCTTCACGGAAGTCATGAAAAACTGGAAAGTGTAACTGACAGCAGAAGGAAAAACTTTAGCAGAGGTGAAAATCCAGGGAAGAATCTTCCAGGGAGATGGGTTTTTGCCATCACTATTTGTAATAACAATGATGTTACTCAATGACATTCTTAGAAAATGCGCTGAGGGCTGCAAACTTATTAAATCACAAGATGTTCGGCACAAACTTGTTTTGAAAAAATAGGAAAGAAAAACATACAGCTTGAATATACAAATGGAATTTGGCATAAAACAATATGCCATTCTCAAAATGAAAAGAGAAAGACAAATTACCGAAGGAATAGAACTGTCAAATACACGCTTGGAAAAGAGGAAAATTACAGGTACTTAGGAATTTTGGATGTGGTCACCCTCAAACAAACGGAGACGAAAGAAAAAAAATGAAAAGAGTATCTCAGACAAACGAGGATGCTTACTAAAAACCAAACCCTGCAGTAGAAATCTCATCAAAATGATGAACAAAAGGCCTGTCCCACTTGTATGATAATCGGGACCATTCTTAAAATGGTCAATTAAAGAACGTAGACAAATAGACCGGTGGATAAGGAAACTGATGACAATAAATGAAGCTTTACATCTGAGAGATGACATAGACATATTATATATGACAAGAAAGAAAAAGAAGAACGAGGACTAGCCAATAGTGAGGATAGCATGCATGTATCAATGCGAAGACTCAAAGTCACAACACTGAAAGCATAAGAAAGTCACAACACTGACAAAGTCACAACACTGAAAGCAGAAGAACACATAGAACAACAATAACAAGGAAACAGAAATAAGAAGAAAACGAATGTTATTTCAAGTGAAAAAATGGCAAAGTCTCACACAAGATGACTTGAAATAACTAGGAAAAGGAAACCTAAAATGAGAAAGTGAATCTATTCTTATAGCAGAACTAAATAACGCAATACTTTTCTTTTAAAAGTGAAGACTTAACAAAATACTTATTTCATGTATGTTGTCTTTTTTCATGATACCTGTAATAATACCGGTAATAATGAAAATATTATCAATCCTGAATGTAACGTTGCAGGTTGACTCAAATGTTGTCAGTTAATCGTAAATGACGGAAGAAGTGAACGAGTACGCTTTTATAATTTGCTTCTCACATTATTGATGTTTTAGTAAATCAGGCTCATCATCTCGGTTGTCCACATCCTCTTTCAGAAAGAAAAAATCCATCCACTAATGTTCCTATCAAAGCTTCTATAAATGGGCAACAAAAACGTTCTACGCACAAAAAAGTCGACTCTGTCTTCGAGCAAAACTGAAGTTCACAAAATACAAAAATCAAATGTTCTCAAGCCTATTTCAAAACGAGTGACTCTTAACCCTTTGCATCGGTTGATGACAATAGGGACATTACATTTTCATTCAATGCATCAAACGCTATATAAAACGAGCACACAGTTAGCGAAATCACACACACACACACACACAGACACGTTATCTATGTTTTAGTAAATCAAGCTCATTATCTCAGTTGTCCACATCCTCTTTCAGAAAGAAAAAAAATCCATATATATATATAATCTCATGTATATATATATAATCGCGTATATATATATATATATATATATAAGTTCACTTTCTTTTTTTCTGTTACACTTCATTTCTTTTTAGATTTCGCTTAAATAACGTTCTGAGATAATTGTTGTTCCTATCTATGCTTTTTAAAAATCTTTTCCTACTCGCGTAAAGGTCCCTGACTGAGTTGTTATAAACTAAATTTGCATAGTCTGGATTACAGGTCTCAGTTTGCTTATAGAATCTGTTGTAACTGTGTTAGTGATGTTTTTGGTGATCTCTCGGTTTATTTCCTTTTTTCTTTTTTTTTCTTTCTATCATGTTTAGCCTGTTTTTTTTTTTTTTTTTTTTATTTTTTATTTTTTTTTTATAGAATCAGTCTTAAATAGTGATAGGTTATAACATATGGCCATCAGATACATCGTAACTAACAACCTTTGGAATGTATAGATACTATTACATTACTACATTATTACATTACCGAGAAGAACTGCTAAGATTTCAAAGGAATATATATATATATATATATATATATATATATATATATATATATATATATATATATCAGTGCTCAAGTTACTGCTAGTACAAGTCAATGAAGATTATGAGTTATACATTCGTTATAGCACCACGAGGAATTATTTTGCAATACACGAAAAAAATGAAGTAATTAGGCAGACTGCAATACTATCAATCGCTCTTTTTGCCTCTTGATCTTCTTCCGTTTCTTCTTTTTACCCCTCACAATAATTTTCACTTTTTTTACTAAAGTTTGTGTCCCTTCTTTTTCTTAACGTTTTCGTTCTATAATTCTGCTTTCACGAAAGATGTGAAAAGACTGCGATCGGTGGATTTTTCTGTGTTTTCAACTCATCTTTTCACCTAATGTCGCCATCTTTGATTCAAAGACAAACAGAGATGCTGATCAGCATGTAGATATTTCAGTTATTCGTGACCGAGTCTTTTCTAGTTGTAGAGTAAATATTACGTATCAATGAATGTTGATTATATTAAATAACATTTACTGTAGAGACGATTATAAGAATTTTTGTTGATACGGTGGCATGTTTTTTCTACTGATGTCACAAATTGATCATTGAACCGATGTAAAAACCTGGATTTTCGAGGATAATTTTCAAGACATCTCTCTCTCTCTCTCTCTCTCTCTCTCTCTCACCCCACTCATGACAAATTATAACTAATAATCCAATACATTTGACTTTTCGTATTCAATATTTACACTTAGTCTGCTTGGTGGTGGAAGAGGTTGCATATTTCATACACTGACAGAGCGAAGACGTCGAATATATCAAATTGTACTGTAATTATCCTTCAAAAATTGGCACATAAACTCTTATCAGTTTCTTTCGTCATTTCATTGCCTTTAGTTTAAAAAAAGCTGAACACATGACTAATATTCCAGCGACTACTACTACGAGAATAAATAGTAGGGGTAGTAGTAGTAGTAAAAGTAATTGTTGTTATAGAGGTAGCACTGTAAACTGAACCCTTAGTCTTGTTACTTGATAGTCATTTATCAAAAACGGTTTTGACGGTGACATCTGTCCACACATGTGGAAAACAATCAAACTTTTTTCTATTTTTGTTGTAGGAATTTAGCTTTCCACTGTTTAGTGTTATTTCTTTTTTCTTCTTTTCCTTGTGAGATTTTCTAAGATATTTCATTTATTTGAATCTCCATGTAATCAACTAGATAAAAAGATTTTCTTAGAAATGAAAAACAAATATAATAGAGAAAAAACAAACAAACAAACAAACAAAATAAATCAAAAAAGCAAAAACAGAAAATAATTAATGGTCGCAAAATAATTTATGAAGAAAGAAAAATCACGCAATGATCGAAAGACTAAAATAAGTTTAAACTATTTTATTATTACAATTATTCAAGCTAGATCATTTTATTTTTACAATTATATATATATATATATATATATATATATATATATATATATATATATATATATAATCAAGTTCAAGCCTTTGCTAGTTGTATGTTGACATCACTTCAGATACATCACATATTGCTACAGAGATCTGTGAACTGTTCTACAAATTTTAGAGACATGCCACTGAGAGTGGAGATTGGTCTATTTTATCTGCGTTCACGTAGAGACCAATTATTCCTGCTTCTTGCTCTAATCTATGCAATAGGTTTGGTTTCTTTGGTTTCTTTGTTCAATGGCATATCAACCTTTGTAGGTTATTTAATGCCAAAGCTATTCTCCTAGAAGAACAGTAGTGGTACTATTTAACACATAGCTGGGAGGATAAGGGGGTTCATACCTTTTCCAAGGGTATTTGCCCGAAAGTGAACGTAATAGCGCGACTGGAGTACGAGCTAGCTTACTACGATTCCGCAGTGCATCGCTTTAACCATTACACCACGAGGACATCCCCCTATGCAATAGGGATTTTGCTAGGGATTCCGTATTTGTGAGAAGTGTTTTTTCATCTGCGTAGTCTGTTTCTGTCATAGTTTTTTTAGCCGGGTATCGTTTGCCTCTTACCTTTTTTAATGTGAACGACTTTATTTATTTGATCAATTGTCCTTTGAAGTACGAAGTCTATGCAGAGTATAAACAAATATGGTGTTAATCTTTCTCCTTGTAAGAATTACTACGACTACAACTATTACTGGTAATAGTAACAATTCTATTTTACATATAGCGAGTTTTTTTTAACACTAGTCTTCGTTGGCAATTATTTATTGAAATGATTAACAGAATGTCTCCTCAGGTCTCCAATATTCTTCTGAGAATTCAAGCCGATCCTAACAATTTTGTGGTCTGGATGGTGTCGATTCTTGCTCTAATTTCCAATTCCTCCAGTTCCCTTGCCAAGGCTTTCAAAGCCTTGAAAAGGCAACTGTTCTTAACGTTCCAACTACTATTGCTATTACTATCACCTTAATGTTCCACGATTTTTTCCAGTATCCACCAAGGTCCAAGTCCTTTTTATTTTTAATTTGTGGTGTCAATAATGCTGCAGGAAGAATAATTTAAGAGCATTTTTTTATTTTTCCACTTCTTTGTGAGAAGCGGCTGCTGTAAAAGTTTTTGTAATGATTACATTTCCCCATCCAAGGATTGAACCAAGGTGTGTTATCAGTAACTTTAAAATAGTTTCCAAGCAGATTCTTTAAATACGCTTCCTACATCTGTATTCGTTCTTCTTGGCTGGCAGCTTTTAGTTTGGTCTTCCTTCAGCTCACTTCATTTACTCAATTGATTGTCTAACTTTTATAGAGTGTCCAATTTTATTGATTTGGCCTTGAATGTATTCTTGTTATATTTTTTAGTATGTATTAGTTCTCACTGGGCTTTTTTAAAGTTTCTGAGTATGAGTATTTTTGGGGTAATGATGCTGTTTTCATGTAATCTCAAGAAGCAGATAATATCCGGCAGAAAATATAACTGATGCAGAATACGGAGACGATCTTGCAATTCTTATAACTATTCTTGCCCAAGCAGAATCCATTCTACCTAACTTTGAGCAAGCATCAGGAAGCATTGCCCTCCTCATGAACGCAAATAAAAAAAAAGTTTTAGTGTGATTTAAACGAGAAGAAGCCATCTACACTAAGTGCCAAGCCTCTCTAAAGTTAGTAGATTAGTTCACATACCTCGGCAGCAATATTTCATTTACTGAAATAAAAATCAACATATGCCTGGTGAAGGCGTAAACAGCGATCAATTGGTCATCAATCCTACTGAAATTTGATCTATCCAATATAGTAAAATGGAATTTTTTCCAAGCGGTAGCTGTATTCATACTATAGTAGGGCTGCACCACAAAACTCATGGAGAAAAAGCTTGAGAGGAAATACAGAAGAATGTTACGTGTTGTTTTGTATCTTGGAAGCAAAAACCCCACAAAACAACAGTTGAATAGCCATTTACTTCTCACCCCCCCCGCAAAAAAAGACATCCAAGTCAGACGAACAAGATATACGGTACTCTGGTGCAAAGGCAAGTGATGCTGTTCTATGAACTCCTACAAATGGACACACCTGTTTTGGCCGACCAGCAAGAACTTACATCAGCTCTGAATGGATACTGGATGAAGTTTGGGGGACATGCCAAGAGAGAGAGAGAGAGAGAGAGAGAGAGAGAGAGAGAAACTCAGCGTGAGTTGATGAGGATGAAAATTTAGGTGAGATTTTTACCCACGTCCATTTGGCTTGCTTGGTTAAATGAACCAGCTGTCCAAACTAGTTAAAGTCATTATTTTATAGAAGGCCAAATAAAACATTTAAAACCTATCCTCTACTTAATTCTCGATCTCTCTTGCTACCAGCTTTGTTATCATTATTTTGTTGACGACTAGAATAAGTGCTTTTAGTTATACTTTTAGTTATACTTTTAATAAAAAAATGCAACGAAAAATTTAAACAAAACCGCATTCTAATCTAGAAGAAGAAGAAGAAGAAGAAGAAGAAGGTAATGAAATCATAACAAAGGAGAAAATTGCAATAAAAACAAAAGTCGAAGAGGACAAAAGAGAAGAGAAACGAGCCAAACAAATGCAAAATTGCATATGAAGAAGAAGGGGACAGAAGATATTAGTGCTTATTTCATTTCTTTATCTGAGAGTCCATTAAGATATCTTCTCTATAGGTAAATGTTATCTTGTAACTCCAACCTCATTAAGACAGCACCTCGTCCGTTCAGCAAAACGCCGTCTCTGCCCGTCTTTCAAACACAGTTTCTTTTATCAGATTAATGTTTTATTTTTATTTCAAATTTGTTTGGCCAGTGTTTGGATTGCACCTCGTCCCGATATGTACCCAAGGAGGGTGGACATCGTCTGTCCATTCGGGAGACCTTGGAATTCACTGACAGCTGAGTGATTTCAAGTGATTTGTTGATCTTTCTTGTTAACACCAAGTAATATATATGCGTGTGCGTGTGTGCGCGTGCGTGTGTGTGTGTTTGTGTGTGTGTGTGTGTGTATCTACAGAGAAAAAAAAAGAAAGATAGGAAGAGGCATAAAAAGAGTTATATCGATGTGTGTATACAGATACAAGTTTACAATTATACCTAAGTTGTTGTTATGGTATAAAAAAACCCACGTATATGCTATTTGGCATATATTCATACTTATTTTATATTGGATGCAGACTACCAACTTATTTAAATTGGAAGATGGTATAGCGCCATTCTTTCGAGTTGGAAAGCCTCACATGTTTCAAAAAGCAATATTCAATTTATAACCTGACAAACATGTTAATGGGACACACTTTGAAAACTGAATAAAGTGAATTAGAAAAGTAGGTTAGGAAAATACTCTTGCCATCCTTGTGCTTTGGTAGGCGCTCTGTGGTAATTTCACATACACCCAACTCTTATAGGAAAATATATATGTTTTTACAATCACTTTAGTCTTTAGATAACGGCAGATGTAACTAAAGAGAAAAATACAAACGACTGCACCCACCCTTGATAACATACTTCTTCGATTATGCAACTTTGTCTAAAAACAAAATACATAAGAGACATGGAAGAAAGGCATCACTCCCTTACCAAAAAAGGCAACAAGAACTAAAGAGATAAGACTCTAAATGCTTATTGCTTCATAATGTTCTCTATCATATACTATCTGAAGATAAGAAAGTTTTTTTGGAAAAATTAGAACGGTTTTCGGAGAAATCGATTCACAATTATTTAGATTTTATCTATTCACTGTATCATTGAAGGAATACGTTCAAAAAATCTAGGGCAACATTTTTGTTTATACATTTCTCCAAATTATTTGATCCCATAGACAGAAGAACGATGGAGCAAATGTTTTCAGGATATGATTTTCCTAGAGAAACTGTTACTTCTAAAATGATGCCCAACCAAAATACAAAAAATGGTTTGCTCTCCAGATGGTGACACTTATTTCTTTGACATTGTCTCTGGAATGCTGCAAGAAGATTCACTGGCATCATTTCTATTCATGATTTGCCTAGGTTACATACTTTGAATGTAGGCGTGCTTAGCGTAAGGAGTGTCGTCGTAAGAAATTGAGTTACTGACCCGAGTTCAAAACCTGTATGAGGCTGATCACGTTTTACTTTGTACTAATGACCATAGGAAAATCATGAAACTATCTCTTCTATCTTCAATTATAGGTAAATATCAGGATAGACTATGTTCTTTAGCCTTTGTAAGGAAACTTATCAAGGAGAAAATAAACTGAATTCAAACCAGCGGTACTTTTCTGAATACTAAATCTTTGGCCACATTATTTTCCTAGTGGTTCGTATAAGGTAAATATATGAATAGGAAATTTGTCGGTGGCAATATCTTATCAAATGAAAACGATGTTAACATACGCATAAATAAAGCAGTCAATGGACTGCCATTGACAGGGTAACGGATGTTTGAAGATGATATCTCTCTGATGAAATAAAACGGGAATTCTTACAAGTTGGAAGAATGCCGGTACTATTGTATGGTTTCACCACTAAAACTTTAATGAAACGCCGGGAGAAAACACTTGATTTGAACTGCATAAGGATTCTGCGTGTTGTGTTGAATAAATTCCTGCAAAACAGCAGTTCTACGGCCACTTAATTGTCATCTCTCAAACCATATGTGTTAGACGAGCAAGACATGTTGAGCATTTCTGGGAAAAAAGTTAAAACAAACTCATTAGAAAGGTTCTCCCATTCACTATTACCCATTGACACACCAGTTTAGGACGACCAGCTAAAAAACGCACAGTCATCAGCTCCGTACCAACCCTAGATACTGTAGAAATGACTTGCCTAGAGCGATGACCAATAGGGACGGATGGAGATAGTGCCAATGGAATCTGCTGTCGGCTCGCTTTATGATGATGAGGATAATATATATATATATATATATATATATATATATATATATATATCAGTGGCGACTCTAGCCTAGTTTTCCTACTCGTGCCCCCCAGCACTCAGTCAACTTCAGTTCCCAACCCGTGGTCCGTGGACCCAAAGTAAGTCATCATAGTTGCTATTGCGTGATTCTCCATTGTATAGCACAGATTGACAAACCTACCTTGCATGGTGCTTTTTTGTAAACAATCAAGATACTATATAATTTGTAGTCTTGTTAATACAGTAGATAAGATAATTTTTTTCCTTTCAAAAGTATAGAAGAAAAGAGAATATGTTCATTACTATGACGAGAAAAATATGTTTATTAGAATTAAGAAACTGATGACAATATACACAGACACAGCTAGTAGTTTCAATTTCGCTTAAAATAAAGATTATTTGTTGAAAATGTATTCAAATAAACAAATTTTAGTTACAGAATGTAATATATGCAACATTCATTAAAGAAATAGAGATCTGTTAGTGAAAAAACGAATTAAAACACGCCGTTTAACCAACATTTACCATAGCGATGGTGATGACGTCGGCGACTGCTCTAATCTGCTATCCCCTCTCTCTCTCTCTCTCTCTCTCTCTCTTACTCTCTCTCTCTCTCTCTTTGTCCCTCTCCCTCTTCCCAATATATCTATCAGCAGTCACACGTGCTAAGATTTTTAGCACAGTGTTAGGGTTCCTCTTGCTATTGGCTACAGTCAAAAGCGTATTTCTCTAACATTACTGTTATAAGGGTCTAGTGCCTGGCACGGATCGGGCGTCCAACTTTATAGCCGATTTTATGGAATGTTTAATGAATCTGACGGTGGCCGGACAAAGACCATCCGTTCAAAACAGCATCGTTGTATTATTCCCAGATATATTTATGAACTTTTGGCAACTTAGTTATCGAAACTTGAATAGATACGTAATTTGATTGAGATCGGACTAAGTATGTTTGCTTGAAATTAATGGATGATTTTTAATCCATTTTGAATAACATTGACCGAGTTATTGGTCGTACCGGGCACGAGTAGCACTAGTCCCGTCTCCGCTCCTGATATATATATATATATATATATATATATATATATATATATTTGAAATAAAAAAAAATAGAGTTCCACAAACTGTTCGATACTATGAGTTTTCCTGTGTGAATAACTGAAATAAGTTATTTTGAGATATATATATATATATATATATATATATATATATACGTATTTAAGTCCTCGTGTGCGTATAGAAAATAGGTAAGATCAAGATTTATATCTATTCCAGTCTCTACGTCCCTCTTACTTTATCCTTAAGATTAGTTTGAGGATTTCTCATTATCAGTTTCAATACATGGATTTTGACTATGAATACGTTTTAGGAAATCTCACAGAATCTACTCTGCCATTGTGTTCCTCACATGTATATTGAAAACTGAAACGGATTCTATCCTGCAGTTTATATCCAGCTGTAACGCATGTAAACGACTGAACTGAAGAAAAGACAGATATATGGACCTCAAAGATAATATAACTAACAAAAATAAAATCTTTTTACTATGAAATGAAAACGAATGATAAAAGGAAAGAAATAAGTAAGTAAATATTTATATTTGGATTATGTAACGTATATCTGAATTATTATGCTCATGGTTCTTCTTCTTCTTCTTCTTCTTCTTCTTCTTCTTCTTCTTCTAATAATAATAATAATAATAATAATAATAGTTGACAGTAAAGGACTTTTTTCTGAATGATTTCACTAATGGACGAATAATGCATAAATAAGCTGTTCATTTCTACTTAATATAGATAAAATCTATCGTTGATATATTATTTCTTCTTATTAATTTAATATAAAAACAGGAGGAGCATAGGTAGTATAGACGCTACCATTTCGGATTGGGATTTTGTAGCAATCGATTTGAAACTTGAATCGTGCTATGTACGTTCACTTTCAGATTAATACGGTTAAGAAAGGCATGAACTCTCTTATACTTTCAGCTATGGGCTAAATAGAACTATTAAATTCCTTCTAAAAGGTTGATTTCACATTAAATAACCCACGAAGGTTCATATGTATTTAAACAAAGAAATCAAACCAAACCATACCAAACCAAATAATAAAAAATGACACCAAATCTTGGAATATCTGACTTATCACTTTATTTATCCCAACTCGATCCGTTGGGTTCATCAAAGTAAAGACGAAAGAATATTTCAGGAAAAAGAAATCTGTTTGTTTCATTGTTTAATTCTGGTCACGCTGTTTTCTTTTTGAACCCAATAAAAATAAAAATGTCGACTCACAGTTTTCTTGTCAAATTGTTTTGGATTTGATTAGTGATCAACATGTTGCAAATAATGGATGCTTTTTCATTCACTTCTTGTAACACATCGAGAAAGGAGGCAAAAATGAAAATTAGAAATCTAATTTAAAGAAATAAAGCAAGCATAACAAAACGGAGAAAGAAATAGGAAAAAAGTTTTTAAAAAAATATGGCATAAATTTTTGCTTAATTTATACAAAGCATTTTTTTTTTCAAAAAAAGAAATCAATGATGAAGAAAGAATTCTTTTTTATTAGAAATTCTTTTTTAATTTCACGTGATCCAAATGTGAAAGAAATTTTCTAATAATTCTGACAATGAAGAAAAAGAGATTCAGAATTGAGCTGAATATTGATGAAGAGCTTCTTTTTATTTGTATAAAAGAGAGCATAGAAAAGACATTTTGTGTGCAAGAGAGAAAGAGTTTGTACGAGACAGAAAGAAAGAAGTGATATATATTAGTTTTTAATATATATTTAATAGCATGGACGCTTATCTGTGACAACTGGTTTCATCCCGTCTTTATATGACAATCATGAGGCTATAAAAGAAAGCTTTTGGAGAAATCGAAAAATCGAAAAGTTATCAAAAGAATTTTTTGCGTCAGAGTTGCGTATAGGTCTTGAGTGTGAGTGTATGTGTATGTGTGTGTGTGTGTGTATTATATTTGCATATTGTTAGTGTGTATGTATGATGATAGATTTGAGGTTGTCTCATAATTATATGAGTAGCGATGTGTGGCAAAATGTGGCGGAAATCGGAAGACGGTTGGGAATTTGGCCGAATAATATTTTTTATGGTGTATAGTGATGATTTTAGCTAAGGGAAAAAGTTATCATCATTCATGCATTATGAAGAGAATAAATTTTTGATTTAACATGTAAGTATAATAGACGAAATAGATGCTGGGTTCAAAACAAGAATTATAGGTGAGGTGGGAATATCATGGTGTTAAGAAACGTTGTATATTATTATATACTATTGTTTATTATGCAATACTTGGATTCATATGTTGGTTATATGTTCAGTTAAATTGCAATATGTACGTCTTGATAATTTGTATTAGTTGCCTATGTCATGTTAATGTTATATTAAACATACGTTATTGTAATCTATGATAGTATGTACGTAATAAATATGGTAACTATACCCTATATTAAGAGGTACTTTTAACAATCATGAAATTATGGTGACCATTATATCAACAAGTTGTTCGGTTGTTCGGAGATGGATATGAAGGTTCAATGAAGGAAAATGGTACTTACAGCGCGCTGCCCCCTAAGTTGCATTTTCTTTCAGTTTCCTTATCTACCTTTAAACATCCTCTCACACACACACACACACACACACACACACACACACACACACACACACACATCATTATTTTATATAATAGCTTTATCACAGATATTGACTACTCTCCAAAGTATGCCGCATTTGATCTTCTAAAAAACTACTAAGTGAGATAGTGACAACGGTATACTGTTGTAATATATATATATATATATATATATATATATATATATAAAACGGTGAGTGAAAAGAAAAGAGGGAAATATTAGAATCGAAAACTGAATGAAAAAATATAGAGAATCAGATGAACGGAGAAAAATGAAAGTGATATATATATATATATATATATATATATATATATTGCTAGTTTTGTAAAGGTGAGTTTATTGAAGAGAGAAGCGTGCCACTGTTGGTTGATTGACAGGCTGACTGAGTAAACTTGCATGTTTATATTTGATAGGAATTTGAATGGTAAGGAATGGAATTTTAAATATAAATATTCAATCCGGTCATAAAATAACAGATAGATTCGAGTGGTGTATATTAGCCACAAATTATGTCTGTATTTCTACTTGAAAATAAATTCATGTATTATCGCAAGCCAGAGAGAAGTTGTTGCCGAACCCAGAGCCGGACGTATTCCTTTTGATATTCTACCGTCTCTCCAATTATTTCTTCGTGTCTTCGGAGATCCTCCCACTGGATTCCTACTCACTAGCAGCTTTTGCCTTCCGCGTACAGGTCTTTATTTTTTTAAATAGAGTTTCATTATCATTATCATTATCCTTCCAACATTACTCTAATCTTCCTCCTAATAGCTATATAACCTCGCCGAAGACGTTGGTTTTTTAAGGTGATATACAATGCTTTCTTTTCTATTCTTGTCGATGATGATCATCTCCCATATTAAACAATGATAGCTGCTGCTGTTAAATGGCACAATGATGGAGACATCTTATAGTATGCATAACCCAGGTAAAATTTAATAAAATCCATTGAAATTAGAAGATTAGTAATAAATGGTGAGATATTATAAGTAAGTTTCGTCATGACGACCATCGTTTTCTTTGTAATCGTTCAATGGTATTTCGGAACACTGAAAACAGTTTATACTGTTGCACGTAGAGAAAAGTAACAATTTTATTGATTATTTGACTTTATCTGCTGACATTCGTGTTCGTTCACTTTTTTCGGTCACCATTTAAAATATGCATTCGTTTAAATAAGTTGGATATTTTCCGTTAAATTTTCTCAGTTTGTCTCATTTTGTTGAATTTTTTTCAAACTTATTTCAGATTGCATTGCATTGGTGTCGTTGGATTTTCTAGATAACTATTCCTATACACTGACCTGTATTTATTTCAAGTTTCAATTAAAGAAAAAATATAAATAAAACGATATTTTAAGAAATAGTACTGCCTTTATGTCCACGTTATATATCTCTGTACGTTTATCTCAAGGAAATCTAATTTCACCTTTCCAAAAACATAAAAATTAATCAATAAACATGGGGTGGGGTTGTACTTCATATAATTGATGTTGTTATTGTTTATTCGCTTTCCAATGATAAGGATTCAACTTAGAAGAAAAGTAAACAAGCAATGGTATTTTAACTTGTGGTAAAATATATATAAGAGAGCTTCCATTGGCAAATAACGTGACTCAAGTCATTCATTCAGAGGTATTTATTTAACAGGTAATGAATTATTTTGCAAATGGCACGGTACTCTTTGTCTTAGAAATCTGCATGAAGAAAATAGTCATTCCCTATTAAGTGGTTGTAAATAAGATTATCACACTACTTCTTTATATTTTTTTTAGGTCTGACAAAAAACACCAGTGAAAGACTTCACACCCACACTAGCATATCGAACCAAACATTTTTCAGCAAGTATAAACTTTAATAAAAAACGAAGAAGCTCGTGAAAAATATTAGAAGAAGAGTCTAAAATCATCATACTATCTGTTCCTCTATATGGGACCAAATATTGGGTCATACACTTATACCCCCGACACTTCCTTCCTAAAGCGCTGCGTCGACATCACTGACAGAATGCAATGGTGGTATTTCATCCCTAACTTAACATTTACAACTCATACAACAAATGATGGGTAGGCCATTTAGCGACCCTGGAATATCATCGCCTTACAAAATTTTCTCTTAACCAATGACTTTTTTATCTTGCTACATTTTGATGTTTCCATTGTAAATAATTTGTCTTGTAATCTTTTTTTTTTTCAGTTTATTTATAAATTGAAGATCTTTTCCCAGTACGGGGTTTCGCCAATGCCCTTATAGCTTAAAGTATATTATTAGTTACGATTGTATTAGCAAAGTTATCACAATGATTCTTATATTCTATCTCTGTCTCTCTTACTCTTATATATATATATATATATATATATATATATATATATATATATATATATATATATATATAAGGTACGTATCAAGGGTAAAGTGGAGCAATCCAGGCAAAGGAGTTGCGCCTTTCCCTACACCTCTGTGTAGTAGCTATTGAAAAGGGAGCCTTCTGGTCAACTTAGGGTCGACTAGGGTCGCCATGGTTGAATGGATACACGTAATGTAATCATTTTTAAACGAATCCCATTTGATTACAGTGTCTTATTGTATTTCTATATTTCTATCAATTTAATCCGACTAACATTTAATCAAAACCTTCTATACTCATCTGAGTTTGCTCCTCTTTCAATCAAGTCCTGTAATTCGACCTTTTTTAAAAGCTACGAACAAAAATTTCTCAAAATATTTTATTTTGATTTACTATTTGTGTATCCATTAAGATGTTGTTCAGGACGGAGATTTTCTGTGAATAATAAGTAGGTCAAATATAGGCTTTTACTCCGTAACCACGTGAAATGATCCAAACAATGAAATATTCCGAACAGCCAAAGAAATCATGGAGTTAAAACTGGACGAGTCATTCATCCCTTTCATTAAAACTGGGGAATAAAATTAAGATGAATTTAATAGAGAAAATAATCGTTTTCTAAACTGTGAAAGAGAAAGTATTTGCAAGTTCTTTCTGATTGAAAAAAAATTCCTGCTACTCACAAGGTAAAAAAAATATGTTGCAATTTGCATGTCAGTAGAGTTTTTGCCCAGAAAAGAAAAAGGAAATACCAACTGGTATAGAAAACTTTGTGCAAACATCACTTGTTAATAGATGTTGTCTGGCGTCAGAAAAAAAAACGACTGAAACTGTGAAATGCTTTATGCAAATAGCGAATTATTTAAACATTCTTTTGAAAAAGTAACTGAGCCTGTTTTCATAAACTTTGTCGATTTTCAGTATTTAAACTGAATAACACAAGTTTGTGATCTTCATAAGTTTATATTCCTCTCACTGGTTCATATCTATCTATCTATCTATCTATCTATCTATCTATCTATCTATCTATCTCCGTCTCTTCATATCTATCTATCTATCTATCTATCTATCTATCTATCTATCTCCGTCTCTTCATATCTATCTATCTATCTATCTATCCCTTTTCATATCGATTACAAATAATTCAATGAAATGTTTGCTCTTTGAGTTTGAGTTTTGTTTAACGGCATATCAACCCCTGTGGGTCATTTAATGCCAATGTTTGCTCTTTCTTTCTTAATCTCTTCCTATTTTGCCTGCAATCTACTTTAATTTTCTCTCTCTCTCTCTCTCTCCCCTCTCACCCTCTCTCTCTCCCCTTTCACCCCCCCTCTCTCTCTATATATATATAATGAGAGAGAGAGAGAGAGAGAGAGAGAGAGAGAGAGAGACTAAAACATGATGAGCAGAAGAATGGGGAAAGAATAATATCTTCTTATAACAATTACAGCTCTGTATATTATAATCAGAGCTGTTTAATCAGGCAAGACGAGTTTGATTACTTTATTCTGATGTTTTGAATGGCCGACGAGGTAAAATCAGGTACAACTTAAAATACATTGGGCATCCAAGACTTATAGATGCGAAAAGCGATCAGAGGATTTTTAAACGTGACACAACAGATTTATTACTTTAGAATTAATGTAAAGCCTGTCGTGATAAAAAATACATGAAAAAATACATTGATTTATTCTGCATATGAAGTTGCGTAGTTCCAAATATGTCCAATGACCCACGCCAACCATTTTAGAAAGCGACTTCATGAGACTCTGATCATAATCAACAAGCTGGTAAAGTTAAAGTCAGATTTGGCTAAATTCTCCAAGGAAGCACAAAATCCTTTCATGTAGGACATACATTGTTATGTATCAGCTTCGCAAGATGACTAAATGTCAGAAATAATCTTTCATTATATCAATCTTCTACAATGGACATGGCATGTTTTTTGTTAGATGAAGTGCACATGTCATGTTTAGTACACAAATACTTTTAGAAGCATGAAATGACAAAAATTCATGAAATGTGTAACACCAATGTATTCACTGCTCAAAATCTTCAAAATTTAATGGCAAGAATTAAAGAACCTTGCAGTAAAATTCTAACACAAGTGTCAAGAGGAAAATTTTGCAGATCTTGGAGAATCAAAGTCTAATTGGATAGGAACTATTCTGCGGATATATGTTGAACTAACTATTTTTTGACAGGTGATCCTTTATTGATTTATCATGCTCAGAGCCGAGTGAATTTAGTTGGTTTAACGAAAACCATGACAGATGAATGCGATTAAAAGAAGGTTTTATGATTAAATTGAATCATTCATTCAAGTGGAAATGTTTTGCTGGCTTCAAAATTTTTACTGGACTTGAATAACGAGTAACAATCAGATTCTGATGTTTAAATGGATAAATTATATCACAAAAATAGCACCCACATTACTATCAATTGTTTGAGAGATTAAATGCTATCAATAAATCTACTTATTGTTTTATTTTCATGAAAATGATGCTAAGAATATTTTCAACTGAAAACAGCAGAACTTTGGAAGGGGATATTGCTCAAAATCTTCTCATGCTCGTTGAAAGGGATTCTATTTGACTTTTGAAAAACTTTTGAATAATTAGAATGGTTCAAAAGTTTTCACTTTATTCTAGAGACTGAATATACAGTTGAACTTCAGATCTCCCCTATAAACTTTTCCATACAATTATGAGATAACTTTAATTTGACTCTAGATGGTGACATAACATTTGATCTTCTTGACGAGAGGTACAAACGATGAAATCGGTTTTCTCTTTCAAATAATGTCACTTTGATTGAAACTTCAATGATTAAAACTGCATCCTTACCCTCTCTGCAGAGCTTTGAATACGCTGCCAGTATTCCTTAAAGAGGGGGTAGGACATTCCTCATAATCCCACCCCCGAAAATGTGTCCTTGGTATGACAAACTGCAATTGATGTCTAAGGATGAGTTCTAGAGATCTGGAGAGTACAGAGAACTACTTTATTCCCATTACTCCTAGGTCCACTCTAACCCGGTGTGGTAGCATCTGTTAAGGTCTCATCTATGGATCAAATAGATGTATGTGAAAATTATTGATTTTCGAATGGACCGTGAGCAAAAAAGAACCTTTCAAGAAAGAACTATGCAAAAATGTAAATGTTAACGTTCACTGAACGAAATTCGATAATGTTTCGGCACAACATAACCCTAGACGAGGTGAAATACCGTTAGAATTAATCAAACCACGGCCAGATTGTAAAATATCGAGAAAAATACCTGTAAACACTTTCTTCACATCAATTGTACACATTCTCACAAAAAGGTTTTTACACATCCTTCTTCATAAACTTCCACGTTCAGACGGATCGGAAAAGATTGTCGGCAATTGCTGGAAAACGAATTTGAAAACATGTTTTTTGTCGATAAGAAAACAAGAAATGATTTGCATATTAAGTTTCTAACTTCAGTGTCGCGGTATAATACAGTCATCAAAGATAAATCCCGCCCCTTCGAAAGAAAACTTTATTCAACCTTTAAAAATATACATAGGCAGCATATTATTTCTTAAATAGCTGGGACGTAGTGGAGGGGCGTAACTGTAATTTACATAAAATATCAAAAGCCTTGAATCAATTTAACATTCATGAAGCTGTATAATTTTCTTAAAAAATCAGATATTTATATGCAGGTTATTTGCAAAAGAAACTTTACACACACACACACACACACACACGCACACACACACACACACACACACACACACACACACATATATATATATATTTATATATATATATATATATGTGTGTGTGTGTGTGTGTGTTTATATATATATGTGTGTGTGTGTGTGTAAAAAAAAAAAAAAAAAAAGCTATCACTAGAATAATTCATTATTTCTATGATAACTTTTGCTGAACGTCCAACAGTTTTAATGATAGTGAGGTACTTTCAATATCGATATTTTTGAAATGAAGCTAATTTTAGATATTGGTGCAAGAATTTATCGACGGGATTGCCAGGCCATTTAAGAAATTCAACAATAATATACAGAAGACTGAAGAATTAATTAAAAAACTCAACTGGTATAAATGATTAAATTCTAGAAAATCACTGCCATGTGAATATGTACAGGAAATAAATCTAAAGATAAAAGTGTTGGACGTATGTTCGCGTTAATTTCATGTTGCAATATTTGCTTCGTTGCAAAATTCTACAAAGAAACAACAGTTTTTGCATCATGCGCAAAGCTCAATACGAGCATCCATTTACTTGTATTATGCTAACTTATATTATCTTTGAGATTTTGTTTGCCTGTAAATTTCTTTCTTCGAGGATTTCGAACAGGTATAATGTTTCAGAACAATCCTCATACCATTGAAAAATGAAAGACTGATATTAAAAAGAAGAGTTTCAACATTAAAAATGGCGACTGAAATGAAACAGTCGCATCCAGTTTAAAGAAAATTGCTTTCAACATCTACTGTAAAAGTTATTAGCATTTTCAAATCTATATTTTTAAAATATGGTTTTCAGATTTAAATGTTTTCAAAAAAGTTTTTAAAAAAATGTTTCATCATTTTGAAACCCCAATGTCTGATTATCAATCGCAATATTAAAACATATCACCGAAAATCCATTCAATAGAACGTAACTGTTAATAATTCCGTATTTGAAAAGTTCGTGACCTTAGAAAGAATAAGAATAGGAGATTTTTATTTGAACATTTTCGTCAAATTAAATTCAAAAGTTTTTATTTTTGAAACCTTGTTTATTGAAAAGTTTTCGTATTATGGAAAATCAAAATGAAACAAAAAAAAAAAAATAAATAAAATAAATACTTGATAGAAACGAATTTAAAGCTATGGATAAATTCATTTGTTTATTGGGAAAAGAGTTTTCTACTTATTGAATCGATTATCGAATTATTTATGAAAGATTTCTTAAAATGGAAATAGCTCTAATTAATTGATATTTTAGTAAATGTACACTTTACGATCAATAAATATTTATGCATTTCACATTTTCCAAAATAATTTCCTGGAAAATTAAAAACAATTTTTTTTGCGAAACAAATAACTTAAGTGTCGAAATTTTCTCTTCAATTGGAAAATTAAAACAGCTGAATCAAATCTCTCTCACAAATTTTAATTGTATTAATCAAATTATGATGTATACTATTAAGGTAAAAAGTGTTGAAAAGGAAGAATATTTTAATTAAAATGTTTTTATTCATATTCTAAAAAATTCATTAAAACTATATAAATATAAAAGACTTTGTGACATTGATTACGTTCTGTTGTAAATAAGAAAATGCTGTGCATGGCAGATCATAAAATGACTGAATGAACCAATTACTGAACATTAGAACCTTGCCCAAGAGCAACAGTATTGCATAGGAAAGTTAAAATAATAAAAATCATTTTGGATTTAAAATATTGGCTTAATTGAAGGAAATTCATCAAAGATTGCTTCAAAAATTATCATTTTTGAAAACGTAAATAGGTGGAATTTTAAACAAACTGACTCATTTATGACCACAAAAACAATGTATGTCTCTTGAAAGGGTTAATGTGGAATTCGAGGAATACTGAATGATCTCGATTTGTCATAAGACACAATTCAGACATTTTATAACCGAATGTTAAGTTGGTTTGGTTGGTTTGTTGGGTTTTATGGCATATCAACCTTTGTAGGTTATTTAACACTAAATCCATTTTTATGTAAATAATCAGTTCTGTTTCAAACAGTTCCGTTTAGCATGAGTACACATTTTAATGGTCAAAAACATTTCTATTTCAAACTATTCAAACAGTTATATGTAACAATTCAGTTAAGTGTAAATACAGTTTTAATGTCGAAAAACAGTTCTATCTGAAATAATTCATTTAAGCATAAGCACGCAGTTTAAATGTAAGTACGGTTTAATTGTCAAAAACATTTCTATTTCAAGCTATTCGGTTTACTCAAACCATTCAATTTAGCATAAGTATGCTGTTAGTTCCATTTAACCCATAGATAGGACCCTTATCAGGTGCAACCATTCCGGGCCAGAGTGGACCCGGGAGCAATGGCAATGAAGGGGTACTCCGCATTCCCCAAAGCCCCAGCATCACTGGAACCTCACCATCAGATTGTTTAGTGTCATATCCAGGACACTCGTTGTGAGGCGGGGTTACCCCTCTACAGAGAAGCAGTCGGTGTATTCTACAGCCCCAGCCGACTGGTCAACGAATGTTAAGGATACACATCCAGAATTATTGGTACATCTAGTGGTGAGCAAAAAAAAAAAAAGGATCTGGTTTCATTTAAGTATTTTTAATGGGCCAACATCAAGTTTTTTTTTGTATTTTCATTTATTGGTTTGTTTAATGGGAAGTTTGTTTTGCCCAACTCCTTCTTGAAATAGTTATATATTTGTGATCAGTTCGAAAGCTGCATTATTGTAAATGCTGCTATTTAAACCCTTTTTACTTAAATGATTAGTGAAACACAATCTTCTTATTTTATTATTTCTACCGATCTTGCATTGTTACCCACGTAACTATATATGAGCACGATATTGAAACAATAAGTACTATTCGCCCCGTGGTAGAGTGTTCGCCAATGGCGTGGTAGACCGAGGTTCAATCCCTGTTTGAGTCATACCAAAGACTCAAAAAATGTTACTTTACACATCCTTGCTTAACACTCAGCCTTGCAAAGTACATATCAAGGGTAAAGTGGAAGAATTCAAGAAAAGGAGTCACAATCTTCCCTACACCTTGGTGTAGTAGCTATTGAAAAGGGACTCCTCGGGTTTCCCTCGACTACGGATATCAACAAAACATTCGAACCTTTTTTTCTTTTTCTCCTTCTCTTTTACACACACACACACACACACACACACACACACACACACACACACACACACACACACACACACACATGTGTGCACTTACACACATAGATAGATAGATAGATAATATGTTGGCTGACGCTTTTCATTTAAGCAAGTTCTATTGAATACTACACTCCCACCAAACTTTTTTTTATCTATGTGCTAAAAAAGAAAAATATTTAAAGATCAAAAAAAGAAATTATAATTTTTCAAAGAACTTTCTTAATATATATTGTTTAAAATATATTTATGCCTTCTTTATCATCATACTCAAGGAGTACTGACAGCACTGATTCATTGGCTCTCTCAGCCCATCATTTCCCGTTCCTAATTGTTCGAGGTAAATCCTCTAGACGGGATCTAGTGTCCTCACAGAGTTGATGAATGTAAGTTTTTACCGGTCGGCTAAGTTTGATGTGTCCATGTATCCATTAATCCTTACTTCTCCAACAAACTAAAGCATATCTTACTCTTCTTATTTGAATAGTTTGTGTGATAGAAGTTAAGTGGCCGTGCAGTTGTTTTTTTTTTTTCAGTGTGTTGCTTCCAAAAACAGTCAGTGTAATTTCCATCTAGCTTTTTATGCGTTTCGTTTAAGTTCAGGCGATCCAATCATAATACTGAGATGGTGGTAACTTAGAAAAATTCCCGTTTTATCTTATCGAAGAGGTAAGATATCCAAATGGTTAAGGAAACTCCGACTCAATCCTATATTTATGCATATATTATTAGCAAAAAACTATTGGTGCTGATTTCAATGTTAAACTTTTATATTTTTCTACAACAAATCACGAATCATTTCTCTTTGGAATCAATAAATAAATGTTTGTTTACATGAGAGTAAGTTAGGCCAAGTAAAGTTAGGCCATTAAATTTACTTGTCCTAAAGAAAAGCTTCAATAAAATCATATAAAAAAAGGGGTTTACGCTGAATTGTATGCGGCTTCCCTCGCAGAATTAGTTTGTCCGACAAATGTGCGGTTCATCTTTCATTTATTTTTGTTTTTGTAGGTTTTTTATTTCTGATTGCCCACCTCATCAGAGATCAGGTGAAATGTCACGACTTACAAACATTTCGTCCTTTTCGATTCAGCATGCACAGCTGGTCGCATCAACTCGTCTACTCTGACTCGTTGTCATTGTTTTCTGACATTCTTCTTCTTCTTCTTCTTCTTCTTCTTCTTCTTCTTCTTCTTCTTCTTCTTCTTCTTCTTCTTCTTCTTCTTCTTCTTCTTCTTCTTCTCTCTCTCTCTCTCTCTCTCTCTCTCTGAACCGAACGCTCTCACACTATTTATTCAGACAAAGACCCTCCAGATTAAAACACATTTGTGTGGTTAGAGCATAAAGAACAAGAGATAATACCCTGACCACTGCTCCTTCGTAATTAACCTTATAAAACCCTTCCAGTCACAGTAACGGGGATGACCATGCCTGTGACTCTACTGGCAATCCTTTGCCCGTAGGGTCGCTTGCTTATTCGTGTGATTTTCTTGTTTATTTATATGAGGTCAGTTAATGGGGGACAGCGACTGTAACTCTCATTGTGTGTTTATAAATTTTTGTGACCTGTATGTTTAATTAAGTTTTCACAATGGATTCATCGCTTTTTATACTGTGTTTATCTTTTTAAATATTTATGCATACATGATCTTAACGAGTGAATTTGTGGGTGAGGCTCTTTTATACATACATACATACATACATACATGCACGCTCGTGCGTGTGTGTATATGTAAAAAGAGAACAAGAAAAATAAAAAAAAAGTTCGAATGTTTTGTTAATAGCGACCGTAGTGTGTGTGTGGGGGTGCGAGTGTTTGGGCTGCATTTCTTCGTTGATACATATTTGACTAAACAATACAGACATCCCACATCTACACATTTTTGTATTTATCCTTTCGAGTCGCCGCATCGATGTTTTGGTATCTGGGAGGAATTGGTTAATGAATCTCCCGTAATAATTTGATTCCCAAGTGCTTTCTACTCAATCTTGGGCCAACATCATGGGTGTCTATTTAGTAAAAGTGATGTGACCTTAGCGTGGACATTACTACTTTGTAAGTGTTGAGCATTTAGCATAAATAAACATTTATAAATGCTCAACACTTGCAAAATGGTAATGTACACACTAACACACACACACACAAACACACACACACACACACACACATATATATATATATATATATATATATGTGTGTGTGTGTGTGTGTGTGTGTGTGTGGATATGTTGAAAAGATTGATTTGTAGTGAATCTGAAAGTATGGTAGAAATATGTTGAAAGTTGGATAAATCAAACGCTTCACTCAGATGTAGATGAGTGATATTTCATTCGGGCTTTATTTCCTCTTCAGGAACTTCTTCAAACCAGAAGGAAATATCTATCATATCGGCTCAGTGGTCTACTGGCCAGAGTGTTTGTCAATGGTCCAGGAGACCGGGGTTCAATCCCAGGTCGAGTTATACCAAAGACTTTTAAAAAATGGTACTTGGTATCTCCTTGCTTAACACTCAGCATTATAAGGTACGTATCAAGGTAAAGCGGAGCAATCCTGCGAAAGGAGTAGCGCTCTCTCCTACACCTCGGTGTAGTAGCTATTGAAAAGGGAGCCTTCGGGTTGCCCTCGACTACAGTTGCCAACTTTACTAACCATATATATATATATATATATATGAATAAAGATTGCTTAATAACGGTGAGCATATATATATATATATATATATATATATATATATATATATGTTAAGACTGCGTAGACAGGTCAACGGCGCTCGGTGACTATCAGTTTCTTACCTGTGTAATTAAAGGAACACGTGGTTGCAATGCAGTGTATACCACTTTACGTATAATAAATACCACCGCTTGTCGTGTAAAATATGGACTAGTTTGCATTTGACATATCGGATATGTATGCTATCAATATAAAAAAATATTGAAAGCCTTTTCATAAAACGTAAATTTATTAATATGAATTTTAATTAAAGTTTGATTATTTATCGAATAGATGAATAAAAAAAAGTTGCCAACGAAAAGTGTTTTCAAAAACAATATGATTTATCAAATTTCTACCAGTTTGTAAATAAAAAATTATCGTTTTAAGAGAAATTCTACGTGTAATGTACAATATTTCTTCGTTAGAAATCTCCTATTTACAGCTGCTCATTATATATTTCATGTGAAAAGAGAGAAGTTATATTTTCTATGTAATTTTCTTGAGAACTTATAATCGTTTGTTCTGAATTCAAAACCGTGTGGCTATATGGTCTCTCATTAGAAGGGAACAAATCATAGGATGTGTTCGATCGAAAACTGCATCAATATTTCATTTATTATTTTGCTGATGTTGACAACCTACCTGCAATCATAACAGGATCAATAGATCGATTTTGGCAAAGAGAGTTTCTTTTCTGGACGTCTGCAATTCAGTCATACATAAACACTTTAAACAGATAAAAAACGCATATACATATATGTGTGTGTGTGTTTGTGTGTGTGGCTGAATGCATGAATATATGTGTGTATGTGTGCTTTCATGTGTACACGCGTAAGCGTCTTTATATACGTGTATTTACTGTTAATATTTTACACTTACCATGGACTCTATCTGCATCAATATTTACTCTATGAAATCAGATATACGAGATAGGACGAGTTAGATAGTGGTCTCATCTAGAAGATGCTTACTTTGCCTCCATGAAAAAGGTACGATAATTACCCACCCATCACAATTATCAAACCCCAAATCCGATAAAATCTAAAAATGTAGATGCGAAAACATGCATCCCAATTCGACCCAAAGACAAAACCAAAACAAAATAAATTTAAATCCCCTTCTCATTTTTCCAGGCTTTCATATATTTCCGCCGTCAATGTTCACTTCACTCACTAAAACCTCCCCTTTGTCCTTTCACCCTATCCCACCTGTTACGCCAACACCTTTCTTATTGCCATACCATCCATCAGCCATTACCGACACCATACTAATCATACAATAAAACCACCGACCGTAGGTAATATTTTTCCTGTTATCACATTATGATCACCCACAAGAATTGCCCGTAAATGTAGGTAATATTTTTTAGTATTGTCAATAATTATAAGCGCTATTTTTTTCCACATTATTTCATTATCAGTATCGTCAGAGACCATGATGATCATAATTGTTACATTTATTATTATAATTAATACTGCAAAGCAACCCAAAACTTAACATCATTTTTATTACCTACCCATAAATAGTACACCTAACCCTTGACAGCAAAATCATTAACATTATAAAAATAGATAAAAAATGATTAAAAATGATTTTTAAAAATCTTTCTAAAAAAGTAACGTCATGATGATTTTAATTTTAATCATCACCATCACTCAATAAAATTCACCATGAAACAGACGATTTCATATTTGCATCAAATAAACCTTTAGAGATCAGAAAGATTGGTAGAATCAAGAGAAAAAGAAAGCATTCTAATTGTAACAGTCCTTTCCCAACCATCTCCTTACCCACTCTTTCATTCTCTCACTCTCTTCTTTAGCATCACCCCTTCCCTACAACAGACTGCAGAAATATGTTTATATTTTTTTGAAAATGCATGCCACTATATGCACAAATTTATGTATATATTATGCTTGAGCAACAGCACAAAAACAAACATAGTAACATTCAAAAGTTCAAAAACTCAAGCACACAGAAAAAAAACCGCCTTCAAACAATAATAACCATATTAATCGGTCATTTTTTTGAAAATCTTTCACTCGTAAAGCATGATACCCAGGGTCACAGATACTACAATATATATATATATATATATATATATATATATATATATATATATATATATAATCGAGGGTTAATCAATAAATGAGGTAGATTTTGCATTATAAGGACTCGCATTTCATCAAGGAATACAAATTTCACTCTTTAACATCTTCACTCTTCAAAATGCACATTTCTTATTGAAAAACAATCTTTTTTATTCCTTCAACAGAGAAAATTTTGTACTGAATTTGTGGCAATTTATTCACATTGTTCTTTACTTTACCATCGCTTGAACACTTTGTTCTATGCAGATATTTTTTGTGGGGTCTAAAAAGGTGGAAATCTAAGGGAACCAGATCTGAACTGTATTGAGGATGCAGCAGCAGTTCCTAACCAACCTGACCTATTTTTCCATTAATCTTGCCGTAGTATGAGATCTTGGGTGGTCTTAAAAAAATCCAACGGCAACTGACCCTAAAAAGGCGAGGTCATCGAGCACACTGTTGAATTTTGTACTCGCTAAAGATCCTAATTCTTCAGATATGTTCTTCTCTATTGAGAACGTTCTGTCAGCCAAAATAAGCACCGTAAGTGTATCCACCATTTCAAGAATGCTGACCATTGTAGGCATGCCTGGCATGTCTTCCTCTTGAATACTATTTCGACCATCTATAAACGATTCAGCCAATTTGTGAATTTCTTTTGACTAAAACAGGTTTCTTCGTTTACATCATACATTTTTTTGAAAATTTCACTTGAGTTACCCAAACATTGATGACAGACCATATTGTTCAAGCCTTGGACATTTTTAATTTACCGCTAGTTTGAATTGCCGCAAAAGAACTCTTTTTGCAAGATCAATATAATTTTTGCTTAAAATAATTCCAGACAAAGCCAATTTTGCATTTACGTGAAAAATCTTTAAGATATCTATTTTGATTAAAAAAAAACCTTATTTATTGAAAAAAAAAAAAAATATATATATATATATGTGTGTGTGTGTGTGTGTGTGTGTGCTTGTGAATGAGTATGTGTACATGTGTGTGTGAAGATTTCATATACATATAGATAATTCATCTAAGAGAGAATAAAGATTTGAGAAAACTTATAAGCAGTGTATATTTACGTGGTGTATTCAATAAGTTTCCAGACTTTTTTGTACAGGTATTTAAAATTGTCGTAGACTCTGGAAAATTCAGTATGTTATTGCTATACATATAAGAGGACTGACCAACTTTTATGATTTCAGGTTCAAATCAACAGCTACAGCAGCAATTGGAACACACCCTACTAAAAACTGATTGTCACAGCTGGTAAATTTCAAAAATGCAATCTGGGCGTGAGGACACTTTAGAAGAACGATATGCAATAAAATTCTGTTTTAAACTTGGAAAAAATGCCACTTAAACTTATGGAATGCTTCAGACTGCTTTTCGACCATCTTGCACGAATCGAGCATCATTTGAGTGGCATAAGAGATTCAAGGAAGGCTGTCTGTCTGTGAGGGATGCTGAGAGGTGTGGCAGGTGTAAGGAAGTCAATACACCAAAATTGATTGACCAAAGGGTTAGGGTTAGTGTTACTTTTAAGGGAGTTCAGGAAGAGATTCCGTCGGAAGAGGCCAGCACTCTTCAAATCGGGTCAGTGGCATTTACACCAGGACAATGCACCAGTCCACAACTACATCCTTGTCATAGACTATTTGACCAAGATGGGTATCAAGACTGTTCCTCATCGTCCCTATAGTCGAGACCTTGCTCCCTGTGACTTTTGGTTATTCCCTAAGCTCAAAGGGTGTCGTTATGAGACAATTGAGGAGATGCAAGAGGCTGTGACGAAGGTCACTGACATGCTCGCACAAGAGGACTTTGATGGGGCCTTCCAGAAGTTGTTGGAACGGTAAAAGTGCATTGCAGCCGTAGGAGATTATTCGAAGGGGACTAGAATTTCATATGTGTACTATCAATAAAATTGTCCATACGAAAAAAGTCTGGAAACTTATTTAATGATCCTCGAATATTTAGAATGAATGCGTATGTTGGTGTAGAAAATTATACATGACGTAAATCTACGACTAGTTAAACAATTTTATTTTAGTGTAATCGTAAAGAATATATTTTCATACATGAAATTCATCCCAATCTTTCCTTGAAGCGACTATCATTTATATAATCATTTCTTATACATTAGATGTGTTGTGGTTTAACTTTTATCGCCGTAGGAAATAGACACAGCGAACAGTTCTGAAATCATTGACGAGTTTCTTCATATTTCATTTAGCGCTAAAACCCTTGGGAAAAAAGGCTTACATTTAATTATTCTCCCCGGCCCGCTATGGGTAAATTGTAGTTATACAGACTGGGCTCTTTAACCTTGGTAGGGCAATCGATATAAGAGAAGGAAAGCTCTAAATTCAAACTTGTTAAACTCCGCTTAAAAAGTAATCTTGTGTTTCATCCTGTTCGTGGCGAATGAGTTGGGTAAATACGTAGTTTATTTGGTTATTTTAAAAAAATATTTGGCTATAAAAAATTAATACAAAGTGAATAAGATTTTTTTAACATATCATAAAAAATAATCTGAGAATTAATTTTTATTTATTGCGGACTTTTTGACCTCATCTTGGTAGTTTTTTTGTGTTGTTTCTTCTTTCACTACGTTTCGGCCAAATTTCACCTCTGGCCTTCTTCAGGTGATTTACCACGACCTCTGATAGGAATGATGAGTCTTGTAACCGTATCCCCAGTAATTACTGCTTTCCATAGTTGTTGTCTATCACACCACGTTTTTGACCAAGTAAACCCCTGGCCAGCTTGGGTAGGGTTTGAAACCGCTAGGTACTTGAATGGTTTGAAGCCGTATCTGTTCGAAAGTAAACGTAATAGCGATACACAAAAATTGAGTACATGTATTTTCAAGAAGCTATAGATAATCTGCGTTGTCAGCACCAGTCATAGTTTTTGAAATATATCTTCTTATTACCTTTTTGTAGGAAACAACCAAAATTATAAGACCATTGAATAGATGTTCAAATGTAGCCAGTGCTTGATCAAATCATTTTAAAATTGTAAATACCGAGTAAAGTTTTTTCCCGGAGAGTCACCAATGCAGCATATCATTTACGCGCGCCTCAATTCAACTCCTTTATCCAAAGGTTTGTGCTCTTCTATATATATATATATATATAATCATGAATGGAGAAATTGATATATTACGTTAGAAATTACCATGACAAGAAAATCCGGCACACACCCACATGCGACATACGGAGCACTGAAAAGTTGTTTCGACCTTATTAGGTCTCATCAGCAGTGCATACCGTGATCTCCAACAGTGGAGATCGAACCAACAACCACAGTATGCAGAAGTCGAAACTCAAACACATGCCACATGTAAGCGACGCCGAAGGGAATACATACCTATAAAAAAGACACATTAGGTCAAGCGCAATTTACCATAATTTGTTAATTCGGCGTCGTTTAAATGTGGCATGAATCGTTGGCCCAGTGATAGAGTTGCGGCTTCTGCCTACTGTGGTTGTTGATTTGATCTCCAGTGGTGGAGATCACGGGGTGCACTGCTGATGAGACCTAATAAAGTTGAAACAGCCGTTCAGTGCTCCGTATGTGCTGGATTTTCTTGTCATGGTAATTTCTAACTTTATATAATATGAAGATTTTACTGAAATCGAGCAACCAATATCACGCTTTTATTTATGCTATTAGCGATCTGGGTTTTTTTTTTCATTTTCCCGAATTCTATTTAATGTTTTATTGACCGGATGCTTTTTGCTCGATTGACAGTTTTGTAATGAACTAACAAAATAACAATTTCGCTTCAGTAAAGCCAGCAAAAAAAAAACAATTCTTCACCTTTGACTATTTTTACCTTGTTGATGCTTTTTTTAACAATTCTCATCGGTTTAAAACAAATCTAAGCAACAATAACAGTTTTGTACAGAATGTCTATGTCAATGAACTGGCACACACATAGACGACACCCCTACCAAAAGAAAAACGCTAGATGTTCAATAAAAGAGAAACAAAACTACTCATGCATATCTCTCTCTCTCATAATATATATATATATATATATATATATATATATATATATGTGTGTGTGTGTGTGTGTGTGTGTGTTAGATTAAATAATAAAGACACATCTTGTCAATATAATTTTATTAGGATATTTTCAAGTTTCCTAACTAGTGTTTTGGTTTTAGGTTTGAATAGGTAGATGAATATTCCGAAAAAAAAAAAAAAACGACACTCTTTACACATGCAAAAAACCCTGATGATGGCCTATGTAAGGTCCGAAAGCACTCGGGGCCGTTTCGGTAAATTTATCCACCAGTTCCAACTTAAAAACGAAAACCCTTGTCAAGAAAACTTGAAAAGATCCAAATAAAATTATGTAGATAAAATATATCTGTATTATTCAATCAAACATGCTTAAATGAATGACTGCTGCCCAACCACACACACACACACACACACACACACACACACACACACACACACACACACACACACACACATAGATAGATAGATAGATAATTGTAAAAAATGTACATTTAAAAAGAAAGTAATCTTCGTTCGTGTATCCAAAGATTCACCAAGCATTCATTTGAATCATAGTTAACAAGCACCGTTTACAGACATTTAGTACTATAGTGAATTTGATCTATTAAACTTGTTCATATTTTTAAAACTTGAATGTAATAATTATATTTACTCCGCGTAAAATAAGAAAGGAGAAAGTGGAACAAAAATAATGATTCTTTGTAAATTGAAATCGTCAAAAACCAAAATACTCAATGATGCAGCAGCATTTTTAATCCAGATATGACCTCATTTGATCATAAAGCAGAAATGCTGTTTTGATTTTTAAAAAAACATTTCTGTCTTTATTTTCTAATTGAACTTGGACTTTCCACTGCCCTGTCGGTGAGTCTAGGTATCGGATGAGTGTTTATTCTGCAGACTGCTAAAGCATTGCCCCGCCCCCGCCAAAAAAAAAGAAGGCATATCCTGACTGAGACAGTATCCAATAGCGAGGCTGTAAATCAGTGGTGTATGGAGCACCGCTTCATTGCAATTATACTCTGGTACCCTCTAACCCGGAGTGGTCGTACCAGTTAGGGTTTCATCTAGTGGGGGTCAAATAGATCCGTTAAAAAATATTAGCATTCAATCGAACCGCGTGTAAAGAAAAACACTTATAAGAAACACCACCACACATATGTAAATATCTAGGGGCGTGATTATTTAATATCTAGGCATGCTATAAACCTAGAAGGGTTTACATGCTGTTAGAATTAATCAATTAATCGACTTTCATGGTGAAAGGAGATGAAGTAACTTGATGTCGTCATTTTCTCAATTTAAATCTAACATGATTATACAAATGCTTCTTTACTTGAATACTGTAATTGATTGCTGAGTTGTGAATTCAAGACGAGGCTGAAAATTCATTTGGCATTTTCAGAATAAGATTGAAAATCAACAAATAAGGTGATAATATTATTTGCTGTTTGGCATGTCCAGGAAGAAATAATGAAATATTAGTGTCAAAAACATGTCTAACCTCACATTCATCATCTGATGATGGCTATGTCGCAGTAGTTGTTTTCGTATCTTTGTTGCTTGTCTATAAACTATAAAATGAACAAATAAAAAAGACCCTTATATCTATAATTACTATTTAACTCTTTTGACAGATTTTTAAAACAGCATTATCTGATGGTTCTCACAAGGGTTTGAATGACAGGAAGCCTCCTCAAGTCTCCAGGAATCATCTCAGTATTTTGGCCGATGTAAATAATGCTGCAGTCTGGATGCTCTCTACTGGTCCTTTGATTTCTGAATCTTCTAGTCCCTTAATCAATCATTTGGGGATTGTTACAAGTACACTAATTGCAATTGGTATCACTATTATTATTATAATTATTATTATTAGTAGTAGTAGTAGTAGTAGCTGTAGTCATTTGAGAATCGTGTTGCCAAATAGTTACTGTTCATTGCCGGGCCATGTTAAAATAGCAGACGAAAATGTAGCTTTTCATTTTGAGCGATTGCTAAAAAAAAAGTCAGGAATATATTTCTTCGCAAATCCCCATCTATGTGTAAACGATAAATCTGATGTGGCACTATAGTCTTGGTAGTAAGGCAACCAGGTTAAAGGAAAAGCTATGAGTTAAAATTTGGGGATTTTTGTTCAGAGAAGTTATGCATCTACATGAAAATCCTGTCATCTAAAAACGAGACTTGTCTTACTGAAGCCTCCATTACGAAAAACCAATGAACTGTATCGTTCATTTCCTAAGCTTCG